>CM077163.1:219978238-220403593 GCA_039583875.1 Platanthera guangdongensis | reverse complement strand
ACATGTTATTATACCTTGATGGCTCTTGTAGAATGGTTAGTTTACATATGGTAGCTTTTATAGAACTGCTAGTTATACATTGATACTCTTACACTACTGCCACCTGCTTGTTTTTCCTTACTTGCATACTTGATAGATACTATACTCTTGTTCCTTTTCTCCGCCCGGTGCCGAGGAGTCGCCGGGGGAGCGGATGTGAAACCACTTAGTCGTTTCGGACTAACGGTTGCTACGTCTTCCTTTTTAGGAGGTCACGCCGCAGGTAGAGCAGCCGCAGACTACGCCGCAGGACAGCCAGGCCAGGACGACAGGGCCTGATGTGACGGTGCCGTCGATACCGTCTGTTACTGATGTTAGTGTTTTGCTTACTTTGATGTAGCCCATTTGGGCAATGACTAGCTGTACTCTGATATATTGTAGAAGCATGTTTTAGCTTCTCATTATTGATGTATTTGGACATTATATACTTAGTGTGGATTTGACTTCTCTTGCTTATTTATTTGGTTGGGTTGGCATGATTTATTGATATTGTTGTAGCCGGCGGAATAGGCGTCTTGTGGTACAGGTTAGCCGTGTGCTAATGCTAACGCAGGCGGCTGTTCCGGGCATAAGACTCCCTCTTCGTGCCGTGTTTTGGGATCCGGGAGGAGGGGTCTACAAATGGTATCAGTTTGCCACGATCCTCAACTACGAAGTCATTCAACAATGGTGCCACCCCCGTTTGGTTAGTCAGTTTGGGGACAAACTGACTTCGCGGAAGCAGTGGTGTGCCCATATGTAATTCACATTAAGTTTGTCCAACTTTGACCCTACGATTAGCCAACCTGAAGCCCTTAGGTACATACCTTTATACGTTCGATCTTCCAAGTTTGTATGACCCCAAGTATGTAAAACTATGGTATAAAGTCTTGCGAGATCCCCTAGGCAAGCACTTTTGTTTATAGCGGAGTTTGAATCTAACGGAGAAAATAGACATGACAAATTTCCTAGGGCAACCACTTTTGTTTATAGGAGATTTGTGCTTGGTGGAGATAATGGATATGGTAAAGTGGTTGGGAGCGGTCTTTTGGGTATTCAGAAAAGCGTTAAGAGACTCGCTGAAGGAGTGATTGAAGCGGGACCCAGCTCAAAGACGAGGACTACGAGGAAGAAATTAAGCATTCGTCCTTAGTCTGCCTAAGTTTTTCTAGGAATCTGGCTTGAGCATTCACAATCTTGATACTAAGGAGTAATGGTTAGTGAGAAACCAGCCTACACTCTATTCGATACCGGTGCCTCACACTCTTTTGTGTCTGGGATTTCATAAAAGACGTGGGGGATGTTCAGTACTTCACGGAATAGCCCGACGTGTACGCCTTCGGACGGCTCGGAGATGATTGCGACCGCCAAGTGCGAGTTGGAGTTATTTATTGATGGGAAAGCCTTTGATACACCGGCCACGGTTCTGAGAATGCCGGAGTTCGACATCATTTTGGGCATGACATGGCTGGACTGGCACTTCGCGAGGATCGACTGCGCGGAGAAGCGGATCTATTTGAGACATGGAGACTCTGACGTCATCTTCCAAGGTATTGGCTTTGCTCCTCGCATGATGTTATCTTCCGTCCAGGTTGTAAAAGCTCATATGAAGGGGGACGAGGTCTTCATGATCTGGTTCGAGTTGAAGGAGGAAGCGTTGGAGTTAAAGGATGTACGGGTAGTGCGGGATTTTCCTGAGGTATTTCCTGAGAAGCTACCAGGATTACCACCGCATAGAGAGGTCGATTTTCAGATTAATTTAGTACCAGGTGCCAAGCCTGTATCTAAGGCCCCGTACAGAATGGCCCCGAAAGAACTCGCGAAGTTTAGAGTTCAATTGCAAGAACTAGTAGATTCAGGGTTCGTTCGCCCCAGTTCATCACCATGGGTGCCCCGGTGCTGTTCGTGAAGAAGAAGGATGGAACCCTGCGATTGTGCATAGATTATCGGAACTCAATCGATTAACGGTGCGGAACACTTATCCGCTACCTCGGATCGACGAGTTGTTCGATCAATTAGTGGGAGCACACTGGTTCTCTAAACTAGACTTGCGCTCTGGATACTATCAGTTGAGGATACAAGAGGGGGATATTCAGAAAACAGCCTTCAGTTCGAGATATGGTTTGTATGAGTTCACAGTGATGCCGTTTGGGCTCACAAATGCACCTTCGGCCTTCATGAGCCTGATGAACAAGGTGTTTGAACCATATCTGGACATCTTCGTCATTGTTTTCATCGACGACATCTTGGTCTACTCAAAGACGGAGGTGGAGCATGTCGAGCACCTGACCTTAGTTTTGAAGAAATTAAAGGAGCACGCCTTGTATGCCAAGTTTAGCAGTGTGAATTCTGGCTTAAGGAGGTTGCCTTCTTGGGGCATGTGATCAGTGGGGCAGGATTAGCTGTGGACCCAGCTAAGGTGCGGGCCGTGAAGGAGTGGTCGCCCTTGAAGTCGGCGGCCGATGTACGAAGCTTTCTTGGACTTGCTGGCTACTACCGCAAGTTCGTGAAAGGATTCTCCAAGATTGCCCTTCCTCTTACCTCCTTGACGAAGAAGGGTGTGCCATTTGAGTGGACACCTAAATGTGAAGCAGCATTTCAAGAGTTGAAGGATAGGCTTACCTCCGCCCCCATCCTTGCACTTCCGTCTGGGAAGGAAGGATTTCAGGTTTACACAGACGCATCATATCAAGGGATGGGAGCGGTGCTGATGCAGCACGGGCATGTGATCGCTTATGCTTCAAGGCAGTTAAAGAAACATGAAATCAACTACCCGGTTCATGATTTGGAGTTAGGAGCAGTGGTGTTCGCTTTGAAGGTCTGGAGGCATTATTTATATGGCGTCCACTGCGAGATCTTTTCCGATCACAAAAACTTGAAGTATGTTCACACTCAGAAGGAGTTGAACCTGAGACAACGGCGGTGGTTGGAATTTCTATGCGACTATGAGTTCACCATGAACTACCACCCCGGAAAGCGAACTCGGTAGCCGATGCCTTGAGTAGAAAAGTGCCAGGCTCTAGCCCAGAGTCTCGGCTGATGAGTATGGAGTTGGCTCGGATGATCGAGAAGATGGAAATTACTCTAGTATTCAAGGATCCTTCGGCGGAATATGCGGAGTATTTGGCCAACATGAGCATAGTTTGTGATATCCGAGACCGGATACGGGTGGAGCAAGGAATGGATGCGTCCTTGGCCCCGGCAATCAAGGCAATTGAAGATAGGACCACCGATGAGTACACACTAAAAGACGGTCTCGTTTATTTTCGTGGCCGACTTTATATTCCCAAGGGCGGCAAATTCGGAAGATATATTGAGAGAGGCGCATTCCTCTCAATATTCAGTGCATCCGGGTATTGCTAAGATGTATGCCGGACTGCGGAAGACCATATGTTGGCCGGGAATGAAGAAGGATGTTCGCTACTATGTTACACATTGCGAAGCTTGTCAAAGAGTGAAGGCTGAATGCAGGAGTCCCGGTGGTTTGTTGCAGTCGCTTCCCATCCCCGAATGGAAGTTCGAGGATATCTCCATGGATTTTGTTCATGGCTACCTCGTTCCCGCTCCGGGAATGATTCGGTGTGGGTTATTGTGGACCGACTGACAAAGGTGGCCCGGTTCATTCCAATGAAGAAGGAAGCACACGTGGATGTTTTGGTACGCCTTTTTGTGGAGCAATTTGTACGGTATCATGACGTGCCCAAGACGATTGTTTCGGATAGGGATGGTCGGTTTACATCAAATGAGTGGAAGGCGGTGCAGGCGTATTTGGGCTCACGCCTAACCTTTAGTACCGCTTTTCATCCTCAGACTGGCGGACAGTCAGAGCGGACAATCAGAACGCTGGAGGATTTGTTTGAGGCTATGTGTGTTGGACAGAGGAGAGCCATGGGAAAGACTCTTGCCCCTGGTGGAATTCTCCTACAACAATAGTCATCAAGCAAGCATCGGTATGGCGCCCCATGAAGCCCTTTACGGAAGAAGGTGCAGGACTCCCTTGTCTTGGGTGCAAGATGAAGATCCGAAGGCATTGGGAAACGAATACATAGATGATACTGATGCTGCGGTCAGATTGATACGGGATCGCATGTTGGAGGCTCAAAGTCGACAGGCGAAATATTATAATAAAAAGCATCGGATGGTGGAGTTCCAGGTGGGCGAAAAAGTGTTCCTTAAGATTCGGCCGATGCATGAGTGTCGCGGGTGCGTGGAGTGAAAAAGCTCAGCCCAAGGTATGTTGGGCCTTATACTATACTAGAAAGGATCGGCCCGTTGGCCTATCGGTTGGAGTTACCACCAGAACTAGAAAATCTCCACGACGTGTTCCATGTGTCGTCGCTTCGAAAAGCATTGTTGCGGCCCGACCAGTATATTCCCACTACTGATGGTGCGGTGGCGTCAGATAGGTCTGTGCGACTAGAGCCGGTACGAATCGTTGACAGCGAGACAAGAACATTACGCCGCAAAAGTGTCCCCTTAGTGAAGGTGCTATGGATGAATCATGGGAAGGAGGAGTACACCTGGGAGCCAATGGATTTGATGCAGCAACGCTACCCGGAGTTGTTTACCCAAGGTAATCTTATTTAAAAACATATGATAAACTTTCTGTTAGGTTTTTCTCCACACAGCCTAAGCCTGATTTCGGGGACGAAATCTTTTATTTTGTTTATAGGATTTGTAACGTCCCGAATCGCTCTAGGCCCCTAGTGTGTGTGTTTTGAGTCAGGAGGTTGACTCGAGTCCTGAGAAGTGCAGGGAATTGGGCTGCACTTGTGGAGAAGGGGAGAAATCAGTGCAGAGAGAAGTGACACGGGTAGAGACACGGCCGTGTCCCTACCCGTGTGCGTCGAGATGATCTCGACGAGCCGTGTCGGGATCGTCGAGAATCGTCGAGAGTGTCGAGATCAAGTGACACGGGTAGTGACACGGCCGTGTCCCTACCCGTGTGCGTCGAGATGATCTCGACGAGCCGTGTCGAGATCGTCGAGCGGGGTCGACACTAAGTGACACGGGTAGTGACACGGGCGTGTCCCTACCCGTGTGCGCCGAGTTGGGCTCGACGAGAAGTGGCGAGATGTAACTGAAGATGCACACGGCCAATGACACGGCCAGGCACACGGCCGTGTCATGTGAACACGGGTTGGGACACGGCCGTGTCCCTACCCGTGTCAAACAGTGAACCGACATGGAAACCGCCACGGCCGTTTCGCGGAAGCAGGACACGGGTACGGACACGACCGTGTCCCTACCCGTGTCACATTTTGCTTATAAGGGCAGAGAAACCCTAGCCGTTTTTCATTCTCTTTTCCTTCCCCTATTTCCTGTGAGACTTCCTGGTGAGAGAAAAACTGCAGGAGCAAGTTTTTACCGAAGGAGATCCGCCATCGCCGCGAAAGAGAAGATGCCGCCAAGGAGAACTACGCGATCCATGGCCGGAAATGGTGGTACCGCTGGAGTCAACGTGAGTTTCCTACCCTCTCCCTTGGTGCTAGATCTTAGGTATTTAGGAGAGACATCGGTTCAAGAGAACTTGATGGAGAGGAGAAGATTCTAGGTTTGGCCATGCTAGGATTTGAATCCTAGATTTTACATCTCTTCAACCCTTCCCCTTTTCTTCAATACGATGATGGGTGAATGATTTCGTGAGGAGTTTTGGCCTTTGAGGTTGAATAAGGGAGGAGAATATTTCTGGAAAATTTAGGAACGATCGCCTTGACGAGGAAGACGAACCGATGCCGTTCATTTTCCTTTAAGATGCGCGCAGAATCTGTATTCTGCGCGCAGCGATCTTCTAGGCCCTTTTTTATGTAGGATATGTGCAGATCTGGGCTTTTGGACAAACACGAAAGTTGTAGCCCTTGGAAATACCTTTCCAACGAGTGGTTGCACGACTTCAGGTGATGTCTGTGGCCCCGGGAAAACCAAATCGAGTTTGCTGTCCGGCAATTCCTGTACACAGAAATTGTGTTCTGTGCGCAGTGAACTTGAAGCCGATTTCGAGTACGTTATTTTCAGATCTGGGTTGTGACCTGAATATGAAAGTTGTAGATCATGAAAAGATCTTTCCAACAAGGGGTTACACGACTTCACCGGATTCATGTAGCCTCAGGAATCTCCGGTCGAAATTGCTGTCCAGATTAGTGATACACTTAGAATTCTGGTTTTATATAAAGTGCAACAAGAGTCGGTGGAATTCTGTCAAGATTAAATAATTGATGCTAATCACCGAAGAACTTTGAATGATGGTGTTTATTATTTAGAATGCATACAACTGATTTATTATTGCAAGTTGTCTTGAGATTTGGATGGTTTCCTTTATATTTAATCGAATCGAATTGATAAGATGTTGATAGATTATAACATATGCGCATCATATAAGTCTTATGTAGAGTTCATATGGAATGACATATAGAAGATTAAACTATGGCCATGATATGTTGATTTGGTGAAATGAAATTTATTAGTCCAATACTTAGAGCGTCGTCTCCCTACGGGTAGTATTGTGGATGAATGAAAGTGCGGTGTTGACCGTCACTTGTTTTGTTGTGTTGAGATAGGTGTGGATGGATGGTTGGGCTGTGTCCTCGTGTTTACTTCCGAGGCCCCTTCCATGATATGTTGATGTGGTGTTTGCATGTGGTGTGAGTCGACACGCGGTGTCGTAATCCCGGGTTAAGGATAGTGTGGCAGGTCTACGGGCTCGCCAGTCGTCACACCGACGGGAGTTGGCAGTTAGACTTGGTCGGTTTGGGCTGTGTCCTCGGTGTTCACTTCCCGAGGCCCCTCCGACCATGTGGACGGTTGGGCTGTGTCCTCGTGCTTTCTTCCGAGGCCCCTTCCGGGTCACACAAGGCCAGTTCGGGCTGTGTTCTTGTGCACATCTACCCAAGACCCCGCTGGGCCATAGTACGCATGGGCTCCGCTGTTGTGTTCTTAGCGTTGAGGCGTACGGAGGCCTAGGTGAAGTAGTGTGATACCCGCCTAGTAGTAGAAGTGCCCGTTCTACTGTCACCGCCTGGCCACGGCGGCTGATGCCTGAGAGGTTAGCTACCTGTTCGAAAAGTGGGAACTATAGTCTGTGTCGACATAGCAATTGCATGGGTGAGTCATTGCATAGCATTCATAGCATTTCATATCATTGCACAACAAGATCCTCATCGTATAAGTTTGTATGGGCACTCTTATACGATGAGTTACCTTTATGTAACCCGATCCTTAACTTATAAGTTTGTATGGGCATTCTTATAAGTTAAGTTACTTTCCTGCTGTAGCTTTATTACACTTGTTATTATACCTTGATGGCTCTTGTAGAATGGTTAGTTTACATATTGGTAGCTTTTATAGAACTGCTAGTTATACATTGATACTCTTACACTACTGCCACCTGCTTGTTTTTCCTTTACTTGCATACTTGATAGATACTATACTCTTGTTCCTTTTCTCCGCCCGGTGCCGAGGAGTCGCCGGGGGAGCGGATGTGAAACCACTTAGTCGTTTCGACTAACGGTTGCTACGTCTTCCTTTTTAGGAGGTCACTCCGCAGGTAGAGCAGCCGCAAACTACGCCGCAGGACAGCCAGGCCAGGACGACAGGGCCTGATGTGACGGTGCCGTCGATACCGTCTGTTACTGATGTTAGTGTTTTGCTTACTCTGATGTAGCCCATTTGGGCAATGACTAGCTGTACTCTGATATATTGTAGAAGCATGTTTTAGCTTCTCATTATGATGTATTTGGACATTATATACTTAGTGTGGATTTTGACTTCTCTTGCTTATTTATTTGGTTGGGTTGGCATGATTTATTGATATTGTTGTAGCCGGCGGAATAGGCGTCTTGTGGTACAGGTTAGCCCGTGTGCTAATGCTACCGCAAGGCGGCTGTTCCGGGCATAAGACTCCCTCTTCGTGCCGTATTTTGGGATCCGGGAGGAGGGGTCTTACACGATGCGACTTCACGAGAGCGACAAGGGTTAGGAAGACGACGGGATGCGACACGAGATCAGGCCAGGGAAGATGACAAGGGAAGAGAGGAATCGATCTGGCGGCTGGAGGGGGATGCGACTTCATAGGAGCGACTAGTGTTGGGAAGATGACGGGATGAGACAGGAGATAGGGCTAGGGAAGACGACGAGATGAGACATGAGATCGGGCTGGGGAAGACGACGGGCGAAGAGAGGAATCGATCTGGCGGCTGGAGGGGGGATGCGACTTCACGGGTGCGACTAGGGTTGGGAAGACGACAGGATGCGATACGAGATCGGGTTGGGGAAGAAGACAGGCGAAGAGAGGAATCGATCTGGCGGCTTGAGGGGGGATGCGACTTCACGGGAGAGACTAGGGTTTGGAAGACGACGGGATGCGACATGAGATCGGGCTCGGGAAGACGACAGGCGAAGAGAGGAATCAATCTGGTGGTTGGAGGGGGGATGCGACTTCACAGGAGCGACTAGAGTTGGGAAGATGACCGGATGTGACACGAGATCGGGCTGGGGAGGATGACGAGATGCGAAATCCAAAAACATAAAACATGTAATGTTAAAATTCCTCAAGATAGTAAGGGAGATAGCTCTGATACCAAGTAAAACTTTCAAAGCTATCAAGATGACACTTTGATCAAGCGGAAAACGGGAACCAGGCGTAGGAACACTCAACCATAATCCAATCTCAATAAATCAGAAACAACAGAAGACAACAAACAAGTCTTGTATTATCAACAATCTTCTTTACATGACAGGACATACATGTCGCGACATGATTGACCAATGTACAAAGGAAGAGCATACAAGCAAAGCAAGAAAACAAGCCGGGCGGACTGTTCAAAGACTATCGAAACCGCCGAGTTCACCGAGACCGCCGAGATCGCCGAGACCGCCAAGCTTCTGTTGCACCAAAATGAACTACGGAGTCCGCGTAGACCGTGGACAACCCGTTATTCTGTTGAACACCTTTGTCCGCTCTCTGCAAGCCGCCTAACCGCTGAAGTCGCCTAGCTGCCAGAGTCCGCGAACAAGCTGTTGCCGAACTGAAAAACAGACCGCCGAGACTGGCGGACAAGTTATTGAACTGGGAAAGTTGAAGAAGAGAAGACTGGCTGTCCGCAACCGCGACCTGCTGCAAACTGATGATTGTAAACCACAAGCTCCACTGATCTCTGACCGCAGTCAGCACCAAAAACCTGGCTTCTCAGTGTTAGTCGCACAAATTGCTAACAAAAAACTGATTATCCTTCTCAAACCGCGCGGACAGAAATCTGAGGTGTGACAATTAACCCAAGTCATACTTAGTCTTCATTCAGTTAATTATGATGTCACATGGAGGGTCCTATTTATTGGCACAGAGAGGAGTGTGGTCACCGTCCTAGTGGATAGAAACACAATCCCATCCCGCAGCTAGCACAGAGCAGTCCGCCCAGTCCGCATGAACAAGGTCGGACACCAGCCTATCTGCCTGCCATGAAGGAAGGTCGGATAGAAGCCAGTCCGCATCCTTGCAGACACTGCACCAGTCCGCAACAACAATGTTCACGACTAAAGGCACAGACCGCCCGGTCAACCAGCGGACATTGCGGACTCCGCGATCAATCTGAACTTGTCACAAATTGTGACCAAGTCCCAACCAGAGAACCTCTGACGCGAGCTCCGCAGACAAGAGCAATCAGTCCACCCAGTCCACCCAGTCCGCCAACTCCAATCCAGTTCGCCTAACCGCGAACTCCGTGGTTACCTCCTAACCGCACCGCCTGAGATCAAGGGCGCATGCCAATGCCGATCTCGCGAGCTCTAAGAGCAGTCCGCATAGAGCGAACTCTGCGGATTCCAACCCAGTCCACCCAGACCGCAGATATTCAACCTATCCGCACGGGTACCATTAAGGACTCACCACCGGGCCGCAACTTCAGACCGCCCAAGCTGCACCACCAGTCTGCAAAACTGACCGCCCAAACCGCGCAGTCTGTCAAATCAACCTCCACTTTCATTTCAATAATTTCAACAAGTAAAGCACTTTTATGAGAGTTTCGAAACTTGACAGCCACACAAGATGCTTCGAGCTCAGCAACACCTATTAATAGTGGATCTGAATTCTGCTTTTGAGGTCAATTCACATGTTATTTGTCTTATGCGGAAAAGGAAATGCATGACTTTTAATAATCAAATTAGTATGTGGAAAATTTTGTGCAAGTCATGATGAGCTCCACCCACACAAACACTAGTAATTGTTCTGTACTGGTAGCGTTCTCTCCTCTGAGAGTGGGTGAGATCCAAACCGTTCAGCCTTAAATCCAACAATTATGATTTACGATAATAAAAAAAATAAAAAAAAAACACAAAGGGAACCCGTTCTTTAAAGCCAATCGTACGGCTCCTATGCTGCCCGCTCCTTCCTCTTGGAACGGGTAGCGCAGGAAATTTTTTTTTCACAAACACAAAACACGCAAAAATAAAAAGAAGAATAATGATCGCACATACACACATTTAAGTGGAAAATCCTCTCAACTTAAATGAAAGAGAAATTATGGGGCATGACATAAATAATCCACTATAATAATTCACATTTTTGTAACTGCGTGCATCATCCAAATTGCGGCATCCCAAAGGATCCGGACAATGATTTGGATCCAGTGTTCGTTTCCTCGTTAGACTGGAGAAAATTGTAGGTGTGTTACTCTCATGTATTTCTAGGTGGGAGATGTGTATTTACCGTAGAATTGAGCATTCAACGGCCGAGATACGGTCGTATCTGTTGGAGATACAACCGTATGTACCGCACATCGATACGGCTATATCTCGGCCGTTAATCCTTATCGAACTACAGATCTCGGCGGTATCTCCCACCTACAGATACATGAGAGTCAGGGGCGGAGCTATCTAGGGACCTGTGGGGGCCCGTGCCCCCAAGTATTTTTCGGTCCAGTTCAGTGAACCGCAGGTCCGCAGCCGAGTTCCCAAAACCCTAAGCCTGGAGTCGACTACGCGGGCCGCGTCATTTTCTCCCGACTCTTAATTCTAAGTATCTTGTGCCCCCACGTTCCAATATTACTGGCTCCGCCACTGATGAGAGTAACACACCTACAATTTTTTTTAGACTGATTGCACCACATAATAACGTGACAAACAAAAAGTGATGGTCGATCTGGCAACGCTTGATTCCTTGTACGAATTTTAATGTGACTGCACCAGTTATTTTTATTTTAATAATTTTTTTGTCGTTGCCAAAAATAGTATCCACGATATAATAGCGGGTAAATTACAAATCAGTCTGCCTCCATATTCGTTTCCTCATACGGCATGACAGCCTGCAGGGTTAATGGGTTATATTCAATTAATTAATTAATTAATTGTTGTTAATTACTCCCTAGATTTTGTTTGAGATTGTGGGGGTGGTCTCAATCTGGCCAATGGGAGCGAGGAAAAACATAAAATTTAATTAATTTACATATAAAAAATCACATTCTACAATGGTGGCGGTCGTAAATGGGTTAAATGGTCATTCGTTAAGAATTATCTAATAAATATTATTAGTTTGAACATATAATTGTATGCAGTTTTTTAGATGATTATTAAGAAATGAATGACAATTTAACCTCATGTTGATCACCACCATCACTATGCCAAACAGAGCCTTTGTTTTTTATAATCAATTGAAAACAAGAATCACTTGTGCATGCAGGGGCGGACTCAAAGGGGGGGCCCGAAGAACACTGATCGCTCATTATTTTTCAAAATGGTTAGTATATTTGGATTACTCTCGTCGAGACAATGAATTTTGATTGCTCATACATCAAATACAGTGGTCACATGACAGAGAAACATCTTCGATAAGATGGAAACGTTCAAATTTTTTTTGAAGCAAGTTGATGTCTTGCCTCTCATGTTAAAATTTTTAGAACTCAGTGATACATTTAAAAAAATTTGTGTACCCCATTATTAAATTTCTGAATCAGCTAAAGTGTGCATGCAAGGGGATCGTCTGAATAGTGACTTTTAAAAGCTAAGATGTTTGGGCAGTAAGTATAGTTGTCGCGATTTATTTTGAGGAATAATATTAATATTTAAATTTTTGCTATTTGCATTAATCTATAGCTATTCACGGTATAAAAAAATGTATATATGTGTGTTTTATCCGCCCCACAAAAATTATGCAATAAAGCTACAAATGTGAAATAGTGCAACTCTATTCAACAAAGAAATAAACATAACAAAATAGCTAAGATTAAAGCTTCGTTTGAGGGGACTTATTTTCACCGGTCAAGCGGTTACGACCGCATGAATCGGACTTTAATTAAAGGTCCGATTCATGCGGTCGTAACCGCTTGACCGGTGAAAATAAGTCCCCAGACGGAGCCTAAAGCTACAAATGTGAAATACAACTGGATTCAACAAAAAATGAATTTGAATTAAGATTCATATTTTTCAAATTTAAATTTAAATTTAGATTCAGGTGATTTTTAGATCTAAATAATATTATTTTTTGTTAAAATAACTCGAGAATAATTTGTGAATAGTAGAAAAACATAATTTAATAAATTTTATATAACTAATTAAAATCTCATAATCATAATAGAAGTTATATATATATATATATATATATATATATATATATATATATATATATATATATATATATATATATATATATATATATATATATATATATATATATATATATATATATATATATATATATATATATGTGATATATTATATATATTTTCGAAATCGAATTTGAATTCTATTGTGAATTCAAAGTCAAGATTTTGGGACGAACCCGAATTCAAATATTCGGCCAAATTTGAATCTGAATCTTTACATTTTATCACAATTTTGAATTTGATTGATGTGTTATTCGATTCGATTCGTGAATATCCTTAATGGTGTGCACCAGAGAGTGGAGCACATGAGCTGCGCGCTAGTGCGGAGAGTTGGGGCTCTGGCATGTTCACTGGAGCGGCGCACTCCTCGAACTCTATGTTCACGAGAGCGCCCATCAAAGTAGGTTGTTCGTTGGAGCACCGCATTCCTTGAAGCGGCATGTTCGCTTGAACAATGTGCTCCATGGGGCGGAATGTTCTCTGGAGTGGTGTGTTTACTGGAATGACATGTTTTTTAGAGAGTCGGGCTCACTGGAGCGACATGCGCGAGGTGCTCGTGGCTTTCCTCTGAGGTTTTTCGGGGCTCCAACGCCCAAGACGTTTGGTCAACTCCAATTACCGTGCTTTGGAGAGCGATGCATGAGTTGCTCGTGGGGCTTTTAGCGGAGTTTTTTTGATGTCGCAACGCACAAGGTGCTAGATCTGTATTCTGTCTCTAATTACAAACCCCTTCAAATGAAAGAGTAGGCCATTTTTATAGGTTTCAAGATAAGCACAAAAGAAATTTCTCTGTTGTAATTACTTGACAATTGAATAGAAACATCTTGTTTATCACCCTCAAATCACTAATTTTGATGGTCAAACAAGTTTCCCCTTCAGGAGCATCCATGCAACCATTCAAATTCGTCTGAGTAGTTGCAGTCGATGGCGGCCACCGAGTTCCTGGAAAAAAAACAGAAGTTCTCAGACCTTGATGAAAATTTCAGGGAAGCTTCGTCTCGTCGCCACGAGTCCATCTATGACAACCGTGTCTCAATCAGAGGGTCCAGAGCTCTTGCAATTGAGTGAAACAACTACTCCCGTCAAAATTCGACCAAAATCTTTAATTGAATATCTTTTCTTGCAACATCTTTCAAGTGCAATCTGAAACCGCCGTTGAATTGAGGTTTCATCGAACATTTGAGAAGTTTTGCAACTTACAAATTTTTGGAGAACTCGCTATTAATGAACATTTTGGCGTTTTTTGGAGAGGATGAAGAGGGAAAGAGGAAGAAAGAGGACGCCCATTGCCCTGGGGGTATTGCGCGACCCTCTCGGCGCTTTCCGACCACCGATTGGTCTAGTTTAGACCGATTCTCACGTGTATCACCGTCCAACCTTATTTAAATTAAGAATAAATATTTTATGATAAATTAAGATGATTGTTATTAGCACCGCAGTTTTGGCTAGTCGTACCGCAGTTTCTCCTAATTTTTCGCGCATTTTAGAAATATGTCTTGTACATACATTTTTAGAAAAAAATTCGACACTAAAGTTGTAGATCTCGGTATATTATAATATAATATATTATATTTAATTTATATAATAATTATTACATTTATATAATTATTAAATTATAATATAACGAGCATCTTCGCACGGGCTATGCCCGTGCTATGCTCTCGGGCGGTCTTCGGCCGCATATGCGGGCTTCGCCCGCCTCCGATCGGGCTTCTCCCGTGCTCGATGCGTCGTTGAGGGCTGCGTCCGCATCAAAACGAGATGTGCCTGCATCAAATCGTGATACCCATAAGATGGGCAGTGCCCAAATATATACATATGATTCAAAATGTAAAAAATATAAATTAATATTACAATTTTTATTTTATAAAAAAAATTACGTTTTACATAAAAATATTAATTACACGCAATATTTTTCTTCCTCTTCTTTCTCTCCCTTCCTCATCTCTCTCCCTTTCTCTCTCCCTCTCTCTCCTCCCTCTCTCTCCCCCTTTCTCCTCTCCCTTAGCTATCTCTCTCCCTTTCTCTCTCCCTCACTCTCCTCCCCTCTCTCTCTCCTCCCCTCTCTCTCTTGCCTACTCCCTCCTCTCTCTCTCCCCCAACACTCCCCCCATCTCATGCCTTTCATGTCCAGACTCTTGTTTGTTCTAGGTGCCTCCAATCCAATTTATAGCCGAGGAGGAATCCAATTTATAGCGCTAACAATTTGGCAGCATCACATATGCTTGTTTTTTTTTTCGGGCCAGGCCTAGGATGGGGCCTTGCTCCAAGCCAAGTACCAGGCCGTCTGTTGTAGCCCGGGCTGGGCCTGCAGTCAATATAGGAGTCTTATAAGGACCCTAGGTTCGGTCTTGATCCGGGTCGGGGAATCAGGCCCGAACTAAAATTGCACCCCTATTTATGGTATATCGATAAACCTCAGAAGCAGCTCCTCAACCAGTGCTATAACTTCACTTTGGTTTACCTATGACGAGCTACAATAACAAATCCTACAATCTTTTCTTCAAACTAAATTGGAAACAGTAGCACGGAGAGGGGAGGTGACATAGCAAACTTCTGACCCGCCTTCCGGCGGCGTTTGCCCAAAAAGGAGCATAATTAACCTTAGCAACTAACATAAGTTTGTTCATGCTTAGAACAGGGGCAATAACGTCCATCAAAAAATTTCACAACTTCCTTTCACGATAAAAGAAAAATACTCAAGAAGCTGCTGATGTGCTCCAATAATTGTGTGCATTGAGACAACATTCAGCCGGATGAGTTAAGTTTCAAGCACATATATGATAAAATGCTTATTAATTGAAATAAAGCACTCAAATGAGCTCCTCTTCACACCACCCTCATATAATTATAGAATTTTTTTCTTTACTGTCCAAAAGCACTGAGAATTTTTTGTTTGAATTTTTTAATTTACCACAGTAAGAAAAATTATAAGAAAATAGCAGTTTGGAAATTTGATATATTTGTCTTCAAAAATGATAATGTGTTGAAGCATTTTGCAGATGATTTAAAGCAGGGTAAAATACAGGTGACATTCATTTATTATATAAGGAAAGATATTTGATATCCGTAAATTTTAAATGGATCATTGTAACCCATAAATTTTATAATCATCATATTTGACCCCCCTAAAAATTCATTAGAAATTACAAGATTCACTTTACAATTTATAAAAGGATAAGCCTCTGTTTCGAAGATTTATTTTCACCGGTTAAACTGTCACGGCCGCATAAATCAGATCATAATTAAAATCTGATTCATGCGACGTAAACATTTCATCGTAAAAATAGGGCGCTGCTATCCGCACCGCAGTTTTGACATTCACACCGCATTTTCTCCTAATTTTTAATACGCCTTGTAATCATTTTTAGGAAAAGTGTTCAACAGCAAAGTCTCGAAATCTACAACTTTCGTCTTTCCTAAAAATGCATGTACAGGGCGTACTTGAGAAATACTATTACGGCTTTTGGAAATACACTTTTACATGAATTTTTAGGAAAAGTGTTCAGCACGAAAGTGAATATCGTCATTTAAAACTTTCGTGTTGAACTTTTCCTAAAAATACATGAACTTTTTTCAAAAGACACGAAAAATGGAGAAAATACTACAAATAGCCAAAACTACGGTGCGGACAGCGCCCTAAAAATAAATCCCTCAAATAAAGGATATCTTACAACAATATACAAATGCCACGAATTTTTCTTTTAAAATAACACAAAAATACTTTTTTTTACTGAAATTTTTAGCGTAATTTGCTTAAGAACTTCACTGTTTACACTCGGTTTTTTGAAATTTCGTGCCGTGGTTTCGAGGTTTCCAGATCTCACCTCCACTCCGACCGCCCACTGTCCTTCTTCTTCTCTTCTCCTCCTCCTCCTCGTCGATCCGCCGCCTTCCATGCTGTGTACTAAATCCGACAACTCTCATCTCATTCTACTACTGTCGCCACTGCTTCCGCCGCTTCCGCCGCCCGCCACCACATCGCCGCGTCGCCGCTGCTTGCTGATGGATGCTATCAGGAAGCAGGCAACCAGGCTTAGGGAGCAGGTCGCTAAGCAGCAACAGGTTCTTCTCCCTCTATTTCATCTCCCTTTTTCTTAGCTGTTATTCCTGTTAGGGATTGTTAAACATCAATTGACCTCGTATCCTTTTGCTTGCGGTCTCATTGACCCCGGTAGAATGGCTCTCCACGATGGATTTCATGTAACAAGGAAATGATTTAGTGTTGTAAGAAAGAAAGTACTTCAAATCCAGTATATCCATGGAATGAGTTGGGGAAAACCCATAGACAGTGGTTGCAAGGTATCTCGTGGGCCTTGCTGATGTTTAGTGCTATGGGCATAGATTAGTCGCCCCATGCTGCCATAAATTATGTATACCATACCATATCATGTCTTTATGTATACTTGTCGGAATCTAGCCTAGGTTCATTAAATTATGAATGTATGATGAGTCTTTATCAGAGTGTTAATTGTCAAGAGTTATGAGTCATTATGAGGATATGTCATTACTATCTTATTTGTTTTTGAGAATTTTTAGTGTCATTACTATCATGTAAGCCTGTTTAAATGCATGGGTTGTGTGGAGTGAAGCCATTAGATTGTGATAGCTCTTCCTCTCTCCCGACTCCCGAGCACACTTCGCTTAGGCAACTGCTGTTTTGACTTCGTAGTATCCTTGCATCTCCACCATCATCTCCACCTACGGTCACCTCTTAGGAGACAACACCGACGTTCTGCGACAAGCTTGTAACAACTTTATATCAGAGCTAAAACCAATCGACCTTACCATTATCACAAGCATGTCACCATTGGCCGTGGAAACTGCAAAACTCATCAACCCGCAAGCTCATAAATTTCGTCGTCTTCAACTAACATCATCAACCTGTAAACTCATCTGTTGGAACCCTATTACTGATTTGAGCTAGGATCATTATTATTTGTTTAGGATGATTAGTTTGACCCAATATGTATAATATAGGGTCATAGGTTTATTTCCAGGGCTGCTCCTTCAGAAGGATTCCAGAGAAGTTCAGATCGACGAACACAAAATCCAGATCGACGAACGACGAGCTCACTTCGACGAACGTCGAGCTCAGTTCGACAAACTCAGATTCCTAACTCTGAGTTTCGCTCGATGAACTCTGGGCTCCATTCGACGAACGTTGATCACAACTCAGATGCTCAGCTTGACGGACTCTAGGCTCAGCTCGATGAACTCCAGACGCAGTTCGACGATTTCCAGGCTCAGTTCGCCGAATTTCTTTGCAGTATTCAAACAGTTTTATATTCAGATACAGAATGATTTTTTAAATAGTTTAATTTCAGTTACACTCTGATATTTAATGCTGAAATATTCTCAATAAATATGGCCGTTTTCTGGCAGCATTAAATATGGATTATCACAGAGTTTAATTCTAATTAATTTTCAAGGGCAGTTACAATTCTCAAACATACTTCAGGCGTTTCAGAATGAATTTAATTCAAATATTTGAATTCTCCTCAGGCACTCTATATATAATTTCAGAAGATTGCTGCTAAAGGGTTAATTAACAAATCAATATAGATCAACACATATTCATCGGATTTTCTGCTTCAGTCTTTGCAAGTACGAAGTCTTCATCAGTCAAACACAAGAAGGCCTACACCCTGGAGAAAAATTCCCCCTCCTGATCAAAAATCTCAACTCAAATCAGGGGGAGCTTTTTGTTTCAACATCCACTAAAGTCTTCTCAGAGATAGTTGAAAGAGAAGACAACATCAACCTCTTATAGTTTATTTCTTAAACTGTGTACATGGTTATAACTCCCTTCAAAAGTTAACATCTTGGTTCATAAGTCACCTGATCAAAAGACTTAAGCCTGGTTTTTGGGCACCCGATCAAAAGCTCAAAGGGTTGCTAGATCTCCCTTAAAAAATAGATCTTCTGGTGGCAGAGCACCTGATCAAAAACCTGTAGTTGATTTCTACCAGGGTGGTAGAAGAGTAGATGTACCCAGATTTATTGGAGAACTACTATAAAATTTCTTGTATCGTCTGTGATTGTTTTCCTTTTTATTCTTGTGTTGTGGATTTTATTTATCTATATATATCACCTATTTTCTAAACAGCTATTAAATAAAATCAAAGTTTTTAATATACACTATTCACCCCCCTCTAGTGTAAAGTAGATCTATCCATCACTTTCATCATCGACGGACGTCGTCTTCGTTGAGCATCGTTGACCTACGCAATCCTAGATCGGCAAGCTTTCGATCCTACTATCCATACTGACAACTCTTCCCTTCTCCAATTTCGTCACACACCATAGCGCCTCTTCTCCGCACACCACATCATCTCTTCACCGCGTCGACCTGAAAGCATCGCTTTCATCATCGCTAATTCAAGCAACCCCATCTACAATGCCTCTCCTCGATCGAATTGGGGAACTTGCATTCTATCCTCGTCTATACCCCTTCCCCATAGATCTAGGCGCGTGTCCTGTTGGAACACTAACCTTCTCCAATGCAACAGACCAACAATCAACGTCAGGTCTCCTTTGTATTGGTGGTTCGCGAAGCATCTGGCTGACTGGTAATCTCTCATTTTCGTCGTTGAGTGAAAAAAGAAAATGAGCATGCCAGAAACATGGCCAAAGCCATCATTGCAATCCTCAAGCCATGGCCCCTTCGTGCTCTTCGCCTGCTAAGTTTAGGTCATCCCATTTTTTTGAGCCCTGCGCCGCTTCCCCTCCTGCAAATCCAGAGCAACCTCCTTTTCTTTGAGCCCAACACCTATCTTTTTTAATAATTAATTAAGAAAAATTAATTATTTTTTTTTTCAAATATGGAGATAATGATAGATTGGAACAAAAGTACGAAAAAAAGGAAAGTCAATCACAAGGCGACATTGGAAATGTACGCCACCCTCCTCACCGAACTTGATGTTCTTATCACTGCACATAAAAGTAAATAACGGCTATCACCCAACCGATGATCCTATTTGACCCGGTGTAAGTCGTTGATATCACGACCAAACTAGTAATTCCCGAGCAAACGTCACATATTGTTGTTCTCATTCAAAAGGACGCCCCGCTGTTGTACATTGACTATGTGTACATCGTCAGTGATTCTACTCTTGCACAAACGAAAATTGATATGGTGTTGAGAAGCCACTGAGCACCTGCGGATTGTTTGCCACCCTTCAACTGATGCTTCGACTTTATTTTGTCAACATGGTATTGCTATGCGCCATTGTTCTGGCGAGTATGTATGAAACCAATTGATCAATCACAAATTCACACTCAAGAGTCCATCTCATGGTTCCGCGCTTGAGGACAAGTTGTTTAAAATATCGATGTCGTAGCTTTTTATTCCCAAAACCTTTATGGTTGCCGATACGTCGGACATGTCGTCCGATATCTATAACACTGGGTGAAATAAACACAACAAATGACACACAATATAACCTGGTTCGTCAATTACTTGGCTAATTCCGTTATCCACTTATTGGTAGAAATACTTATTGGTAGAAATAATGCATTATGCTTTGTTTTTCTTTGGATTACAACACATATTTGGTCAGCTTCTCTCAGTCCTCAACTCTCAACCTCTCACATTTAATGTTGTAAATATTAGTCGACATGGCCGACATACCGTTCTGCCGGCCTACACGAAGATTTCATGGATAAAACAACATAGTTTATATATTTTATTTTGCGAAATATCCTTTTGGAATATATCGCTCAATATATTAGCTATTGACGATATATTCCGACGAGATATCGATTGAATTTTTTTAATTATTTTATTTAGCGCCTATGTTTTAATTGACAATGAAAAAAATCGTTCCCTTGCCTAGGTTGTTGTGTGTCTAACTCTCGAGTCTTCCTATTTCATTTGACTTTCGTCCCTGTGTTTATATGTCGTCTATGTCGATTCTGCTTGGCCTTTGGATTTTTTGACTGTAAGGGTTCCTTATCTTCTATCCTCGTCGACGACTTCCCGACTTCTTGCTTCCTCTGACTTTCTTCCTCGTGTGATATCGTTATTACTTTTGTAATATAAAATATTTGTACTAGTAGATTTAGAAATTCAATTAATGTTAAATTGTTAATAAATCAATATATATAAATAAAAAATAATTTTATTTGTATATAATTATGTATATAAGTAATTTAATATCGAAGATCAATATAAGAAGCATCCCGAATATACCCATGACATATTAAAATCCACACCGATGTATTTCCGACATCTGACATTCGCAATCTTGCTCACAATCGAGTAGGCACTAGAACAAACCATGTGTGTTGTAGGGTTACTGGGTGGAACAATGGGGATTGACAATGTGGTTTTTGGGTTTGGAAGAAACATGACAACAAGTGGTTGTAGTGCCAAATGATGTCGATTCAATATGAGAAAAAGCAGTTGGGGACGAAGGAGGGCCTGTTGGACAATTTTGCGAGGCGATTAGGAGGGAGGTTGTTGATTAGGACGATTTTGCAAGGCGATTTGGAGGGAGGTTGTTGGTTGAGGAATGACCTGGATATCATAAGCTTGAGTTTGGATATGTTGTGATAATGCAAGGATGCTCTCCATCCATGATCCATTTGTTCCATGAGTTTTGCATATAACCTCTTTACGTTGACATGGGTGTGCAATGTTGTAGAATGAATGTTGTCCATTGTTCGTTGTTGGTTATGGGAAGGTCAGACCATTATTACAGAATGGAAACTTCAGAGGTAGAGGAAGAACATGAAGACCATGAGAAGATGCAAATTTGACACTACAATGAAGAACAAGATACAAATCAAAAGAGATCTCCTTTAATGGCATACTTTGGTATTTGTCAGTGGTAACAGTGAAGGCAGATATATAAGGGGTAATCCTAGAATGGGGATGAAGTGGATAATAAGAACTAGAGGCAGAGAAGAGGAGATTTTAGAGAGAATGAGAAGAGTTATAGAGAGAGAGAGAAATTTGATTTCATTCTTTGATACCTCATACATGACCTAAGGGGACTATATATACGACCCTGATGATATGGACGTAAATACCCAATATAATAAAAATGCGTGACACTTTTAAGCAATAAGATGATAATAACTCATAACTATGGCTTGGCTCGATACGACCCGACTCATGCAACTCAACTCTAATACCTAAAGACTCATAACAATTTAACTGATAAATAACTGGCGACATAGGACCCCTAACATCCCACCTATCCTTCAAATCGAGCTTGTCTTCAAGCTCAAACGAGACTTGGACGATGCGGTCATCTGGCTCTTTGATTTCCCTCCAGAACTACTCTCGATAACACGTTGCTATAGCAGAGGCGTCGTTGAGTGGCAAGGAGTCAACATACTCACACTTGGCATCAAGGTTGTAGATGTTGGATATCGGGGGCACGTCAGTTTAGGTATTTCATGTCGGTTTTAATATGTCGGGGGATATATCGGGGATATTTCATATATCAGATTTTAATATTTAATTATGTATATGTGTAATTATTTATAAATTTATTCTTTTTTTAATTTATATTTGATATTTATTGAATTCCTAAATTTATCCAACTAATATAAACATTTTGTGTTGCAGAAGTAATAACGGTTTAACGCGTGAAATAAAACAAGAGAAAGCAAAATGTCAAGAAGTTGTCGATAACAATGAAAGATAATGAACCTTTAGTCAATAATTCAAAAATCATGTATAATTGAAGTCGATGACGGACTTGAGCAAGGAAGAAAGTCAAAGGAAGAAAAAAACAACTTAAACAATGAAAAAATTTTGGTTTATTATTTATTAGATCATAGACACTAATTAAAATAAATTGTAAAAAAATATTTCATAGAATGTCGGGATATATCGGCCGATATATCGGTCAGCAGCAGACATATTAGAGGATATATTGCAAAAGGATATTTTGCAAAAAAATATCGGAAACGTGTCGTTTTGTCCATGAAACCTTTATGTCGGCCGACATGTCGGCCGTGTCGGAGGATATCCACAACAGTGCTTGGCATAAAAGACTGCAAGGAGTTGTCGTGGCAGAGGCACTTGTAGAGGGCAGACTATCAGGCAGAGTTTGAGTCGGGGCGAGTGTGCCCAATGGACGATCGAGGGTGACTAACAAGAGTTGTAGGTGAGCTGCAGAGAGGAGAAGCAATGATGACTGAGAATGGTTGATGGAAGCAATGGAGTTAGGGGCGCCGACAAAGCAGGATGCTGGAGTATAGGCTACAAGAAGGTGAATGCGGGGGCTGGTGGATGTGACACAAACTGGGATGACACCATCATGAGGTTTGGAGGTGACAATGCCAATGGTGTAAACTGTGGGGCAGGAACCACTGGAAGTGATGGTGCGGCGACAAGAACCGTGAAGGATGGTGAAGCTTCTACGAGTGTCGGTGGGAGCAACAATAGTGCTGGTGGAATCAGTGGCAGGGGAGGTGGAAGCTACGTCTGGAAGCGACATGCAGGGTTTGAAAGTGACAGGGGTTGCATCAGCGTAATTGGCGGCCTTGGTGGAGCAGCCACCCACTTCGACTCATTGATGATGCCGACGATGAGTTGTGACATGGAGACCTGATATGAAGCCATCAATGAATGGAGGATAGCCGCATCAACGACGCTTAGTTTCATGTCCAATATAAATAATTGATTATGTAATTAATCAAATTAAGAATTAATTAATTAAATCATTTGATGTAATCCCTAGTTGGAGAATGGCGGCTTGAGGCTAGTAAAGGGGGTCCTCACGAGTAAGAATGAAAACAGAGGTTGATGAGCAGCCGGTGCAGCGACACCAAATCAGGGATGGGTCTGGTCTGCTGGCGTGGGGCTCAACCCTGGAAACGATGGTCTTGTCAGAGTGACGTTGCAGTAGTCAGAAATGACGGAGCGCTGCGAGTGTTGGAGCGCTTGAAAAGACGCACACACGAGGGATTAGGGCATGATGATCTCATCGAGTCCGTCAAAGCAAGGTGTTGAGGATGTCAAAGGTTCAAACTATAGAAACAATGTCTCATACGTGCAGTTGGAGGTGGGGATGTTGTCGTCTGCTGGAGACGGGACTCAATGGCTGGATCATCGTGGAGATCCCATCGAGGGGATCCACGAGATTGGGAAGACACGATCAAGCGAGGTAGTAGTGTAACATTGTTGTCTATAACAATTAGGGATAGTTAAAGCCAATAGGCCTTTCACCCTGCCAAGGGAAAGTGGCGTTGTTGTTGATCTAGAGAAAGAAGACAGATCAAGTCAACTGGAGACCGTAGGGTTCAACCCATGAAAACCAGAGGAAAAATGGGTGAGGTCCCCGGACGTCTGCGAACGAATCAGACTGGCTTTGATATCAAGTTTGTTAAAGATCTACTTCAGGATTTCGTCGGAGGTAGCGATAGATGTTGAAATGCGGGGGCCACACGCACATCCCGACTGCAGTCAGATGGAACCCAACCGCATTTTCTTTGGGGGACACCAAAACAGAAAGATTGTTGAGGCTCGGGGCTTGATCCCAAGACCTCCTTTATGAAGAAGTTAACAACACTCCTTATACCCAAGCATGTTGCAGTACACTTGGGTATAAAGAGTGATGTTAACTCCATAAAGGAGGTCCCGAGATCAAACCCTGGGCCTCAACAACCTTCTTGTTTGGGTGGCCCCCAAAGGAGTTGTGGTTGGGATGCATCCGACTACTGTTGGGATGTGCATGTGCCAGGTGGCCCTCACCTTTCAGCAAACACTCTTGGGTATGAGGAGTGGTGTTAACTCCTTCATAAATGGGGTCCCAGGATCAAGCCCCGAGCCTCAACAACCTTCCGGTTTGGGTGGCCCACAAAGAAGATGTGCTTGGGTTGCATTCGACTGCAGTCAGAATGTGCGGGTAGCCCCGCCTTTGAACAAAAGATCGATATGAGGGCCCAACGCCATTGCATTGCCAGAATCCATGTTGTATATTTGAAGCAGTTGACCTCCTTGCATCTCATGGTACAGCCCTCTTCTTGCGGTGCCACCTTTCTCCTCGGTCCACATAAACAAAATGTAGGATTGGTGTCAACAGTTCATCACAGAAGAAAGGACTCGCAGACACAGGATCACCATCTAAGAATAAAATACTAGAACTCATATTATAAGATTGATATGACTAATCTAATTTGAAAGAATTCTGAAATAATAATAAATAATAGAAAAGAACTGTCTTTTTTTGTATACTTTCCCTTGTTCCGTTGCTGCCGCGGCTCTTACACAATTGATTGGATCATATAGATATTCCTTCAACACAACATAGATCATCAATTGTTGAGACCCAGGGATTGATCTCGGGACCTCCTTTATGAAGGAGTTAACCCCACTCCTCATATCCAAGTGCGTTGCAGCACACTTGGGTACGAGGAGTGATGTTAACAACTTCATAATGAAGTCTCGGGATCAATCCCCGAGCCTCAACGACCTTCCTGTTTGGGTGGCCGCCATAGCAGATGTGGTTGGGTTGCATCCGACTGCAGTCAGATGTGCGAGTGGCCCCCGCCTTTCAACGCACTTGGGTATATGAAGAGTGGTGTTAACACCTCGTAAAGGAGGCCCCAGGATCAAGCCCCGAGCCTCAACAACCTACTTGTTTGGGTGGTCCCTAGTGGTGATGTGGTTGGATTGCATCCGACTGCATTTGGGATGTGCAGGTGGCTCCCACCTCTCAGGAGCCGAGACTCGCGATTTCACTCAACAATATGATGTTGATTATGAAGAAATGTTCGCTCCGGTCGCTAAGCCTAATATGGTACAAGTATCGATCTCCTTGGTCATCCATTGCCATTGGTAGTTGCATCAACTTGATATCAAAAATGTATTCCTTAACGGTGATCTAACAGGGATCGTCTACATGTAGTAACCTCCTGGTTATGAGACCACTGGGCAGACTCTTGTCTATCACCTCAAGAAATCTATTTACAACCTCAAGCAATCCACACGGGGTTGGTTTGACAAATTCAGTCAAGTCGTTCAGGACTTTGGATGCTCAACAGATTTCTCTTTATTTACTCGTCATCGCTCAGCAGACAAAGTGATACTGCTTGTGTATGTTGATGATATGCTCATCACGGTCAATGATCTGAACAGTATATTTATGATCAAGAAGCACTTGGCCTCACAATTTTAGATCAAATATTTGGGCCGCCTCAAATACTTCTTGGGCATTTAGGTAGTTCGTTGACCCGATGGACTTGTTTTGTCTCAACGAAAGTTCTGTCTCGATCTTTTTCACGATGCAGGCTACTCAGATTGCAAGCCTTCTGACATACCAATGGATGCCAACCAGAAGCTCTATCCTCACACGGTCGATTCAGATCTGCTTCTTCCTAATCCAGAGTACTATCATCACCTTGTTGACAAGTTTATCTATCTGACCCGATATCTCATTTGTTGTTGGTGGGGTTAGCTGCTTCATGCATGCTCCTCTAATATCCCACCTACAGGCCCTCGAACGAATCCTTCTGTATCCGAAGAATGCTCTGTGACAAGGGCTTGTGTATGATCCCCCCTCTTCCCTATCATTAATTGCCTATTTTGATTCTCATTATGCCATCTCCCTCGATGTTTGGCGATTTACGAGTGAATATTGCACATATTTTGAATGACATTTGGTCACTTGGTGGAGCAAGAAGCGGTGGTGACATGTTTTTCTGTGGAGGCTGAGTATCATTCGATAGCGTCTGCTGTTTCTGAACTTACGTGGTTGGAAAGTCTATTTATTGATCTTAGTGTCAAGCTCCCCTCTCCGACCATCCTCAACTGCGATAGTCAAGCTGCCATCCATATCCCCGAGAGTTCAATTTTTTTGAACATACTAAGCATATCGAAGTCATTTATCATTTCATATGGGAAAAAGTTCAGTTTCACAAAATTGATTTGTGGCATATACCCGCTGTTGGGCATATCTATGATATCCTCACCAAGGCCTTACCGCACCCCCTATACCGATAGTTTGTTTCCAAGCTCGGCGCCTATAGTCTGCATGCTCCATCTTACGGGGGAGTATGGAAGAACTATGAATAAGCTCATGTAAATGTCTTCTTTTTTGTCCCAGTAGGAGAGTTCTCATTTATAGATTAGTCTCACATCTTGGCTTGAAGTTTAGATATCACTCATCTCTCGGATATATATGTGTACAAAAGACTTGTATTGTATGTGAATGTATGAAGTAATAAAATATTTGAGCTTCAAGTTTCACTTTTTCTACTGTATTTATATACATGAAAATAATTCATGCCTTCACATGCGTCATTTAATCATATCATTATTTGAGGCTTTTAAAACTCCTCTTTTCACCGTATTTTTACAATTCTAACGCTCTAATGATTGGGCCACTTCAGGCTGTTCTCAAACAATTTTATGGAAGCCCTGACAACACTTTAACGGATGAGTTTGAAGTCCAGCAACATCAAAAACTAGAGAAGCTCTTCATATCAACACGTGCAGCCAAGGTTAGCATCTATTTGCTATCAATTTAGAGCATATTGGCATTTATTTAATTAAGTTTAATAATTTCATTCTAGCATTTCCAACGAGATTTAGTTCGTGGAGTGGAAGGCTATATTGTTACCGGATCCAAGCAGGTTGAAATAGGTATTTTTTACCTGGTTGGCCATTTTCATCCTTCTGTTATCTTTGTTATTTGTATACTAAAGGTGTTCTGTACAGGTACCAAACTATCTGAAGATAGTAGGAAATATGGTGCTGAAAATACTTGCACCAGTGGGAACATATTATCAAAAGCTTCTTTAAATTACGCTAGGGCCCGTTCTCAGATTGAAAAGGAGCGTGGAAGTCTATTGAAAGCCTTTGGCACGCAGGTATAATTATCCTTTTGCGTATTTAGGGTTTGTTTGATACCGCTTTGGTGATTTTGAATACAATGATCTTGAGATGTTGCCTTTGGTCGTGAACACTGGACTTCCCTCGTGGAACCGTGCCCACATTTAAGTTCAAAATGAAGTTTTCCTGTGGTGGCGGTGGAAATCGGTGTCATGCCAAAGTGCCAAACAAGTTTTTTATGATAGTGGCGTCTTTGTCCAAATACATTGGAGCAAAAATGCTGTGCCAAGCTGATTAGTCTATTCAACGCCTTGCTGATGGTATTGGATATTAAGATATGTTTTAAAATTTTTTACACCATTTGGAAGATCATTCCATTCAAGGCATGCTGATGCAGCATAATAGGAATATTTTATAATTATCATTTCATTAACTTAATTGGGTTTTTAGTGTATTTAATTATTCTATTTTAAAGAGTTATAAGGTTTTTTAATAAGAAGTTATCCAAAAAGATTACTCATAGCTTCAACTTAGTATTCTTGATAGTATTTAAATTTGAGATTATATTCTCATCGTTTTTTATAAATATGGGGCTTATTCCATGGGAAATAAGCTATGATTAATTTAATGAATTCAGTTAAGAGTTTCCTGTTTCTCTTCTCGTTCTCCACATAATCGCTTCTCTTCCTGAATACCTGGCTGCTTCTATTGTTCCTGGCCACCCTGCATCAATTGCTATCTAAGACCAAAACATTTAGGGTCTGTTCGGCGCGCAGTCATTGGCATTCTGGCATTGGCTTTGGGAAATAGTAAAGCCATTTCCGATGTTCGGCGGGAAGGAATTGGAGTTGAATTGGTATTGGACTTAAATACGTCGGTTTTAACCCTACTCTTAAAACCCGATCCCCCAATTCTTACCTCCAGACACAGGATTTCGCGATTTTCTTTCTCCTGATCGCAGCGGACGGAAGCAACGCCGGACCGACACCAATCTTCCTCCTCCCCGATCGTCTTCTTCCACATCTCCCGGCGCAGGTATACCTCCTTCTCTTCCTCCTCTTCTTCTCTTCTTTTTCACCTTCCCCGTCCTCCGAATCTACCCCATTTTCCGCTTCTTCCCCCGCGTCTTCTCTCCGCTTCTTCCTCCGCTTCTTCCTCCGCTTCTTCTTCTTTTACCCTTTGTATTTAAATCACACATTTTTTTGCACTTAGATGACTGCTTCTTTATAAAGATCTAAAGATTTTTTTTTGTGAGTTTTAGGTGTTTTTTGGGTTTTTTGTTCCCTCCTTCTATAGATCTGACTCCTGCATATCTGAAGTATGTTAGAAAGTTTAGGGAAGACCTTGCAGAATTATCATTTTTTGTTGGGGAGATGAACAATCGGTCAAATTCATATTTAACCCAAAAAATTTAGCCCATGGGTGAGGGTACAGTACTTATGCACCAGCATTTATTTTGTCTATCCAAAGTGGGACAAAACTATTCTCTCATTTGGCTCAACAGGGTTAGCACATTTGGCAATCCTTAAATTCAACAGATCCATGTAATAGGCCTAGAGTTTGTTGAAAGTGGTGTTATTGGTACTACATATGATCCCTATGCAAAAAATGCTCTTTTTTCCCTTAGCTGTGAACTGAATTATGGTTAAAGCATCAATAACTAGGCAAAGAAATGTCATATAACTAGGCAAAGAAATTTCTCAGCAGGAAGATGACTGATAAACTGCACAAAGAAACTATGTGAATAGATGCTATCATAATTGCTCCTTCAAAAGGTTTGAATAACAGCTAGAAGAATCTTTCTGCCCTAAACTCTGTTGAAGTGCAAAAGAAACTCTCGTTTTGATTAAGAGAGTTAGGATGGCCTGGAGAATTGTTAAGTTTCATTTATTATTGATGACATGGTTGGGATCACTTTGGTTTAATTTGGAGTAGCGTATGAACCTTCGTTTTATGGTTAGTTATACGTGTATTGCTTTAATTTCTATTGATTTTCACTTTGATTTGCAATTTCTTGTATGAATTTTTAGTATAAAGTGCAATGATTTGATATGAAGTTGTTAGAGCTGGAGAATCATTATTAGGAGTAGCTAGCCATCATAGGTTGAATATTTGATCTTTGCTTAAGCAGGTGAAGATCCTAGAGCATTCACAGTCATGGAGCTCGTAGAGTTACAGAAGAAACGTAAGATGGATATTATAATTAAGTCAGCAGTTGCTGCGGCTTATGGAGCAGCTGTGGTTGTTATGGAATCCATTCCCAGAAACTCTGTTGACATTGTAGATAAAGACGTTTTACGTAATATAATTTTAAAACGACTATATGATGGACATGATGCTAACTACTTTAGCCACCTACGCATGAGTAAAGCACCCTTCAATGAGCTCTGTCGTATTCTTCGCGTAAAAAGGTTTGTATGCGACACACAGTATGTATCCACTAAGGAATCAGTTGCATTATTTCTACATATTTTGGCACATAACACAAAGTTTCGAATTGCGGGTGACACGTTTATCCGATCGACTGATACAATTAGCAGACACTTCAACATTGTCTTGAATGCAGTGCTAAGACTCTCAAATGATTATATCCGATTACCGGAAAACAGACAACACCAATCTAGATGGTTCACAGATAGCATTGGTTCATTAGACGGTACACATATTGACGTAACTGTTCCTATTGAAGATCAAGACAGATATCAAAACCGTAAACAGGCAATCACAACAAATGTGCTTGGTGTATGTGATAGTAACATGAAATTCTTATATGTATTACCTGGGTGGGAGGGCTCAACATCTGGCTCTCGTGTATTACGTGATGCATTAGAGCGACAAGACCGCTTTGAAGTTCCAACCGGTAATAAAGTAGAATTTTTAATTTCCAAACAAAAAGAAATATGTAACTGTATAGTAATTACACATTTTTGTTGTATAGGAAAGTATTATCTTGTTGATGCTGGATACACGAACGGTCAAGGATTTCTTGCCCCATATCGGTCAACACGTTATCACCTGAAAGAATGGTCAAATCAGGGTAATAAACCAATAACATATAAGGAATTATTTAACTTACGTCATGCTAAAGAGAGAAATGTTATTGAACGAACATTTGGGTTGTTGAAAAAACGATGGGCTATTCTACGCCACCCATCGTTCTTCAGCATTAAAGTGCAGGTATGACCTAAAATATTCTATGCATATTTAAAGTTTTTTTGGTCTATACAATATGTAATCAATTAATTTTTGTCCAGGTTCAAATCATAAATGCATGCTGCATATTACATAACTTTCTAGTGGAGAAGCGATTAGAGAGCGACGCTCAAATGTTGGATGAAGTTGACGCCGAGCTATTAGCGCAAGACGTAGCAGAAGCGTTTTATGATTACGTAGACGTTGTGAGCCCAATCCAAGCAACACAGGAATGAACAAATTTTAGAGACACGCTCGCTATTAATATGTTTAATGAATATCAAAATATGCTTTAATTTCGTTATGAATTAAATCAGCTACATAAAGTATTTGTTGGTGTTTGTGTGTTATTAAACTATGAACTTTATGCTATATATGTCAGCTATTTAATTTCGTATTTGCAGGATTGAACTTTATGCTATTGATTTAAAAGATGCTCATATTTCATACATTTTTTTATTGCTGTTGTCAAACATTTTACCAGACATTATGGATCAAAGCTCAGGAAAGGTGGGCGGTAGGACTGAGCGGTCCTACATGCACTGGACATCAGAGATGGACATTACCCTCTCCAATGCCTTGTTGGAGCAACATAGTTTGGGACATAAAACTCCTAATGGCTGGAAGGGTGTTGCTTTTACAGCAGCTATGACTGCCCTTAAGGATATTTGTGGCATTGAAACTAACAAAGAGAAGATAATGGCTCGGCTTAAAACTTGGAACAAGTACTACATAGAAGTCAGTGCAATGCCGGACACTAGCGGATTTGGATGAGATTGACAATGGAACATGGTGCAGGTAGACAATGAGGAAGTATGGGCTAACTATGTGAAGGTATAGTTTTTATTAAATTAAGTTTTCTACATTGATTTTATTACAATGATACATTAATTATAACTATTGCAGGCTCATCCATCTGTCAAGCATTATAAAGACAAGGTTATCGTCAACTGGTCTGATTTGGCTGTGCTCTGCGGAACTGATAGAGCAACTGGTAGTCACGCCGCGACTGCATCTGAGATGGCGAAGGAGATTGATGTTGAGTGTATGACAGAGAAAACAACTAATACACAAGAACAGACTAGAACAGGTGGAGAAGGGAGCAGCAGAAGGAGGAGAAAACACGCAGTAGGAGCTGATGCTGTAGCTGTAGCCATAGAGAAATTGGTTGATTCCGTGGAAAAGGCAGCGGGGGGCAAGTCAGCTAGCAATGTTGATGACATATATGTCGCACTAGCTCAGATGACGGATTTGGACCGGAGTGATTTTCTCAAGGCGATGGATATACTGTGTCATGATAATGTCAAACGTGACATATTCATGCGGCTACCTGAAGACATGAATGGCGTATGACTGCGAATGCAGTTTGATCGCTAGATTTGCGCCTTTTTTTAATCGATGATGGACATTTATCTAATATGTATTTTTATTTGTGGACAATATTTGTGCGGTATTTTGAACTATAATTATCAGTAGTAGTTTACTTTCCTGGTTTAATTTGAAAATGTATACATTTTAAAATTTCAATTTCAGAAAACCAATTCCAATGTGCAGCCGAACAGCTTTTACATATCAATGTCAAATCTGTTCACTGAATACCATCCTGCAGCCGAACAACAAAATTGGTTTTCTGAACAAAATCAATTCCTGCAGATATTGGTTTTCTGTCCAAAGCCAATTATAGAAAGCCAATACCTGCGCGCCGAACGGACCCTTATGGTTCTCATTGTTGCAATTCAAATACTACTGTTTTCACACATTAAAATCTCCATCACAAGCATTATTCATTGTCTGAAAATGTGGAGAGTGCATATTAGGTAAGCGACGGCAGTGTGCGGCCGTTGCTCTTGGCTCGGCGGTGACTTGGTTTCCTATGCGCAACATCGACGTGCAGCGGTGCCCTAGGTTCTCCAAGCTCGACGGTTCTCCTCTGCTCGACGGTGCGCGACAATGATTGTGATGGTGATTGCTACTGTGTGCCGCGAGTTTGTGTTAGCGATGGTTGGTCCTGACAGCGTAGACCCATGTGCATGCGGTGCTTCAGGTTTGGTTCCGACGTCATTGGTCTCTCTATCCATTTTCTGCTCTGCTCCGTCCTTCACCCAGTGCTGCCCGAGATATCATTTTCTTGGGTGTTGTTGCTGCTTGCCCATGGCGTCTATGTGTGTGCTAGGGGCGGCTTCAGCGGCCTTGCCGGAGAGGGATTGATGCGAAGCAAAGACGAGTACACGCTTTGGGCCCGTTCGGGGCTGATTTGATAACTTTCTATATATGGCTTGCCCGGATTGACGATCCAACTCCGCTATTGCGTCCGGAGTATCGCCGCGAGTCAAAATCTTATATTACTTTATTTTTTGGACATTTATTTCATGTATTATGAGACATCTCTCGCCGACCAATCATATCCGTCGAATGTGATTCCCTAGTGCTTCTTTTATTATAAATATGAGTAGTAGAGGGCTGAATTGACTCATTACAAAATTAGAGAAAAAGTATTCCCGGATTCTAGCGATCCCTCCCCGGTGCCGACGCCGTGGAACCCTAGGTGATGACTCCTAGGCCGCCAAACTCCCCCCAAGGTACTGCCCATCCATATCCTTCTTCCCCCTCCGAAACCCTCATCCGCAGCCCCTACAACCCCCAAATCCCAAACCCCCTACCACCGAACACTGTCCACCCGACATTGTTCATCCGACACTGTTCATCAGACACGGTTCATCCTGTACCGGTCACACGACACTGTTCACCCGACATTGTTCACCCGCCTGCCTCCCACCGAAATACTGTTCACGCCGGCCTCCACCTTCCCCGCCTCCCTAATCCGCCAACTCCCCTCCATGGATCGACCATCCTAACAACGCTAAAATTCTAGATCCGTCCAGATCTAGGATTATAGCCTCCCGATCCGTTATTTCCACCACTCATACTTGACATTTTTGTCCGGATTCGCTCTTACACATCGGATCTACTCATCCCCGGCCCAGATCTACTTATTCGTGGCCGGATCGACCGTTTTACTCTCCGTTACCACCGTTTTCCGCCGGGGGCAGCCACCGCCACCGTCGCCTCGCCACCGGTCCGCTCTCCGATCGCCGATCTACACATCCGGCCCTCCAAGTCTTCCATGTCTCGGTTCAGCTCTCTACTTTATGAGCGTTTATAGTATCGTACTATTTGATTCAGTATTTTCACTTGGTGATTTATTATATTGTGCTGCGATTCTTGCTAGTAGAATGTTGTTTTGGTGCCCTAATAATTTGCAGGAGGAACTATTCGCCGCGCGCTTTGCTTTGGCCCTACGGGCGGAGGAAAGCCATTAAAAAATTGCCAAAATAAATATTTGTTTTTCTATTTTTAATATCTGCGTGATTGCTGAATTTTCATTGCTTAAACTTATTCGTTAAAATATCGATTTCGCATTACATGTAGAGTTGGATTAGCGTGTCACCCTTGCACTATCACCTAGTGTTGTAGGTTTTGTGCACCACTAGCCTACCCCTACATCAAGGATTATGGATGCTTCCTCGGCCTCTCAGGTTCCTTTTATGCTAGCATGGTTTCTTGTGGCTTGGCTTGTCCTTACTCACGTCTTCAGATCGATCTCTAACGCTCTCAGTGTTGGGGGATCTCGTTGCAGTGTTCACGGAGGTAGAAATGCTCTCAGCTGCGGCGTTATTAAAATTCTGCTAAGTGGCCAAATGTGCATATGACCGACCCTCCATACCTCCTTCAAAACCTTTCTATTCTGCTAAGTGGCCAAATGTGCATATGACCGACCCTCCATACCTCCTTCAAAACCTTTCTAACTTAGCATTTGCTGCTTTCACAAGACTTCAAGGTTGCTCCAATCAACCATAGACACTTAATTCTTACTTTTGAAATGGAGAACTTTAAGAAGGTCTGGATGACAGAGGTTTTGGTATTCAGAATCTCCTTGTTTCATTTTCTGAGATGGTCTCCAGAATATTCTCCAATTCATGAGTCAGATGTCTATTACGGGTCTTTTTATGACGTTATTTAGTATTAATTATTTTTTAATATGCTTTTATTATGTCTTAGAGTCGCGTACTTATATGACGTCGTTATTTATGTTGTGTATTTATGAGATGTCCTTTTTAGTCGCATGTCCAAGCCTGTCGTTATTTTCTTTGACGTTTTCCTTTTTCGTGTCAATTGTAAGTCCTATTTAAAAGGCCTAGTGAGTCTTATATTGGTATGAATGAATCAAGTCTATTTTTCCTAACCCTAAAAGAGATCTTGAAAGCTCTCTCTCTCTCTCGAGCACGCCCCGCTACGGTCAAGGCTCCGTAGTATCTCCGCCACTGTCATCTCCACCTCCGGCTTCTCCTCCGGGCAACATCCAAAGACCCATAACAACTTGGTATAAGAGTCATGCGACCCTCTCCAAAGCCGCTGTAATTTCAATCCTTCACCTGCATCACGTTGGTGTCAACAAACATCCCCGACCCTCCTCTGAGTTCGACGACAACAACAACCAGTGCTACGAACTTCCTCTATGCGGTGTCTTCCTCAGTCACGACAGCAACCTTCGAAGTATCGCCACTACTCCGTGACCCAAAGCAGCCATGTCCTCCCCACGCCGACACATATCCTCTTCCCACCTCGACGTTTGGCTTCAACAAATTCACAACGATGCAGGAGGACCTTTGTGCGCGACATTCGACGCTGGTTTTCCTCACAACATTCATGTGGTTGACGCACAACATTCACACTCGACGCCTGTTCTGCACGACATTCGTGCTCAACGACGCGTCTCCATCACAAGGAAATAGCGGCATTACCGCCTCTGCAAAAGGAAACACACGCCCACTGTCTTTTGATCCCTGTCAGCAACGAAGAGGACTTAATAATATTTTTTGTCTGTCAATTTATTTAAACCTCAAGACAGTTGGGCTACATCAAATTGCCTAAAAAAGATAACAAAGATCACAGTATATTTTGTTGTCAACATTGGGCGATGACGCGGCTTTCACGACAACTCCCAAACATCTTCCTACGAGCAATATAGCCGTCCCGTCACCCGCTCCTTATCTCGTGCGACCTCCATCCACAATATGGGAGACTCGGGTGACTTCTTGGATGCTATGAACCAGATACACACAGTTATATCTGTCATAGATGCACACCTTCAGGAGGTAGAAACATGCTTTCGAGACGCCGACGTACGTCATCAGGATAACATGACAACCCTCACCACCAAGCTTAATGGACTCACAACAACACCTCCCGTAGTTACCACCCCACTCACAGATCACGCCAGCAACATCCACGTTCCGCTACCGCCGCTCCTACACCATGAGCCGCAACCACATATCCTCTTACACCCTGAAATCACTATTCCGCCACCTGGTTGGAATTCCTCACCTACGATGGGAAAACAGATCTCTTGGACTGGCTCACCAAGTGCGAACAATTCTTTGGTCATCAACAAACTCCGACAGTTGAACATCTTCCTTTGGCCTCCTTCCACCTTCTTGTTTCGGCCTTGCTTTGGGCCACTCGTCTCCTCACTGATCAGCCAGGTCTGACGTGGACGACTTCAAGCGATTTTACAAACTGCATTTCGGCCCTCCAATCCGCAACAACTCTCTCAGTGCCCTTAAAACACTCCTCCAGATGAGCTCCGTGGACTATTATCTGAACCAGTTTTAACTTCTTCTGGCACATGTCACACTATCCCTAGAGATGCAGACCGCCATCTTCACCGCCGGACTTCGCGAATGCTTGTGACTTGATGTCGAATTTGAGGCTCCTCCAGATTTAGTAACTGCTATGAGTCTGGCCAGGCGATGTGACCATCGCCTCCAACTGACACAGGAGGTCTATTTGCTTACCGACACGGGCATTCAGCCAGGTCGTGCCGAGGGCCAGCAAGCCCAACCAGTCTGTAAACTATCTCAGGACGAGATGATAAAATGGCATTCCAAAGGCTTATGTTTCAACTGCGACAAGTAGGACACTTACAACCATATGTGCAAATAGCTTTTCTATCTGCACGTCGAGGACTCTGATGATGAGGGTGACAGTTGACACATACACCGTTGATCTCCCTCGAGCTTGAGGACAAGCTCGTTTTTCAAGGCGGGAGAGATGTTACGAGTCCTTTTATGGCGTTATTTAGTATTAATTATTTCTTAATATGTTTTTTTTCTGTCTTAGAGTCACGTCCTTATATGGTGTCGTTATTTATGTCATGTCTTTATAAGATGTCCTATTTAGTCGCACGTCCAAGTCTGTCGTTATTTTCTTTGACGTTCTTTCTTTTTTCGTGTCAATTGTAAGTCCTATTTAATGGACAAAGTGAGTCTTGTATTGGTATGAATGAAGATAGGCTATTTCCCCACCCTAAAATAGATCTTGAAAGCTCTCTCTCTCTCTCGAGCACGCTCCGCTTAGACAGCCGCGGTCAAGGCTCCGTAGTATCTCCGCCTCCGGCCTCTCCTCTAGGCAACATCCAAAGACCCGTAACAATATCATCCATGATTGGATAAATATATGAGGCCTTCTGATGTAGGGGTAGGCTACGGGTGCACAAAACCTACGACGCTAGGTGATACTGCAACGGTGACACACTAATCTGAACCTAAATGCAATGTAATCGTCGATATCTTGACAAATATATTTGACAAATGATAATTCTAACTCCACACAAATATTTGAAATTGAAAACAGTTAATTAATTTTGGTAATTTATAATGGCTTCCTCCACTCGGATGGTCAAAGCAAAGTGCGCGGAGAATGTCTCCTCCTGCAAATTATTAGCGGACCGAAACAATTTCTACGTGCAAGAATCATAGCACACACATTTATTCACCAATGAAATGTCAAATCAAATAATTCAACACCACAAAATAAACTCACAAAGTAGCGGGCTGAACCAAGGCACTGAAGAATTAGGGTTCGAATGTGTAGATCGACGATCAGAGGTAGAACCGGTGACGTGAAAATGAAGGTGGTGGCTATCCTTGATGAGATCGGGTGAGAAAAGGGTAGGTCCGACCACGTACGAGTAGATCCGGGCCGGGGAGGGATGGATACGCTATTTAGGGTTTGATCCGGGTGAAAATGGAAAGTATGAGTGGTGGAATTAACGGATCAGGTCTGAAATTCTCAGATCTGAATGGATCTAGATAATTAGGGTGATTTGGAGGTGGTTCCATGAAGGGGGTGATGATGGAGGGGGCTTAGGGTGGCTAAATGGTGGCCGAGTTTTGAGGAGGGCCAGCCGACGGTCGGGCTGGAGGAGGGAGGAAGGGATGGTGGTTGGCGGGCTGGGTGGGGGAGGCGCTGAAGGGGAGGAGGCCGACGGTGGGCTGGCGGCTGCACAACAGGAGGGCGGCCTGGCTGCTTGCAGGAAACAACCGACCGGGTTGTTTAGGGGGCTGTTTTGGGGGGCTGTAGCGGTGGGAACGAGGGTTTGAGGGGTGGAAAATGAACGCAATGGTAGGGAGTACCTTGGGGGGGTGGGGTGGGGTGGGGTGGGGAGAACAGGCACCTAGGAGTCGTCACCGAGGGTTCCACGACGTCGGCACCGGGGAGGGATTGCTGGAATCCGACAATGAAATTCTCCAAATTCTGCATTGTCTTCAACCAGCACACAAGCCATCTATTTATAATAAAAGGAGGATTCGGGCATCCCACAATCAATCACTATGATTGGCCGAAGATGGGACCAGCTAAATATATCAAAATAAAATGTAAAATAGTGAAATAATATATCAAATTGATTCGCAACGCGAATCCGAACACGTCTGCGGAGTCCGATCGTCGATCCAGGCACGTCATATATGGAAAGTCGCCAAATCAGCCCCGAATGAGCCCAAAACTCGTCATGCACTGCAAGTGCTCATCTATGCTCTGCATCAATCTCCCCGGCTTGAAAGAATTCATCTCCCGATGAATAGAGATCAGAATTCTCTTGCTGCATGCCAGGTTAAACTCGAAAAAGTCCACCAAAGGTCGCCCTAATGTCGTCGCTGGAAAAGTGTCCACGCCAATCAACTCCCTCTGACTGAAAAATTGTCATCTCCGGTGAATGGAGACGACCGTGCTGAAGTCGAATTACAGGGGCGAATCGATCAAGCTCTGCTGCAAGTATCCAAGAGTCACCAACGTCTGTAGTGAGAATGCACTGGTGGAGTCTGGTCTCCATGATGCTCTCATCGCTCAACTCACAAGTGATGGATCCCGGTGCGATCGGCGGCGCCGTCGGTAGAACCAAAGAAAACAAGTTCTCATGTGGGTGGGTGTCAGAAGTAGGTGAGTAGTGATGGTCATCAAACATAAGTGGGCTATGGGGGTGACAATGCAACAAGAGTGGTGGTGTGGGTGGATGGAAATCCCCACTGCTTGGGTCCACATACTCGTGAGACTCATAGTACGACGTCAGATCCTCTACATTAAACACCAGATCAATTCCCATACTAGCCGGTATATCGAGCCGGGCCCGGTAGGCATTTGTCCCAATACGACCAATAATAGAGTACAGACTCATTTGCTTGACGCTTAACTTTTTGGCAGGCCCCGAGGGGAGCCTCTCAGGGCGGACTCACACCATTACTTTCTCGGCTTCATTAAACACTTGTTCTCGCCTTCGCTTATCCGCATGAGTTTTATAGTTTTCATTACTCGTTATTATTCGTCGGCGAACCGACTCATGTAATGCATGCAAATGATGAACAAGTGTCCTAACTGACTCATGTAAATGAAACGAATGATGCAAATAGAGCACAACATACTCGACACACTTCCTAAGGGATGACCTGACAATGACTTGGATATTAATAACATGCGGTGACCTATCAAGAGGCTTACCGGGTGGTTGTTAGAAAAATCCGGCGTGACCGACATCATCACCCGTGGGGACGACGTAGATGATGACAAAATATCGTGGAGCACTGGTGTGATGGGTACCTCTCAAATGATATAACCCATCAGGTGGCTCACCAGAGGGTGTATACCAAAAGTCATCACGTGTGAGATGATCACTAGTGCGAATACACAATCCATCACTAAAGTGTATGAGGGAAGACTTGTCAAATGAGCATCTCGGGGAGTTGATCACGAAGAGGTCGATAATGATATGATAGTCCACCACGAGGAGGGCACCAATAATAGTAGTGTCTGTGGGAGCAAGTAGGACACCCACAACAAAGTCAGCGCTCGCCTCATGAACCTCCCAAGGGAGTATTGGCTCATCAGAAGACTTATCTGGAGGTTCAACAATGACGTCATTAATAATGGGAAGGTCCCTCAGATGAGTATCACTGATAGAGGTAGTGTCCTTGTAAGTGGGTGAGGCAGGCACTATGAAGTCAACACTATACTCTCGACTCTCAGTAGTGAAGTGACTCGAGATAGTACTAAGAGAAGAGTATGGGGTGCCCAGACTCAAGTGCGGGTCAATCAATATAGTGTCGAGAACTGTGTTTTTGTTCAAAGGGGGAACTAGGTCTAGGTGTAGGTCTAGGTAAGGTGAAAAGGATGGGTATACCATCACAACGTCACTGGGTCGCCCGTCTTCACCCACGTGACTATGCTCACTAGTCATGCTAGTATCACTCTCCACCTGTATCAAAAGATCATGATCAGATTCAACCTCAAGGTCATATGAGAACTGAATCTCATCAAACTGAGAAGGATCAAAACCAAGTGTCAGGTCTCTTATCTCGATGAGAGCACTTCTCGTCGTATCGGTGGCTTGACCCAAGTCCCGAGGCTGTCTTCGTAATGTAGATCTTAAGTGATTAAATTGAGCTTCTAAGAGATCAAAGCGGTTAAATAGATCTTAAGTGATTAAATTGAGCTTCTAAGAGATCAGGTAACTCTATTGGTGGAACAATAGGAGGGTCTTGACATGTATTGTGATCCTGCCGATGGTGACCTATATAAGGTTTCTAAGGATCGTCTAGACGGTAGTTCCTAACATAATCAGATTGTGCTTGTGGGTGTGTATGGGCTCTGTGAACGTGCAGTGGAGGTCGCACATATCCAAACTCAGGTTCCTCTCCTAGAGGAGATGTGTAGCGGCGATGACCTGAATGATATTCAATTCTATCATCGTGAAGTCGTGGAGAAGTGTAATGATGAAGACGTGAGGACCTCTCGTCGTGGTGATCGCCTCTAGCATAATGAGATTGTGTCGATGGGTCGACACGATCTCTAAGAGTGATGTGCGGGGAACGATGATAATCATAATGATAACATGAAGGTTTCTCTAAATGGGTTCTATGAGATCAGATCTAAGTTATCAAAGGCGCAAGGCGCACCGAGGCGCAAAGGGCCCCTGGAGCCTAGGTGCAAGGCGCAAGCGTGCGCCTGAGGCACGTGAGGCGCAAAAATGAGGGAAAAAGGAAATTGAGCGAATTGGATGCTCAATTAGCTGAAATTGAGCGAATTCGTTGAATTTTAACGAATTGGGCGCCCAATTCGCTGATTTTCAGCGAATGGGCGCCCAATTCGCCCATTTTCAGCGAATGGGCGCCCAATTCGCCCATTTTCAGCGAATGAGCGCCCAATTCGCCCATTTTCAGCGAATGGGCTCCCAATTCGCCCATTTTCAACGAATTGGGCGCCTAAGTGCGCCTAGGGGTGCCTTGGGTGCGTCCAAGATCATGTTTTTGCATATATCAATTTTTTTTTTAAAAATAACTTGAAAGGCCTGGGCGCGCCTTTGGCGCGCCTGGGAGCCTGTAAGGCGCGTTCCTGGGCGCGCCAGGGGAACATCGCCCGCCTCAGCCGTGCTGAGGCGCTGCGTTCTGCACCTGTTGCGCCCGGCGCCTCAGGCGCGCCTATGCGTATACCTTGACAACTATGGGTCAGATATAAGTAGACTCAGGATACCTAGATAGGGGAGACTGTCGTCGGTGAAAACTAGACATAAATGAACCCAACGACTATTTAAAACCTACCACTACGAAGCATGCAAATGACTTAACCTTGCCTCTGATACCAAAAATGATGTAGGGGTATGCTACGGGTGCACAAAACCTACGACGCTAGCTGATAGTGCAAGGGTGACATGCTTATCTGAACCTAAATGCAATGTAATCGTCGATATCTCGATAAATCAATTTGAGCAATGATAATTCTAAATACTCGCAAATATTTGAAATTGAAAACAATTAATTAATTATGACAATTTATAATGCCTTTTTCCGCTCGGAGGGCCAAAGCAAAGCGCGCGGCGAATGTCTCATCCTGCAAATTATTAGCAGACCTAAACAATTTTTACGAGCAAGAATTACAACACATACATTTATTCACTAATGAAATATCAAATCAAATAATCATTATCACAAATTAAACTCACAAAGTAGCGGGCTGAACTGAAGTACTAAAGAATTAGGGTCTGGATGTGTGTATCGGTGATCGGAGGTGGAACTGACGACATGAAAATGAAGGTGGTGGTTGTCCTCGGCTGTAAATGAGGAGATCGTGTGAGAAAAGGGTAGATCCGGCCACGTATGAGTAGATCCAGGCCGGGGAGGGATGAATCCGCTATTTAGGGTTGGATGCGGGAAAAAATGGAAAGTACGAATGTTGGAAATAACAGATCAGAGCTGAAATTCTCAGATCTGAATGGATCTAGAGAATTAGAGTGATTTGGAGGTGGTTCCACGAAGGGGGTGATGATGGAGTAGGGCTGATATCGAGTCGAGTTCGAGCGATTTTGGCTCGGCTCGAAATCGAAATTTTCGACTCGAACTCGGCTCGAAATCGAAATTGATTTCGAGTCGAGTCGGCTCGACTCGAAATGACTCGATTCTGAGTCAACTCGAAATCGAATCGAGTCGGCTCGAAATCGAATCGGGTTGGCTCGAAATCGAATCAAATCGGCTCGAAATTGAGTAATTTTTTGTTTTATTCATAGTTTGCTTAAAATTAAATGAGTCAACCTGTAAATTTAGCAAATGAAACATTTAAAGCCTCCATTCTTTTTATTTATATTTAAAATTTGTTATTTTTAATGTTTTAAAAAATATATTAATAAATACATAATTTTTTTAATTAATTCGAGTTGATTCGAATCATATTTCGAGCGATTCAGGGCTGACTCGAAATCGACTCGAAATAAGATTCGAGTCAAATTGAATCGACTCAAATTGAGTCGAATCAATTTTAACCGATTCCGATTCGACTCAATTTTCGAACGATTTTTAAACGACTTTCGAGTTTCGAATAATATGCTCAGCCCTATGATGGAGGGGTCGGCCGGGCTTAGGGTGGCTAAATGGTGGCCGGGTTTTGAGGAGGGCCTGCCGGCAGTCGGGCTGGAGGAGGGATGAAGGGATGGTGGTCGGCGGGTTGGGTGGGGGAAGCGCTGAAGGGGAGGAGGCCGATGGTGGGTTGGCGGCTTCACAGCGGGAGGGCGGCCTGGCTACTTGCAGGAATCAGCCGGCTGGGCTGTTTAGGGTGCTGTTTTGGGGGGCTGTTACGTTGGGAACGAGGATTTGAGCAGTGGAAAATGAATGCAAGGGTAGGGAGTACCTTGGCGGGAAGAACGAGCACCTAGCAGTCATCACCTAGGGTTCCACGACGTCGGCACTGAGGAGGGATCGCTGGAATCCGGGAATGAAGTTCTCCAAATTCCGCAATGCCTTCAACCAACCCACAAACCATCTATTTATAATAAAAGGAGAATTAGGACATCCCACCATAAATGACTATGATTGGCCGAATGTGGGGCCACCTAAATACATCAAAATAAAATGCAAATTAGTGAAATAATATATCAAATCGATTCGCAACGCGAATCTGAACACGTTTGCAGAGTCTGATCGTCGATCCGGGCACGTCATATATGGAAAGTCGCCAAATCAGCTCCGAATGAGCTCAAAACTCGTCATCCACTACAAGTGCTTGTATATGCTCCGCATCTCCTTCCCTTCCATTGTTTTGATGAGGACATCTTGTGCATCCTGGTTAAACCTCTTGGCCCACTCTTAGCTTTAGATGCTCACACATTGCTTAACACATGTTGATCGTGCCCGTGTGTGTATTGGATTCAAGTCATTCAATCTCAAGTCTTCTTCACCCTCTCATATTTTTCTGGGGTGATCAGTGCTAGTCGAAATCAGGTCTCTCCTTCCCAGTTACTTTTAAGAGAAATCTGCTCTACTCATCCGGTTCTCACAAGCAGGGTCATGCCATTGGTGATTGTAAAAAGTTTAGGAAAACCAAAAAAGCTTTCCGAGGTTCATGTTAGGGCTACGGTGTATCTAAGAGGATGGGGATATCTCCATTGTGTTTCTACCCCCAGTGTAGGAGACTATGTTGGTGGCTACATCTATTTAGAGCTGATATCGAGTCGAGTTCGAGTGATTTTGGCTCGGCTCGAAATCGAAATTTTCGACTCGAACTCCGCTCGAAATCGAAATTGATTTCGAGTCGAGTTGTTTGAGTCGAAATGACTCGATTCCGTATCAGCTCGAAATCGAATCGAGTCGACTCGAAATCGAATCGGGTCGGCTCGAAATCAAATCAAGTTGGCTCGAAATTCAGCAATTTTTCGTTTTATTTCTAGTTTGCTCAAAATTAAATTGGTCAACCTATAAATTTTGCAAATGAAACATTTAAAGCCTTCATTCTTTTTATTTAGATTTAAATTTTGTTATTTTTAATCATAAAATAAGAATATATTAATAAATATATAATTTTTTAATTAATTCGAGTTGATTCGAATCATATTTCGAGCGATTCAGGGCTGACTCGAAATCGACTCGAAATCAGATTCGAGTCAAATTGAATCGACTCAAATTGAGTCGAATCAATTTTAAGCGATTCCGATTCGGTTCAATTTTCAAACGATTTTCGAGCGACTTTCGAGTTTCGAATACAATATGCTCAGCCCTACACCTATTGGGGTCCCTCCTGTGGTGGTGAGTGGTGAATCTGGTTGTGGATCAGGAAGGCTCCCCTCTCTTAGTATTATGTGTTGAGGACATCATCTCTGGGATTCAGTGTTCGACGGCCTCGATCGGGGCTGTGCGGTTCTTGGCTCCCAATAGTTCCACTGCCCGATCTCGTGTCTGATTATTTGACATATGACGATGGAGGCTATGACCTGGGTTCAGATACTCAGTACGAAGGACCTTACTGAATAGCCTAAAGAAGATAATGAAAATCAGTGGACAACTCAAAGGGTAGAAAGCAACAACACGATTATGAGTACGTCGGAGAATGACAGATAAATCGGTGTAAAAAATGGAACAAAACGACATACACCAAGAGATAATTGCCGAGTCCCCACCGTCACAAACCAATGCGTGGGAAGTCTCCAGATAGCTTAGAATATGAGGAGTTTTAAGTTTGTCATCTGATTTTTTTTAATGTTGTATCAAGTGGTGATTCTGTAGCCTCTGTGACCTACCTTATTATGTTGCATGTACCTTTCTTTAAAATTCAATAAAATTTAACCTTTTTAAAAATGGGGGGGGGGGGGAATGCATATTCAGTGGCTTCGAGAAGTACCTTGTTTCTCATTTCCTTGTTTCTTACTTGCCCCGTAAAGTGTATTTTATGTGTTCTTAGTTTCTATGAAAATTCAGGTCGCTGAGCCTTTAAGAGCAATGGTAATGGGTGCTCCGTTGGAGGATGCTAGATATCTTGCTCAGCGTTATGATAAAATGCGCCAAGAAGCTGAAGCTCAGGTATATCTACTTACGCTGAATTATTTATGAGAACCGTCTTGCATCTGCATTTAACTTGAAAACTTTTAGGATCTATTGTTATCTTGCAAATTTTACTTTCTTTTGTTGTTCATTTAATGCTAATAATTGACATCCAAGCTGGACTCCTGTTTAAGATGTCATTCATTTGACCCAGTGAGAGCCTCTAGTGAGCAACATTTCCAGATGTTATCTAACTAGGAGTGCTTTTAATGGAATTGGTTTATTGCTTTTTTTTTGGAAATAGTGCTAACTTGCTGATTATTAACCAGTAATCGCACAGTTGTATTTCTATATTTTGATGTTAATATACCCCCAGAATTTTCTATATATTTTTTTTACTGATAATGCTGTGTCTTTCACTTTATGTTTTGTCTACGGATTATTTTTGGGTCATTTAAAGTGTTATGGTCTTTTAGGTCGTTTAGCTAATATTTTTAGTATGAGGACATTTTCCTAAATTGTCTAGTGTATTTTCTATTTAAAGGCTTCTTGTGCTTTGGAATCGTAAACATGAAGTTATTCCCATCTCCTCTATTTAGTTCTGTACTCTCCTCTTAGGGCTAGAGATTAGTAGCTCCCCTTCCCCGAGCTCCCTTTGGTGACCATTGTTCCAGCTCTGTTGTATTTTCGCCATCATATCTACCTTTGGTCCTTACTTGATATGGATAGGCCGGTAACAGAAAATTAACTAGATAAGAATTAAGTTGCTATAGACAATCATTATGTGCTGTCGTAAGTTCTTTCTTTTTTCCCCTTCAATGGATGGAATATTCCACTGTATAGTATCACAAGGAATTTTGTTTTAATAAAGGTTATGATTATTTGACTTGTTGAACGCTATTAAATTGTATTCAGACTATTGAAGTCTCAAGACGCCAGCAGAAGGTGAGAGAAGCCCCTGGTAATGTTGATAACAGCTTAAAGCTGGAGACTGCTGAATCCAAGCTTGAAGAGTTGAAGTCAAACATGTCCGTTCTAGGGAAGGAAGCTGTTTCGGCAATGGCTGCTGTTGAAACCCAGCAGCAAAGATTGTCTATGCAGAGGCTTATAGCAATGGTTTTTTTTTTAAATTTTTTTTGTTACCATTAAGTTCAACATTTTGTGAACTTTAACTTAGCGGAGGAATTCCACTGTTTTTTTGCCTCTTTTATTCAAGATTGAATCTGAGAGAACCTTCCACCAACGAGTGCTACAAATTCTCGAGCAATTAGAAGGAGAGGTAATTTACTGCCCCGGTTACATTTTCAATTAATTTTATTATCTTGCTAATTTTTTGGTTAAATAATGAGGCCATTTTCTTGGTGAATTATTATTTTTTAAATGAACCTAGCTGCAATTTCTTGAGGCTAGATTTTTCTGGACTTGCCTGTGCTGTAACAGCTGGTATCAGAGCGCCAGCGAATTGAAGCACCTCCAGCTCCAACTCATGCACTTGAAACTTTGATGTCATCTCCTAAATTATTTGAAGAAAATAATGGCTTATTTGGCTCAAATCCACTGAATGGGTCCAGTGATTCTATGGAATACTTTATAGCAGAAGTAACTCTACTTGGATTTCTTATTCTGCAAATTCCTTTGTACAAACTTGTCCTGCAAAAAGATTTCGTATGGATTGTATATATTTTTGTTTTTTGCAATGTGCAGGTTATGCATTCGCATCAGGCTGAAACAAGCGTGGAACTGAGCTTGTCACTGGGGGACTATGTGGTAGTACGGAAGGTAATTATATCTATATCTTTGTGGAGGTGCATTTATGTTCCATTTAGCCTGGTTTATATGCCATGTTTTCCTCCAAAATTGCCATTTCTCCTTCTGTTAGAGTTATATTATTTTATGTCCATTAATTAAAGATTTTGTTCAAGCAAAAACTTATCTACAGTTATAAAGAACGACACTGCACAAGTTGACCAAAGACGGCCAAGATTGTGAAACATTGATTTAGCACGAGTGGTAGGATACCAAGTTTAGGATGATGAGCGTTTTGAGGAAAAGAGGCGAGAAAAGGTTGAGCGAGAAAAAGAGGAAACTATGAGATATTGAAATTTTATCATGTCTTTGACTGTTCTAATGAAAATATCTCTTTGCGTTGCTATGCACATATGTTCTTCTCTTTAAACCAAGTAAACCTCATTTTATTTTTCTGGTGCTCTCTTGTTATTTATTTGTTCTAGTTACGATTACCTTTGTTGCTCAAGCGATGCCCATTCCCGCAATAATTGGTATTAGACCTCGGACTTTATATGAAAAGAGAGAGGAATGGTGACCATATGTGAGCGTGAAGATTAACAAATTCAACAATAAGATTTTCAGTGCTAGAAGATGCAGATTAGTGATTGTACTAGATAAAATTAGAACTTGTTATTTATATGCCTCAAATACAAACCCTTCAGCGTTTCCCAAGCCCATCATTTTGTCGCACCTATCACTTGTCAACGTCGCGCTTGTACATAATTGTTTATAAAATGGCTCTTATTCAAAGGTTTGACGACACACAAAACTCTGGGCGCCTCCTCTCTTGTAACCTTCTTTGTTCTTCTTCTAGTGAAATAACATGTAACTGCCCGTGGGCATAGCCCGTCTTGGGGTGAACCACGTAAATATGGTATTTTTTGTATTGTTCTCTTTTCGTTTTTGCTCGATTCCATTACAGAACTACCTATCTTTTGGAACAAAATTTATAATCTTGGATTGAGATGATTGAGATCTAATAAATAAAGAGGCATTAGGAGTCATGCACTTCTCTAAATAAGAATGTGACCTTCAACATTTTGCACATGTGAACTATAACTACAGTTTTGATAGATATATTATACATGTATGATAAGCCATCGTCGGCTAATACGGTAATTACAATTAATTTTTACTCTCAAAAGGATTGTAGATGCTGCTTCAATGACATACATCAATAAGTTCAATATAATCGTTAATTTCAAATTTTCAATTAAGCTCAATTGATATCCACTGTGATGATGAGGTTAATGCCTTGAGCTTGTTATTATATCACTTAGAAAATTGGCGTGCAACTATGTCAATAGGCATCAGGTCATGAAGATCTATAATGTGGCTGCCCATTATGTTCGGGACCTGATCTCAAGTAAGGATTCTGAGAGATGATAATTAGGTGATTCTTCTTATGTTGTTTTGAAGTTAGTGGGAGAAGTGCAAGGAAGGAAAACTACAAGGGGCTTATCCAAATCTTAGAGAAATAAATCTAAATATCATAATGTTGGTTGCCAATGATGTTCCTTATGAAGAGAAGTTGTCCATAGCTGCAGTGTGGACCATGTTCTGGGTAGATGAATGAACATGTGATTGCAATAACTTCTGCAACAGATTTATGGAAGTCAAGATGATAATGCAATTTACCAATGATGTTTCCCGTTCCTCTCCGGGTGTTCGGATGTGTGTGCTTTGTCCAGGACCGTAGTCCAACTCGAACAAAACTTGATGACAAAGCTATCCGTTGCTTATTTATGGGATATTCCTCCTCTTCCAAGGGCTATCAGTGTTTTGACCTCTCTTCTCGCAGGACTTTTCACTCTTTGAATGTTACGTTCTTTGAGAATGTCCCATTCTATGGTGCCTCTTCTGTCCCTGTTTTTCCGCTGCACGACTCGCTTACGTTGAGGACGTACACCAGTGGCCCACGGGGGCCTTCACATGTCCACCCCATTCTTCGGGATCCACTGGTTACGCCCAGCTCACAGGACCTTGTGTCACATCCTCTGGCAGGTGATGTTCTTCCCTTCTCTGACTTACCCATTGCACTTCACAAGGGTAAGCGTTCTTGTGTTACTGACCATCCTGTGACAAACTATGTGTCCTAGCAGCGTATTTCCCAGGTTTACCGGGCCTTCCTGACTGCTACTGACCAGATCAAAGTTCCGAGTTCGTTGACTGAGGCATTCCAGCACCCAGAGTGGGTGGAGGCCATGGAAGATGAGATGTCCGCATTACAGTAGGCTGACACCTGACGTTTGGTTCCTCTTCCTGCAGGTTGGAAGACTGTTGGCTGCCGTTGGGTTTTCACCGTCAAGTATAAGGCTGACGGTTTTATTGACTGATATAAGGCCCGCCTTGTCGCAAAGGGCTTCACTCAGACTCCTAGGGATTACGACGTGACCTTTGACCCTGTGGCCAAGCTCTCTACTGTCCGTCTTCTTGTTTCTCTCGCAGTCTGCCATGGGTGGCCTCTTCATCAACTGGATGTGAAGAATGTCTTACTCAATGGAGATCTTGCTGAGGAAGTTTATATGGATCCCCCCCGGTTAGAAGCTTCAGTGGGAGTATTTGGGCAGTGTTTGTCTTTTGCAGAAGTCCTTGTATAGGCTGAAGCAGTCCCCTCGAGCATGGTTTGTGCGGTTCGGTACCGTTGTGCTTCAGAGTGGGTTCACCAGATGCCATGCTGACCCTACGTGCTTTGTTCGGACTGTCGTGGATGGTTGTAGGGTCATTATTCTTGTCTATGTGGATGATATCATTCTTACCGGTGATGACAACTCGGAGATACTTCAGATCAAGGGTGTGCTTCAGAAGGCATTTGAAGTGAAAGATTTGGGGCCTATGGAGTACTTTCTTGGGATTGAGATTGCCAGATCTCAGCAGAGAATCTCTTTGTCTCAGCGCAAGTATACACTCGACCTCTTGAGTGATACTGACATTCTTTGGTGCTCTGCTCTGTCTACATCCATGGATCCGAACCACCGCCTTCACGCCGAGTTTGGCGATCCTCTCCCTGAACCGGGCAAATATCAGCGTCTTGTTGGCAGACTTATCTACTTGACCAACACTCGCCCTGACATTAGCTTTGCTGTGAGTGTGATCAGTCAGTTCATGCATGCTCCCCAGACTTCTCACCTAGATGCAACATTTTGGATCCTCCACTACTTGAAGGGATCTCCTGGCCTAGGGCTCTTCTACCGTTCATCTCCAGCCCTTGGTCTCACTTGTTACACGGATTCTGACTATGCTGGTTTCCTCACTGATCGAAGTTCTACTTCGGGGATATGCACTTTCTATGGTGACAATCTTATTTTCTGGAAGAGCAAGAAGCGGAGTGTTGTCTCCCGCTCGTTTGTTGAGGCTGAGTACCGGGCTATGACCCATGGTGTTACTGAGCTCCTTTGGTCGCGTACTCTCTTGACCGAGCTTGGCTCTCCTCCTTCTGGTTCCTCGACTCTTCTGTGCGACAACCAGTCCGGTCTCATGCTTGACTCCGACTCAGTTCTGCACGAGCGGACTAAGCATATTGAGGTTGATATTCACTTTCTCAGAGAGCACATCCGTTCAGGGACTCTTGAAGCGTCCTATGTTCCCTCCGCAGAGCAGATTCCAGATGCCTTCACCAAGACGGTTGGGCCTTCCAGACATCTCTCTACATGTGGCAAGCTGGGCTTGCTTGACCTCTTCGCGTCAGCTTGAGGGGGAGTATTGACGTGTTATTTCAGTTTTCCGTTATTTTATTTTAGGTTTATGTGTGTGAGTGATATTTCCCCTGTATCTCATATATATATATATACATATTTCCCCCTAAGAAAATGAATACAATAAGTCTTTTTTCCTCTCATCTGATTATGATAAGATATCGATAAATTCTTGTCTTGCAGTAGTGGGGCTAAAAACAAAAGTTTAGATCTTGCAGTTGAGAGGAAGAAAGTAATAAGATATTATAATACCAAAGCCGATTTGATTTTGTAATGGATTGAAGGAATAACAAAAGTTAGTTACAATTGGACAATCCTTCTTCAGTTGTCACATTCTATCGAGCCCGTAGCCACTCAGACAGTCCTTTATCAGGCCATTTGATGCGTTCCTTTTGTGTGCCTTTTGTGAGCAGTAATTATTATGTTTTGAGGGGGGTATTTTGGTTATGTATGTGCTAGGTATATAAGGCATTGTGTGTGGTGTATTAGGGTATGTTATGTTGTGGAGTGTTGTTGTTCTCAGCCGTCGGGAAGTATTCCTGCAGCTGCTATTGTTCGCCTGTTCAGGAGCCATCTCCTTAGGGTTGGATTGTGGGGTGTATGCTTGTAATCTTCTTCCAGTTGCTTGATTAATACAACTTCTGTTCTATTGTTCCATTGGAAGTGTGTAAGAGAAGGCCTCCTAGCTGCTCCTCAGCATTCAGGTTGTATCACTGGTATCAGAGCCACCGCGGGTAGGATCAACCATGCAGGTCTCCGACAATACCCGTTCCAGCGCCTCGACGTCGGACCTGAAGCTTCTTCGCCAGGAACACGTGGCGTTGGACACCTCCGTCCACAACCTCACCGCACAATCAAAAAGGCAAGGTCGCACGATGGATGAGCTCCATACGATGATGACGCAACTTCTCTCCACACGGCCGGACAACCCTAACGACTTCGGCGGCCGCACCTCCAACGCCGAGGGGTACCGCCTTCCGGCCCAGGAGTCTCACATCAACAACCGTTTACACCGTTTCGAGTTCCCGCGCTTCTATGGTGACGACTTACAATAGTGGATTTACAAGGCGGAGCAGTTTTTTGAGCTGGACGAGACTCCGAATGACTTCAAGGTGAAGATCGTTGTTGCGTATGTGGAGGGCAAAGTTTTATATTGGAACCAAGCCTTCATGAAGTCCCGGCTGACCCGACATTGGCCGACATGAGATGAGTACATTCATGCTTTGGCTCAACGTTTTGGTTCGATCCTCTTTGACGACCCCATGACAGAGCTCAAGAATTTGAAGCAGAGGGGGATGGTTCAAGCCTTCTTGGATGAATTTGATGTCTTGCTCCACCGGGTGAACATCACCGAAGCTAATGCGATGAGTCTTTGCCTCGCCGGCCTCCGGGACGACATCGAGTATGCCATCCGCATGTTCCAACCAAAAATCTTGCAGGATGTCTTTGCCCTCGCACGAATGGAGGAACGACGGACAACCTCGTCTCAACGGCGAAGTGTCGTCGGATCGACTGAGACAAGTTGGGCATCCGAGCGGCGGGTGTCGTTGCCCAAGCCACTTTCGACCCGTATTCCGGTGTTGCCACCGGGCAACACTCCCACCAACCATCGTCGCTTGACGACGACGTAAATGGAGGACAAGAGGGCCAAGGGTCTTTGCTTTTGGTGTGATACCAAGTACACAGTCGACCACCGTTGTGCGACACAGGGGAAATCCTACGCCTTGGAACTCATTTTGGGCGATGACGATGGTGACCCAGACCAGGGGGCTGAAGGCGCGACCGATGACCTACTTGATCAGGGCGTGACGGAGGAGGTTCCACATTTATCGGTGCACGCCTTGATGGGGGTCACCCAATATCACACCATGAAGGTTACAACTTCGCATCAAGGGCAGACCATTCATGTTCTCATCGACTCGGGGAGTACCCACAATTTTATGGACGAGGGAGCGGCTCGGTGACTGCACTGTCCTTTGACACCAATTCCTACCTTCAATGTCGCCATTGCGGATGGAAGGCGTGTTTCGAGCTCCAATAAAGTGGCTGGTTTTACTTGGCGGATGCAAGAGTTGTTTTTTACCACCGACATATTGGTGTTACCACTGGGGGGTGTGGCGTTGTGTTGGGCGTGCAGTGGTTAAGCACAGTGGGGGTCATTAATTGGGACTTCAGCAATCTCCGTATGGATTTCACGAGCCAAGGACGGAACGTCTCCTTGCGGGTCACTAAGACGGCAGCCGGCACTTGGTTGACACAACACAACTTGGAGAAATTGATCGCCAAGGAGGGTACCTTGAACATGCTGTCATTCTGCACTCTGTACGTGGTTCAAGCAACACTTGCAGGGGAGGCTACAGCGCCTGTGCACTCGGCCGAGCACGGGGAGGCCGACCGACCAGCGCTGCACTGGGCGGAGCAGCTTTTCCTCACTACCGGGGAGGGAGACCGCCTTGGGGAACTAGTTGGGGGCGTGCAGTGTAACACCCCTCCCCAGTTTTACAATAATCAGTCGTCCGGCCTGGTCAGCGATATAAAGAGAATTAGGAAACAATATCAAAACTAGTACACAGCCGATAAAAAGAAGAAATTACTAACAAGTTAAACTTACAACGGAAGGTATGAAAGAAAACTAAGGGTAACCACATACCCATATACTAGATTCACAGAGCCGCTAAACATGAATTAAGATGAAAGTACTGTAAATTTGAAGTAACATAATAAGTATGATACATTGTTGGAACACCCTATTACTAATTTGGGTCAGGATCACTATGTCTCTAGGAAACCAATGTTTGACCTTCTGTATAGCTCAAAAGGTCAATTAGAATTGAGTCTAAGGGTTAGAAGTCTAAATTTGGAAGCTGCCCTCAAGTCCAGGATTTTCTGTTTGGAGACTAAGTCATATCGTCGAGCTCAGCACGACGATTCGTCGAACTCCGATCGACGATCGTCTAGCTCAACTTCGACAGATCGTCGAACTCCATTCGACGATCGCTGAGCTCAACTTCATCATATCGTCGAACTCCATTCGACGATCGGTGAGCTCAGTTCGACGATCTTGACTCAGCTTTGGATCTCTATCTCTGAGCTCAGTTCGACGATCTGTGAGCTCAGATCGACGATATTTTGCTGCTGTATAAATCCATATCGCTTAGCTCAGTTCAACGATAGCAGAGCTCAGTTCGACGTTTTCAGATAACTTCAAGGATGTTTCTAGATTCAAATTCAAATCAGTTAAGAAGTTTTTCTGCAATTAATTCTGAAGATTTACTAGCCGTTTTCATTCATTTCTGGACCAAGTTTCAAGGGATTTTCAAGGAATATTTCTATGGACTTTCCTCCAGAAGACATTTTGTAATTAAGGATGCAATTAATGCAGACCAACGGCTATTCTTGACAGAGAATGTTTTTCTATTCTGTACCAGAGAATAAAAAAGGATTTTTGAATCTCTCTTAGATAGAACATAGATACTCAGACAGACATTAGTAATTTTCAGAACAAGAACAAAAATATTCTGTCTCAAAGAATTCTCAGAACACACATCCAAGGAGATCAAACTTTCTCAAATCTTCAGATCTCTTTAGTTTTCAAGTGTTCAAGGCCAACATCTTTCAAGACTCCAGACATCCAACATTTCAGCTGTTGCTGAAATCATCTTTTGCTGGAGCTCAACTTGTGAAGGCCTATCACCCTACAGCAAAGCTTCTTTTCCTGAAGATCTCAAGGACTCAGGGAGAGCTTTGACACCATCAATCCACATAGTCTTCTCAGCTGTTTGAGAAAGAGAAGATTTCCATCACTCTCTCATCCCCTCTCTGTAAAGGGTTTCTCAAACTCCCTTCAAAAGTTTGAATTTGGTTTTTGAGCACCTTGTCAAAAGCTCATTGGTGGCAAGACACCTGATCAAAAAATCTGATTTGGTTTTTGAGCACCTTATCAAAATCTCATTGGTGCCCACGACACCTGATCAACTCATCCTGCAGTGAATTCCTACCTAGGGTGGTAGAAGAGTGGATGTACCCAAGTTTAGGGGAACCACTATATTTCCTTGTGTCATCTGGTTTTGCTTGTCTTTATTTTTGTTTCTGGCCTTGATTATTCTGTGATTAGCTTTTGATTAGTTTAGTTCTGTGATTAGATTTATTACTGCTTCCCTGCTCACTCATATTACAACAATTGTTGTAAAAAGTTTTAAAGCACCATATACTCTATTCACCCCCCCTTTAGAGTATATCAGATCTAGCTGCACTTTCAATTGGTATCAGAGGAGGTTGGTTAAACATACCACACCTTGGTGGTTGCACAGGCTAACACCTGAACCCAAAGATCCCTAGTTAGATCTGTTTTCTTTTGTAGTTTATTATTAGATTTTGTTTTCACAAATCATGACCCAAAACAAAGATTATGCTAGCACCAGACCTCCAGTGTGCAATCTATCCAAGTTTGCACTTTGGAAAGCAAGGATCAGACTGTACATGAATTCTATTGACAAAGATATTTTTAACTCTGTTTTGACAGTGTGTCCAAGACCTCTAGAGAACTCCAGTACAAATGCTGTTCCACCTTCATCAGGAACAGATGCTGACATCAAGAAATGGAAGGTAGCTGATGCCAAGACTATGAACATCTTAGCCCAGACAATGTCTGATGACATATTTCAAAAGGTGGCTGAATGCAACTCAGCAAAGGAAATTTGGGACAAACTCTCTGAAATAGTCTCAGGCTCAGCTGATGAGAGAAAAGATAGGAGATCTCACCTCATATCTCAATATGAGAATTTCAAGAAGGGAGAAACTGAGTCAGTAGGAGATATGTACAACAGGCTCAGTCTAATTGTCAGTGAACTCAGGACATTGGATAAAAAGATCTCACTAACTAAACTCAATGACAAAATTCTAATGTGCTTTCCTAGCACTTGAGATTCAAGAATCTGGCCAATCAAGGATGCCAGGAGTTTGAATGAGATCACCACTGAAGCTCTATTGGGTAAGCTCAAATCTTATGAGCTACTCATCAAGAATAGAGAAGAAGAACAGAAGGCTGCCTCACCAGCCACAAGAAAAGAGAAGACCATAACCTTCAAGGCAACTGAAGATCAGCCTGAAGACAAAGTCACAAGCAATGATGAGCTGCTTAGTCTGTTGGCCAAAAGATTTTACAAGATGGCCAGAAAGGACTTCAGAAGGAGATCATACAAGGAGCATGATAAGCCAAGGTATGATAAGTCAATTAATAATAAAGAAATTGTTTGCTTTGGTTACAGGAAACCAGGGCACATAGTTCCTGACTGTCCAGAAAACCAAAACAAGGACAGAAGGGACAAGAAAGAAAGAAGAAAGGAGAAAGACTCCAAGAGGAATGACAATGACAAAACCTCATCAAACAAAAACAAACATACAAGAAAGGAGTTTGTTGCTGAATCCTGGAGTGAGACTGAAGATGAGTCAGAAGCCTCATCCAGCTCCAGTGATGATGAGGATGATGCAAAAGAGAAAGAGTTCTGCATGATGTCAATCAATGCCTCACAACATAACTCAGATGAAGAAGAGTCAAAGTCAGACTCAGAGACTCAATCTGAAGAAGATCAGGTAATCAGTTCTTTTGATTTTAATTCAGAGGACTTTAAATCTGAATTTAAAGCATTATGTTTAGATCTGCTAAAATCTGAGAAAAAATCATCTCTCTCAGAAATCATTTATCTGAACATAATAATTTAAAGTCAGAAAACCTCAAACTCTCTCAGGAGTTGGAGAGCTGTAGGGAGCAGATAGCTTCACTGAAAAGTGAGCTGTCTAAGGCCAAGAAGCTTGAAGAATCCCTCAATGGCAGAAGCATCAAGCTGATGGACATCACAAGTACAGTGAACTCCAGATTTAACAGTACACTGAGCTTGGGTGCTTCATCCAGCCAACCCATAGTTCTAACCACTCCAATCAAATTCATTTCTGACAAAGGAAAGGGAGTTGTAGAGGTTGCTAGGAAAAATTCTGATCTGCCCCAGAAAACTAAGTCCCAGCAGGAATCGTCGAACGGAGGTCGACGATCGCCAAACGGAGATCGACGATCGCCGAACGCAGATCGACGATCTCAGGCAAAATCGTCGAACGCAGGTCGACGATCTCAAGTACCTGAACTCTGCTATAGTCGACCGTCGAACGGAGCTCGACGATCTGACCCAAGATCGTCGAACGCAGCTCCAAGATCGTCGAACAGAGGTCAGAGCTCTGGAAATTTTTTCAAAGGCAAATCAAAATTCAATTCTAAGGGTCCTTCATCCCAAATCTTTAACCCTTATACTGAATGGATTTGACCTCCAAAGAGATATCATCCTGAAGGTTATAAGAGTCAACCTGAGATGTCTTTTATTTCAGAATTTAAAGGTTATCAACCTAGGCCCAAAGTAAACTGGGTCAAAAACAAATGAATTGTCTTATGTGCAGGTGAAGACCTATCCAACACCTAACCAGCAATGATACTTGGATAGTGGGTGCTCTAAGCACATGACAGAGAACAAGGACAACCTCATTTCCTTTAGAGCCAAGCTTGGACCCAAAGTTATCTTTGGTGATTCAAACTTTGGACAGACTAAAGAATATGGTGCAGCCCAGATTGGATCAGTAACATTCAAGAAGGTAGCTTATGTGGAAGGACTGAAGCACAACTTAATAAACATCAGTCAGCTGTGTGATGAAGGCTACCAGGTGACCTTCAGCAAAGTCTTATGCAAAATCAAGTCAGAGGACAACACAACTGTGTTGACAGGTAAAATGAAAGGTAACATCTATCTAGTAGATTTTCTTTCAACTGATGTAGATATTTGTCTGTTTAATTCTGTCTGTAGACCAAATATTTTATGACATAAGAGACTAGTACACCTAAACCTTAAAATTATTGCTAGGCTATCCAATGACAACCTTGTTAGAGGACTACCTTCTGGCCCCTACAAGAAGGAAGAACTCTGCAGGGCTTGTCAATTAGGCAAGCAAACTAAAAACAGCTTTAAGTCACTTAATAAGAGTGATTCACCTAGGATATTGTATCTGTTACACATGGATCTTTTTGGACCAATCACAGTACAAAGCCTAGGAGGGAAATCTGACACTTTAGTAGTTGTAGATGACTTCTCTAGATTCACTTGGGTGTTCTTTCTAAGGAAGAAGTCTGATAACTTTAAGTGTCTGACAGAGTTTCTCAAATGTATACAGATTGAGTTCAATACTCACATTGCCCTGATCAGAAGTGATCATGGGACAAAGTTTGATTCTCTTCTTATGCAAGAGTTCTGTCAGAGCGAAGGGATCAGACATACTTTCTCAGCTCCTAGAACTTCTCAACAAAATGGGGTAGCTGAAAGGAAAAATAGAACCCTTATTGAATCTGCCACTACATTGTTGTCAGATGCTCATCTTCCTCTATCCTTTTGGGCAGAGGCAGTGAACACCTCTAACTATGTGCTGAACAGAAGTTTGATACATAAGCTAAAAGGAAAGACTCCCTATGAATTACTCAAAGGGAAGAAACCTAAAGCTGATTATTTTAGAGTCTTTGGTTGTATTTGCTACATACATAATAATGACAATAAATATTTAACAAAATTTCAAGCTAAAGCTGATGAAGGAGTGTTTTTGGGATACTCCATGATCAGCAAGGCTTATAGGGTCTATAATAAATCATCTTTAAAAATTGAGAAATCTGTTCATATATCATTTGATGAATCTAACATGTCTTTCAAGGAGAAGATCTCTTCTAGCATAGAACCTTTGCAGGAACATTCTTTTGTTGAAGACTTGAATAAGTTACAGGTTAATCAAAGGGATGAAAGCAGTGAAGATGAAAAAAATGCTCAACATATTGAAGAACAACTTGAAGAGACAGTTGTTGTACCACAAGAGGAAACAACAACACAGGTTGGTGAACAATCAACACCCCCTGTTGATTTAGTAACATCAAGAGACCATCCAATTTCCCAAATAATTGGAGACATCTCAGCTGGTGTGCAAACCAGAAATCAGGTCAACCAAAACTTGTTGCACACCTGCTTCCTATCTCAAATTGAACCTCAGTCGATTCAAGATGCAGAGCAAGATCCACACTGGGTCATTGCAATGCAAGAGGAGTTGCATCAATTTGAAAGGAACAAAGTATGAGAACTAGTGCCAAAGTCTAAGGATCACTCCATTGTTGGAACAAAGTGGGTATTCAGAAACAAACTGGATGATCAAGGAGTAATTGTAAGGAACAAGGCAAGGCTAGTTGCTCAGGGATATTCTCAAGAAGAAGGAATAGACTACGACCAGACTTTTGCACCAGTTCCAAGATTGGAAGCCATCAGAATATTTTTATCTTATGCAGCACATAAAGGCTTCAAGGTATATCAGATGGATGTCAAAAGTGTATTCCTAAATGAAGACATCAAAAAGGAAGTATATGTCAGACAACCTCCAGGTTTTATCTCTCCAACTTATCCTGATTATGTTTTTAGATTGAACAAAGCATTATATGGTCTCAAGCAAGCTCCTAGAGCATGGTATGAGACTCTAGCATGCTTTCTTTTGGAAAATGGATTTTTGAGGGGTAGAGTAGACCAAACTCTTTTCATTAGAACTCATAAGTCCCATACCCTACTAGTGCAGATTTATGTAGACGATATTATTTTTGGCTCTACTGACTCCAAACTGTGCAGAAGGTTTTCCAACCTAATGCATTCTAAATTTGAGATGAGCAGCATGGGTGAGCTATCCTTCTTTCTAGGATTGCAAGTCAAACAGCATGCTGAAGGCATTTTTATTTCTCAAACCAAATATACAAATGAACTGGTTAAGAAATTTGGCATGTCTGAAACATCTTGTATGAAAACACCCATACCTACTAATGCTGTATTGGATGCTGATGAACATGGGAAACCTGTTGATCAGACAACATATAGAACAATGATTGGCTCTTTACTGTACCTTACAGCTAGTAAACCAGATATAATATTTGCTACATGTATATGTGCTAGGTTGCAAGTAAGTCCTAGAGAGTCACACCTAACATTAGTAAAGAGGATTCTCAGGTATGTTAAAAGTTGTCCAAATATAGGTCTCTGGTATCCAAAAGATTCAGCATTTGATTTAACTTGATTTTCTGATGCTGATTATGCTGGATGCAGAATTGACAAAAAAAGCACCAGTGGAACTTGTCAGTTCCTTGGTGATAGACTTGTCTCCTGGTTTTGTAAAAAACAAACTTCTGTGTCAACTTCAACTGCTGAAGCTGAATATATGGCTGCAGGCAGTTGTTGTTCACAAATCTTGTGAATTCAAAACCAACTCCTAGACTATGGCTACAACTTAGAGAAGTCTAAAATCTTTTGTGATAACACCAGTGCTATTTCTATAGCTCAAAATGCAGTCCTCCATAGTAGGACAAAACACATAGAGATTAAACATCATTTCTTAAGGGATAATGTTGAAAAGAATAAAATTGAACTACAATATATCCCAACTGATTTACAAAGGGGAGATATTTTCACCAAGCACTTGGATGAAAAGAAACACACCCTCTTCCTAAATCAGTTAGAAATGTTAGATGGAGGAAGTCTTAAATAATATCCAAGATTTTAAAAGCTTAAAAATTGACCAAGACTAGACAAACATCTTGATTTTTCTTAGTTTCTAGAGTTTTTCTGATCTCTGAACTGCGCTCGACGATTTTCCCTCAGATCGTCGAACGGAGATCGACGATTTCTGAGATCGTCGACCTGAGTTTAGCGTTTCTCAGATAGTATGAACTATCTCTTCCGGTCAACGATCGTCGAACGACGCTCGACGATTTTTGTTCTCTGAACGATCGTCGAACAGAGCTCGACGCTCTTCAATATCGTCGAACGGAGATCGACGATGTTGAAGACTCTTCAGATTCCTTTAGAAGCCTCGATCGTCGAACTGAGTTCAACGATCTTTCCAATTCTGCGTCGAACTCTAATATAAAATTCATTTTTCGCCGTCGTTCTCATTTGCGCTTTCGATTTCTCTGCAAGAATTTTCTTTCCCTCCAAACAATTCTGCACTTGGTCGTTTTGATTGTTGATTTTTTGCAGGTACCCATGGCTGTATCTGTTGCTGTTCTCGCCGCCGTGAAATTTGATGCTGGCTTCGACATCGACATGGAATCCTTCAGCACAACCGACCAGGTTTTTCAGGATATTTTGGGGCTATTCAAAGAGCAGAACCTGACTGCAATCGTGTCCACAAGGATTAAGCTTGCATCTGATGAGATTAAGGAATGGGTCTACACTGCCCACAATCAAGACAACTCCACCATTGTTGGATCAATATCTGGCACTCAGGTACCCTTAACCCCAGCAATTTTAACAGATGTTTTTGAGTTAAGAACTGGTGGAGATACTGCTGACTTGTCTGGAGAAGAGTATACTGACCTGCTTGCCAGAATGGGTCATTCTGAGGCTAACCCTAGCAAGCTCTTGAAAAAGAAACTTTCTGTGGAATACAGATTCATGACTGATGTAGTTGAAAAAGTGCACCTGGCTAAGCACTCTGCTCATGATACAATCTCAAGGTATCAGCTCTGCCTCATGTGAGCCCTAGTAGACAGGAAGAATTTGAATTGGGGAGAAGTATTCTTTGACCTTATCAAGAAGAAGATAAACAAAAGTTTTGTAAACTTTGGAAGAATTTTAGGGGTGTTTCTGCAGCATAGGTGCCCTGCTTTGCTGGTCTCTTCTGGAATCCACATCAATGCATCAAAGAGAATGTCTTGTGCCCTGTTTGGTAAATGGGACAGACAAATCATCAAGCCCAGCAGGCCCTCCTCCAGCACTCCTTCAGGCACCAGGACTCTCAGAGTCACTTCCCCACAGGTCTCTGCCCCTGCAGATGACCTACCTGCTGATGTTGCCTCTCCTCCTCCTCCTCCTCCAATTCCATCCCTTCCCATACCATCTACCATTCCAACTCCATCCACCATCATCATCTTCAGCCCCTCTCCAACATCTACACCATCTCCAGTCCATATTCTACCAACAACAGAAGACCAATTCCATCCATTATTCTCCTACCCTCAACCAGCTATCACTTCATCACCCTCCATTCCATCCTTCACCCTCATTGAAGATTCCTTCATGGATGATTCACCATCCTCTCCTCCTGAGTTACCCTCTTCCTCAACTTCCTATCAAGATCTTCTACAAGAGATCATTGACCAACCCACCTTCACCCCATCCATCTCCATCCCACTGTCCTCTATATCCACCTTACCCACACCTCAGCCATCCCTTCCCCCATTCACCAGCTCTCCACTACCCTCACCAACAGCTACTCCTCCATCCTCTACCTCTGCTCCAGTCACTACTGAGCAAGTAGACATTCCAGCCCTTGCTGACAGGCTGTATGAACTGCTAGCCCCCAGACTATCTCTTCTTTTGGAGACCTCCTTGGCTCCATTACACCTGTCAGTGGCAGCCCTCTCTGCCAGACTCTCATCTCTTTTCCCTCAGACAGCCCATTCTGCAGTGTGCCTTGATCCAGCCTTGTCTGAATCTAGGCAGGGGGAGATGCCCTATGAAGTGAGTCTGCCTGCTGCTGCTGTTGTCTCAGTGAGTCTGCCTGCTGCTGCTGCTGCTGTGTCTCAAGCTTCAGTTCAACCTCCTGCTGCAGTCTTTGCATTAGACCTCAGGGCTTTGCTCTCAGAATTTGATTCTGCATACTTTAGATGTCTGCCAGAGCCAGGTGCTGTCCAGCCCCCAGAGGATCTATCCAAGGCCCTTGTGCCATTCTCTTGCTGTGACCCCAGCATCATCACCTCTTTTGTCCACTCAGTGTATGCTGCTGCTTCTTCTGATGAAAGCATTGCTGTGGTTTCTGATGTTGCTGCCTCTCATGCTGCTGAACATTTTGATACCGCTGCTGATATTTCTGTTACTGCTGCTGAACCACCTTCTAAGGAAATCCTTATGACAGAGGCACCTGAGTTTGAGCCTTCTGAATTTTCTGCTGATATTTCTACTGCTGATGTTGCTGTTAGTGCAACTGTTGCTGCTGCTGTTACTTCTCCAGAACCTGTATCTGCTGCTGTTGTTACTGCTTCTACTTCAATTGCAACAACTTCTGTATCTGCTGCTGTCACCACTGCCACTGTTTCAACCTCTGCTGCTACATCCTCTGCTGCCTCATCTGCCTCTATACAGCTCAAGAAAGATCTGATGAAGAAAATTGATGCCCTTTATGATGATCAGAGTTCTGAAAGTGATGAGTTCAGAACAGACTCTGATGATTCTTCTGCTACCATTGCCAGGAAAAGAAAGCCAAGGAGCAAGGCCATGAAGAGAGTACCTCCTGCCAAGGTCAAAGATAACAATGATATACCTTACTACATTCTTCATGATTGCCCTATCACTGAGCACTGGATGCAGTACTCTAAGAATCAACTGAAAGCAATGAAAAAAAAGAGAAAATATGAAAAGGGTTTTTCACAATTCCAACACTCTCATCCTCCTCCACCACCTCCTCCTGATGCAGGTGCAGGTGGAAGTTCTGCTGCTCAACCCCCTGCCAGAAGTCAAGCTCCCTATCAGCCACATGCCAGATCTTACCATAGGGGAAGCCAATCCAGGGGTTTTCAATCCAGGAGAGGAGGATACAGAGGCAATCAAAAAGATTTCCAAGTCTACTCCAAAGGATACTCAAGGCAACACCCATACTCCAGGGAAGGACAAATTTCTTCTGATACCACATCTGGTCCTTTTCCCTATAAGTTAAAGGAAACTGTGTCATCCAGGCCTCCTCAGGACAATCCTTCAAACAGATATGAGCCACCAGTACCTTTTGAGGACCCTGAGAACAATCCAGCTGCTTGGACTGCAAGGATGAAGGAACTTACTGCACTGGATCAGATCAAAAAGGCTAGAGAGCAAGGAAGAGATTCTTCCAACATCTCCACAATGTCTGAACAGAGAAAGAAAGAGCTAGAAAGATATGCATCAAGCAAATTTTTTGATTCAGATAGATACATGGAACTGCATCCTGAAGCTGTAGTTCCTAGGCTTAAACAGCAAACTTCTTTAGGTGCAACAGATGATACCAGATCAAAGAACGAAGCCCTCAATCCCGACAGAGAAATCAAACTTGTTAAAGGCAAGGAAAGAAAGTGACAATGTAAGGTGACAATCTCTGTGATTTCTGATTGTTATCTGAGATGTCATATATATATCTGTGGTTCTGCAATGTCTAGCTTGTTGCTTTTCTGTTTTGCTGCTTGTATGTTATTTAAATTTTCCAAACTCTGTAAATAGTAATCCTAACCTAAATATGGAGAGATTGTTGGAACACCCTATTACTAATTTGGGTCAGGATCACTATGTCTCTAGGAAACCAATGTTTGACCTCCTGTATAGCTCAAAAGGTCAATTAGAATTGAGTCTAAGAGTTAGAAGTCTAAGTTTGGAAGCTGCCCTCAAGTCCAGGATTTTCTGTTTGGAGACTAAGTCATATCGTCGAGCTCAGCACGACGATTCGTCGAACTCCGATCGACGATCGTCTAGCTCAACTTCGACAGATCGTCGAACTCCATTCGACGATCGCTGAGCTCAACTTCATCATATCGTCGAACTTCATTCGACGATCGGTGAGCTCAGTTCGACGATCTTGACTCAGCTTTGGATCTCTATCTCTGAGCTCAGTTCGACGATCTGTGAGCTCAGATCGACGATATTTTGCTGCTGTATAAATCCATATCGCTGAGCTCAGTTCAACGATAGCAGAGCTCAGTTCGACGTTTTCAGATAACTTCAAGGATATTTCTAGATTCAAATTCAAATCAGTTAAGAAGTTATTCTGCAATTAATTCTGAAGATTTACTAGCCGTTTTCATTCATTTCTGGACCAAGTTTCAAGGGATTTTCAAGGAATATTTCTATGGACTTTCCTCCAGAAGACATTTTGCAATTAAGGATGCAATTAATGCAGACCAACGACTATTCTTGACAGAGAATGTTTTTCTATTCTGTACCAGAGAATAAAAAAGGATTTTTGAATCTCTCTTAGATAGAACATAGATACTCAGACAGACATTAATAATTTTCAGAACAAGAACAAAAATATTCTGTCTCAAAGAATTCTCAGAACACACATCCAAGGAGATCAAACTTTCTCAAATCTTCAGATCTCTTTAGTTTTCAAGTGTTCAAGGCCAACATCTTTCAAGACTCCAGACATCCAACATTTCAGCTGTTGCTGAAATCATCTTTTGCTGGAGCTCAACTTGTGAAGGCCTATCACCCTACAGCAAAGCTTCTTTTCCTGAAGATCTCAAGGACTCAGGGGGAGCTTTGACACCATCAATCCACATAGTCTTCTCAGCTGTTTGAGAAAGAGAAGATTTCCATCACTCTCTCACCCCCTCTCTGTAAAGGGTTTCTCAAACTCCCTTCAAAAGTTTGAATTTGGTTTTTGAGCACCTTGTCAAAAGCTCATTGGTGGCAAGACAGCTGATCAAAAAATCTGATTTGGTTTTTGAGCACCTTATCAAAAGCTCATTGGTGCCCAGGACACCTGATCAACTCATCCTGCAGTGGATTCCTACCTAGGGTGGTAGAAGAGTGGATGTACCCAAGTTTAGGGGAACCACTATATTTCCTTGTGTCATCTGGTTTTGCTTGTCTTTATTTTTGTTTCTGGCCTTGATTATTCTGTGATTAGCTTTTGATTAGTTTAGTTCTGTGATTAGATTTATTACTGCTTCCCTGCTCACTCATATTACAACAATTGTTGTAAAAAGTTTTAAAGCACCATATACTCTATTCACCCCCCCTTTAGAGTATATCAGATCTAGCTGCACTTTCAATTGGTATCAGAGCACCATTTGACGATCTGATATACTCAATTGGTAAAAAGTGCTCTGTATTTAAAACATTCAAGTGCTCTAAAGGGGAGCACCATATTGAAAGTGTGTCCAATTGGTATCAGAGCACCATTAGAATAGCACTATATTGAAAGTGCTTCCTCTATTGAAAGTATGTTTTTCTATACCAGAAGACTTTTTGCTATTCTTGGTAAAAAGTTTTAAAGCACCATATACATGATATTTCAAACATTAACCAAATACAATATCCAAGGTTACACGTGTATACTGAATAAAAGAAAACTGGAAATGAGAAACAGCTACAAACTGACACCACAAGGACGCTTATCCTAGACGTAGTTTCTCACCTGGGTCACCTGTAAAAACATTGCCCACGAGGGGTCAGAGTAAGAAAAAGTAACTCCTCCTAGCGACACTAAAACTTTTTCTTAAATGATGAATGCATGCCTTTTGAAAAATAGTTTTATTCAATAGAATCTTTATGCTAGATGATATGCATGCGTTTACAATGCTTCCTGGTCAAGAGACTTACTCGTTCTACGTTCATGAACTTTGATTTTATTTACCCAAGCCCCGACGTTCACTAACTAGTGCGCTGTCTCACGTCAGATCTATGCTTGAGTTCTAGGTGGCTTCTAATCTGCACTTCTACTTGACAGTTCTAGGCAGAGTAGCTCCTAACGCGCAACTGAAATCTGACGACCTGAGACCAACTGACGAACTCAATTATTCAGTTGTCGCGGGGACACGACCTCGAATATACTAATCGTCTCAAAGGGGAGTCAATTCCTAAGACTCTACTACTCATAGGATTCCATATGCCCCATGAGAAAGGTAGTGCGCCTCTACCTAGCACGAGGAGACTTATGCATGCTTACTGACCCTTTTTCGGTCTAATGCTACTTTGCTTGGGATGTCACTTTTGGTGTACTACTTAGCGACCCTTGCTTTTCTCTTGGTCGACTAGAAGGGACGTTCACGTCCTAACTTATATAAATTTCCAAACTTGCGTAAACGTGTAAAGGTTTCGTCCCTAACGCTAGCATATATGTTCTGTCTATTAGGGTCTTGGAAAAGGGATTACCCTACAACTAATTTCGCGACCATTTTCCTACCGCCACTCCATTCTAGGCATGGTTAAAATGTTTGAACGAAATATACATATGCGTACATAAAGATAATATTCTTGATACGTCTAACTAACAAGGATTAGGTTTCCTTACAGTGGTGGTGCGGCACTCGTACACTCGGCGAGACGAAATTTGCTTTTCCGACAAAAATCTGACTACTGCGGACTTCCGGAACCTTACCCCGAGGCCACCAAAAAATCTGTAATCCAAAACAACCTAAATTACACACTTTTCCCCCTTTAGGGTTAATGGTAAAGGAAACTTAAAACGGGCTAGAGTAAACAAATGAAGGACCAAACATAGTGTACTACCTCCACGTGAGAGCGATTAAGGCTCACAACGTGCCCAACTTCAGATTTACGGTGGATCTAGAACTCCAATCCCTAATTAGGGCAAGAGAAAAAAAGGAAAGAACGTTAGAATCAACTTCCAATAGAAGGATTTCCACGCAGGAAAAATAGCAAATGAGGAACTAAACTCACCGGAACCAAAATGAACTTCGACACTTTTGCTTCTCACTGGTTAGGGAAGACACCCGCTCTCCTACGACACAGGGAGGGAGGAGAAGACTTGTCGGTGCCTGCGGAGGAAGGAGGGCAGGTTTGCGTTGAGGAACAGAGTGGGGAGAGGCGCTGCTAGGGCTTGCGGGAGGCGGAGTTCACGTCGCGCGGAAAGCCGAAATCGGGAGACGTCTGCGGTTTTTCCTCCCGTGAACGATGCTTACGAGATTAAAATACGGGGACTTGCGCCTTCTATTTCTCGGCATAGTACAGTTATGATAACCGTTGGGGGAATAAAAGAAAATGAGGATTGCTATTGACACCCCAAAAGTGTGCTACGCTTCGCTATTAAATTAAAATGTGTTACACATCTTTACGACTGGTATAAATCACTAATTAACAAACGCGATTTTCAATCATACTAACATTATACCTCGACGATGCGTTGTCTCAATCAAAATTCGTCGCGACTTGACCCTACAATTTTAAATAAATTTTTGCGTCAGTTTGCGGATGTTACAAATCTCTCCTCCTAATAAAAATTTTCGTTCTCGAAAATTATAACCATACCTGAATCAAAGAGGAAAGTATAATGTGCATTGCTCCTAAGTTCATCCTCTCGCTCCCAAGTATACTCTGGACGACCACAGTTCATCTAAAGGACTTTGACCATGCGAATCTCTCTATTCCTGAGCTTTTGTATCCTTGAATCCACGATTCTGACTGTTCTAACCCCAATACTAAGATCTGTCTCGATTGGTTCTTCTTCAGTACTGATGATCTGACTGGAATCTCTGATTGCTCTCCTCAGATAGGAGACGTGAAATACATCACGAATATCACTCATTTCCTCAGGTAAGGCCAACCTGCATGCACCTCACCAACTCGTTCCAGTATCTCAAAAGTACCAACGAATCTGAGACTCAATTTCTTCATCCTCTTTATTCTAGAGACTCCTCTGACTGGTTTGACCTTCAGATAAACGTAGTCTCCAACACTGAACTCTACTGACATGTGCTTCAAATCATGATACTTGGCCTGACGATCCTGAGCTGTCTTCATATGCTCTTGAATGAGCTTGATCCTATCAGTGGTCTTATCTATCTATGATTTCCTGATGATAGATTTTTTTTCACTTTCAGCCCAACACAACGGTGTCCGACAACGCCTACCATAGAGAGCCTCGAACGGTGTCATCCCAATACTAGTCTGAAAATTGTTATTGTAGGAAAACTCCACAAGGGTGACATATTTCTCCCACTTCCCTCCAAAGTCCAGTATGCACATCCATATCAAATCTTCCAAAGTCCTATTTGTGCGCTCAGTTTGTCCATCTGTTTGGGGATGAAAAGCGGTGCTGAAATGTAACTTGGTGCCCAACCGCTCCTGAACGTATCTCCACTCCTTGGAGGTAAACCTGTCATCTCAGTCTGAAACAATAGTCTTGGGGACACCGTGAAGTCGAACTATCTCGTCTATGTATAACTGTGTCAGTTTCGGACCTGGATCCGTCTTCTTAAGAGGAATGAAATGAGCGACCTTAGAGAGTCGATGCACTATAACCCATAAGGAATCATTCCCACTCTGCTATCTTGGAAGACCGTGGATGAAATCCATGGATATATCCTCAAAAATCCACTCAGGAATGGGAAGTGACTTCAACATGCCTCCAGGCCTTTGGCACTCGGCTTTAACCAACTTGCATGTCTCGCACTTCCCTACATAATCAGCAACATCATCTTTCAAACCTGGCCACCAGACCACCTTCTTGAGATCTGCATACATCTTCGTGCTACCCGGATGTATTGAATATCTGGAGTTATGTGCCTCATACAGAATGTCCTCGCGAAGGTGACTAACATCGGGAATACACACCCTTCCATCATGCAATAATAAATCGTGCTGTATAGTGAATCTCTTCTTCTGACCCGTCTGCACTGAGGTCTAAATCTCTGGTATCTTTGGATCCAAGGGTAAAGCTGTCCTGATTTTATCTGTAATGTCACATGTAATCTCCATCCAACTCAACCTTGCAGAACCAAAACTACAACGTGATACAACGATGATGTCCAGTCTCTCCAGTTCCCGCACAACCTCCTTCTGCTGAGTGAGAAGGGAAAAACACGAACCTCTACGGCTAAGGGCATCAGCTACAACATTTGCCTTTCCTGGGTGGTACTGAATGTCTACGTCGTAGTCCGATAGAAACTCTAACCATCTGCGCTGCCTCAAATTGAGCTCCCGCTGATCAAAGATATACTTGAGGCTCTTATGATTAGTGAAGATCTCGCAACACACTCCATAAAGATAGTGCCTCCAAATCTTCAGAGCATGGATGACCACTGCAAGCTACAAGTCATGCACGAGATAGTTCCTTTCATGCACCTTTAACTGTCTCGAGGCGCAGACTATGACCTTTCCATGTTGCATGAGGACACAACACAAACCCTGACCTGACGCATCGCTATAAATTTGAAACCCGTCGGGCCCTGATGGTAAACTCAAGATCGGTGCGGTCATCAACCTGCCTTTCAAGTCCTCAAAAACCAACTCGCACTCAACTATCCAATCAAAGCCCCTACCCTTCCTAGTGAGGGAAGTCAGTGGTAAGGTTATCCTTGATGAATCTCCTGTAGTAACCAGCTAGACCCAAAATGCTGCGAACCTCTGAGACTGTCGTCGGCCTTGGCCAATCCTTAATGACTTCTATCTTCTTTGGATTAACACTAACTTTTTCTGACTGATAACATGGCCTAAGAACGCAATCTCTGAAAGCCAGAACTCATATTTTGTAAACTTGGCATACATCTGGTTCTTCCCGAGGGTGCTCAAAACAATCCTGAGGTGTGCGACATGATCTTCTGCATTCTTTGAGAATGCCAAGATATCATCTATAAAAACGATAACGAAACGGTCCAAGTACTCCCAAAATATCTTGTTCATCAAGTCCATAAATACTGAAGGGACATTGGTCAGCCCTAACGGCATGACCACAAACTCAAAGTGCCCATATCTGGTATTGAAGACCGTCTTCTGAACATACACGTCCCGAATCCTTAACTGATGGCAGCCCGACCTCAGATCTAACTTGGAAAAAGTGCACGAACCCACCGACTGGTCGAACAAATCATCAATCCTGGGAATCAGATATTTATTCTTTACTGTCAGTTTGTTTAATTCACGGTAGTATATGCACAGTTTCAGACTACCATCCTTCTTCTTCGCAAATAGTACTGGAACACTCCAAGGTGAAATACTGGGGCGTATAAAGTCCAAGTCAAGCAACTACTGCAACTGGCTCTTCAACTCCGCTAGTTCTCTTGGAGCCATCCGGTATGGGGATTTGGCTACTAATGTAGCCCCAGGCTGTAGGTCTATCAAAAACTCAATCTCTCTATCTGGAGGGGCATCAGGGAGCTCTTCCGGGAAGACATCAGAGAATTCCTGCACCACCGGTACCTCTGACAAGTCAGCCTTAGCCTCCACATTCATCAGTACTAAGAAGGTTTCACAACCCTTCCTGATGCAGCTCCAAGCTTGGACTGAGGAGATGATCATCTTCACTACTCCCTTCAAGCCCTGAAAGGTGAACGCAGTCTGGTTGGGGCCCTCAAACTGTATCTGCTTCTCCATACAGTCAATCTTGGCATTGACTGCCGATAGCCAGTCCATTCCAAAGATCAGGTCAAAACCTGCAAGAGGGAGCTGCAAGGCTTCTACAATAATCTCGGTATCACCAAACAGCGCCGGTACCCTGCACTTATCTCTGGTCTGCAGAAGGGATCCATTCGGCATCATGACTTCCAGTGGTACTGTCTCTGGACATACTTCTAAATTCAGCCTACGCACTAGAGATTCTGCGATGAACGAGTGCAAGACGCCTGTATCGAATAGATTCTTAGAGGTTAAATTACGAATCATAAGGATGCCTACATGAATGATATACAAAAGCTGATGAGAGTGTCACTACGGAGGATTAAATAAAATTTATTAGTAAGCTAAACACTTACCCGTCACTACATCTTCCTAATCCTTTGCCTCCTGCTGGCCAAGCCCATACGCTCTGGGCTGCACTAGATCTCGACCCTGTTGTGGCCTCCCGTCAGTAATCATCAACGCTTTGCCCTTTTTAATTCTGCTTGGCCCACCAACCTCGAACTTTGACCGCAGAACGAGTTACATTTGTTATCTATTGTGATAAGAATAAAACAGTGCATATAACTAGGCTTCGATTTACCTGATTCGCACCAACTTCCTGACAGTAGCGAGCTATGCGCCCAGGCTGTCGGCACTTGTAACACACGTCTGCGTTGGCCAAGCACTCTCCTGGATGGCGACGTTAACACCTAGGACAAGGGGGGTAGTCCTTGTTCCTACTCCAGACTGACCACTCTTCTTAGCATCAGGCTTTTGTTTCTTGTTCCAGTTCTTCCCTTGGTCATTCCTGCTCTGCTGCGGCTGATGCGAATCCTGAGTCCGCTTCGTGCAGAAACTATTTCGCTTCTGTACCTTCTGCTGATCTGTCTCCAACCTGCGAGCCGTATCCACTAAGTTCCTATAGTCAGCGTTGACCATGGTCATCAACGACAGCCTCAACAAGTCACGCAAGCCATCCACAAAACGGCTGCACTTCTCAGCCTGATCTCCCTGCATCACGCCCGCATAACGAGCCTGATGGGTAAGCTCTCGCTCGTACTCAGTAACGGTCTTATCCCCCTGGTAGTGCCTAAGATATTTCTCCTGGAGACCTCGTCGTGCGGAAGGAGGCACAAACTAATTTGCAAGTGCTCTAGAAAACTCGCCCCACGTAAACATATCCGACGTACAACCTGGCCAAAAAGCATGGTCATACCATTTATAAAGAACGTATCACTTCCTAAAATAAGAGGAAATTTTTTATGACGATTTACCTGCAGGATCATCTGCCTGGTACTTGTCCCACCAGACCTTTGCCTCACGCCGGAGAAGGAAAACTATCAGAGGAACCTTCTTGTTCTTCGGGCACTCCATAACGTTCAACAGATTTCTGGTGTTTGTTATCCAATTGTCTGTGTCCATCGGGGTTTCATCCCCACTGTAGTTTGAGGGTTGGATCTCTTTAAAGTTCTTCAAATAGCGCTCCAGGGTCATCTCCACTGGTGCTGGTGCAGGAGCTGGTGCAGGGGTTGGTACTTGCACTGGATTCGGAAACCCTGCAACCAGTCCTCTCTGAAACTCCATCAAGGCTACAGTGACCGTCTTGACAATCAGGGACGCTATGTCAGTGGCCTCTGGAGCTGCTGGAACTGGTAGCACCTGTGGCACATCAGCATCTCCCATGACAGCGTTAGGAACAAGGTCCTGACGTGAAGGTTCACCAGGTTCACTGACTTGTGGTGCCTGATAGAACATATAAAAGAAAATGATTATTTATCATGCATCTGGGAAATCTGGCTTAGCAAATAATTTCATACCCTTGCGAAAAACTAGGGCTTAGACGCAACTTAAATACTCTACTAACTAGTGTTTACTCTTACACACTCCTATGACTCTATGAATCTTTCTTGGGTCCAGAGATCCTAACCTGGCTCTGATACCAATTTGTAACACCCCTCCCCAGTTTTACAATAATCAGTCGTCCGCCCGGGTCAGCGATATAAAAAGAAGTAGGAAACAGTATCAAAACTAGTACACAGCAGGTAAAAAGATGAAACTACTAACCAATTAAACTTACAACAAAAGATATGAAAGAAAACTAAGGGTAACCACATACCTTTATACTGGATTCACAGAGCCACTAAACATGAATTAAGATGAAAGTACTGTAAATCTGAAGTAACATAATAAGTCTGATACATGATATTTCAAACATTAACCAAATACAATATCCAAGGTTACAAATATATACTGAATGAAAGAAAACTAAAAATGGGAAATAACTACAAACTGACACCACATGTACGCTCATCCTAGGCGTAGTTTCCCACCTGGGTCACCTGTAAAAACATTGCACACGAGGGGTCAGTGTAAGAAAAAATAACTACTCCTAGTGACACTAAAATTTTTTCTTAAATGATGAATGCATGCCCTTTGAAAAATAGTTTTATTCAATAGAATATTTATGCTAGATGATATGCATGCGTTTACAATGCTTTCTGGTCAAGAGAGCTACTCGTTCTACGTTCATGAACTTTGATTTTATTTACCCAAGCTCCGACGTTCACTAACTAGTGCGCTGTCTCATGTCAGGTCTATGCTTGAGTTTTAGGTGGCTTCTAATCTGCACTTCTACTTGAAAGTTCTTGGCAGAGTATCTCCTAACGCGCAACTGAAATCTGACGACCCGAGACCATCTGACGAACTCAATTGTTCCGTTGTCGCGCGGACACGACCTCAAATCTACTAACTGTCTCAAAGGGGAGTCAACTCTCAAGACTCTACTAATAAGATTCCATATGCCCCATGAGAAAGGTAGTGCGCCTTTACCTAGCACGAGGAGACTTATGCGTGCTTATTGACCTTTTTTTCGGTCTAATGCTACTCTTCTTGGGACGTCACTTTTGGTGTACTATTGAGCGACCCTTGCTTTTCTTGTGGTCGACTAGAAGGGACGTTCACGCCCTAACTTAGATAAATTTCAAAACTTGCGTAAACGTGTAAAGGTTTCGTCCCGAACGCTAGCATATATACTCTGGCTATTAGGGTCTTGGAAAAGGGATTACCCTACAACTAATTCCGCGACCGTTTTCCTACCGCCACTCCATTCTAGGCATGGTTAAAATGCTTGTACGAAATATACACATGCGTACATAAAGATAATATTCGTGATACATCTAACTAACAGGGATTAGGTTTCCTTACAGTGGTGGTGCGACGCTCGTATACTCAGCGTGGTGACATTTGCTTTTTCGACAAAAATCTGACTACTGCGGACTTCCGGAACCTTGCATCGAGGCCACCAAAAAATCTGTAATTCAAAACAACCTAAATTTCACTCTTTTCCCCCTTTAGGGTTAACGATAAAGGAAACTTAAAACGGGCTAGGGTAAACAAATGAAGGACCAAACATAGTGTAGTACCTCCACATGAGAGCGATTAAGGCTCACAACGCGCCCAACTTCAGATTCGCGGTGGATCTAGAACTCTTATCCCTAATTAGGGCAAGAGAAAAAAGAGAAGAACGTTAGAATCAACTTCCAATAGAAGGATTTCCACGCAGGAAATAAGACAAATGAGGAACTAAACTCACCGGAACCAAAACGAACTTCGGCACTTTTGCCTCCCACTTGTTAGGGAAGACACCTACTCTCCTACGACACATGGAGGGAGGAGAAGACTTGCCGGCGTCTGCAGAGGAAGGAAGGCAGGTTTGCGCTGAGGAACGAAGTGGGGAGAGGCGCTGCTTGGGCTTGCGGGAGGCGGAGTTCACGTCGCGCGGAAAGCCGAAATCGGGAGACGTCTGTCATTTTTCCTCCTGTGAACGATGCTTACGGGATTAAAATACGGGGACTTGCGGCTTCTATTTCTCGGCATAGTGCGGTTATGATAACCGTTGGGGGAATAAAATAAAATGAGGATTGTTATTGGCACCCCAAAAGTGTGCTACGCTTCGCTATTAAATTAAAGTGTGTTACACATCTTCACGACTGATATAAATCACTAATTAACGAACGCGATTTTAAATCATACTAACATTGTACCTCGACGACGCGTTGCCTCGATCAAAATTCGTCGCGACTTGATATGGATCTTACATGCAGCCACCCGAGGATACCTGCGGGTTGGAGGAGGTGTTGGCGCAATTCGTGGATACCTTTCGGGAGCCGACGGGGCTGCCTCCGCACCGGGACCATACGCACAAGATTCCCTTATCCGGGGGACACATCGACATCAATCCGCGGCCCTACCGCTACCCGCCGCTACAAAAGGACGAGATAGAAAAATTGGTAAACGAAATGTTGCAAGCTGGAATTATCCGACCAAGTAACAACTCTTATGCTTCACTGGTGGTGTTGGTGCCGAAAGGGGATGGGTCGTGGCGGCTCTGTATCGATTATCGTCAACTCAATCTGCAAACGGTGAAGGACAAGTTTCTCATTCCTCTCATTGAGGAACTCATCGACGAATTACACGGGGCTGTTTTTTTCTCAAAGCTGGACATGCGTGCCGGCTATCATTAAGTCCGAATGGCGGAGGAAGATGTGTACAAGACGGCATTTCGGACACATCATGACCACTATGAGTTTTTGGTCATGCCGTTCGGTTTGACCAACGCCCCGTCGACATTTCAAAGTCTGATGAACAAGATTTTCAAGGACCAACTCAGGAAGTTCATTTTAGTCTTTTTCGATGACATATTGATTTTTAGTCCCTCCTGGCAGGAACATCTGAAGCATATCACTTTCACCCCAGCGACACTTCGCCGCCATAGCTTGTTTCTAAAGAGGAGTAAATGTAGCTTCGGACAGCGCCAGATTCATGACCTCGGGCATATCTTATCCCACGACGGAGTGGCCACTGATCCGGAGAAGGTGCGAGCTATGTTGGAGTGGCCGGTTCCCAAGACGATCAAGCAGGTGCAGGGCTTTTTGGGCCTCACCGGGTACTATCGTCGGTTCATTCAAGGTTACGGCCGCCTTGCGAGTCCGTCAACGGACTTGCTGAAATCAGTCCACCTACAATGGACGTCGGAGGCAGAACAAGCGTTCATCCAACTCAAGACGGTCGTCTCCCAACCGCCGGTGCTATGCTTGCCGGACTTCACCAAGGCATTTGTGGTAGAATCCGATGCGTCTGATAAGGGCATTGGAGCGGTTCTCGTATAACAAGGCCGACCCATAGCCTATTTCAGCAAGGCGTTAGGCAAGAAAAATGAGATGCTTTCCGTCGATGAAAAGGAACTCTTGGCCGTGGTCCTAGCGGTGCAACATTGGTGGCATTACTTGATTACCGGGCCCTTCACCATTCGCACGGACCAACAGAGCTTGAAGTTTCTTTCCAACCAAAAGTTGACGACCCCGGCGCAACAAAAGTATTTCTCAAAATTATTGGTCTATGATTATTCTATCCAGTACAAACAAGGGAAGGAAAACTTGTGTGCGAATGCCTTATCACGAAGGGAGGGAGCGGAGGAAGTGGAATTATGCGCCATCGTCACGATCACCTCAAACTTCAAGCGGGAACTCAAGGAGTCGTGACAACGTGACCCCAAACTACAACATATTATCACACAAAAAGCGGTGGACAACACTAGTTACCCCAAGTATCAGTGGGAGAGAGGGTTGTTGAAGCGGAAGGGCCGGTTAGTAGTTGGCGAAGATGCTATCATCAAGCTAAAGTTGTTGAAAATGTACCATGAAAGCACTGTGTGTGGGGGGGGGGGGGGATCACTCGGGCATCATGACCACGTACCAACGCTTGAGGAGGATATATTTTTGGAAGAAAATGAAGGTGGAGGTTTATGACTATGTGCAGCGGTCACTCGGGCATCATGGCCACGTACCAACGCTTGAAGAGGATATATTTTTGGAAGAAAATGAAGGTGGAGGTCTATGACTATGTGCAGCGCTGCACTGTGTGTCAACAGTGTAAACCGGATAACCAGAATGCCATGGGGTTACTTCAACCCCTTCTAATACCGGAGAGGATTTGGCAAGAGATTTCACTAGATTTTGTGGAGGGGCTGCCCAAGAGTCACGGGAAGACGACGGTCTTGGTGGTGGTTGACCGCCTTAGCAAGCATACACACTTTATTGCATTGGCCCATCCGTATACCGCCGAAAGTGTTACACACTTTATTGCATTGGCCCATCCGTATACCGCCGAAAGTGGCTCAGATTTTTTTGGATTCTATTTTCGGGTTGCATGGGTTACCCGAGTCGATCATTAGTGATAGGGACCCCACCTTTGTAATCCAATTTTGGCGCGAGCTCTTCCGGGTGTTACAAGTCAAGCTCAGGTTGTCCACAGTGTACCATCCCCAATCCGACGGCCAAACCGAAGTGGTGAATCGGTGCTTGGAGAACTATTTACGGTGTATGTTTTGGGAGAGGCCTAAGAATTGGGCCCATTGGTTACCTCTCGCGGAATGGTGGTACAACACTACCTACCAAAGCGCCATCAAGATGACACCTTATGAGGTGGTCTATGGGCAAGCACCGCCCCTACATGTGGCTTATGACCCGGGACTGACGGGGGTGGAGGCAGTGGACCATTCGTTAGCGGCACATGAGCATGTCATACAGCTTTTAAGGGTGAATTTGGCGGCCGCTCAGAATCACATGAAAATGTTGGCGGGTAAGAAGCGACGGGAAAGGGTGCTAGAGGTGGGCTCGTGGGTGTATGTGCGCTTACAAACCTACGGACACACATCCGTTCGGCCGAGAGGCTGTCACAAGCTATCACCTAAGTTCTTTGGGCCGTTTCAGGTTGTGGAACGGATTGGGGCCGTGGCCTACCAGTTGAACCTTTCGGAGGAATCGAAGATCCATCATACCTTTCATGTCTCGCAACTACGAGAGCATCATGGGGATCCACCTTCACAGGCACTCCCCTTACCATCGACAGTTAATAGTGAAGGCCGAGCAATGGTGGAGCTGGTAGCGGTGCTGAATCGTCGCATCGTTCCTCGCGACGGCAGAGTAGTGACTAAGTAGTTGATCCAGTGGGCTCAAGGGACAGCGGAGGAGGCAACTTGGGAGGACCTCTGGCAGCTTCGGAAGAGGTTCCTTGATTTTCATCCTTGAGGGCAAGGATGTGGTGGAGGAGAGGGTGGTTGATGCGTTCCTTTTGTGAGCAGTAATTATTATGTTTTGAGGGGGGTATTTTGGTCATGTATGTGCCAGGTATATAAGGCATTGTGTGCGGTGTATTAGGGTATGTTATGTTGTGGAGTGTTGTTATTCTCAGCTGTCGGGAAGCATTCCTGCAGCTGCTATTGTCCGCCTGTTCAGGAGCCATCTCCTTATGGTTGGATTGTAGGATGTATGCTTGTAATCTTCTTCCAGTTGCTTGATTAATACTGTTGGAAAAGCCCACTTAATATTAGGCCCATTTGTATAGCATTTATTGCTTTTCTCTCCTCTCTTTAGTCCCACATTGTGTATAGGCCTTTCTCTCTCTTTCTCTCATCTATATATATGTACTCATTCTTTGTATTTGTACCAAGTGGACATATATACAAGGTTGGCTTTCTCCATTTCTACATGGTATCAGAGCCAGGTTACTGACTCCTGCGGACTCCCCTTTCTGTCCGCCCTGCGGCCTGCGACCTCTGCGGCCTGCGAAAGTGTGTCCGCACCTTCTAGCCGCTTCACTCCTGCGGCCTCCCTTGTCCAGTCCGCAGCCTCTCCTCCCGTGGAACCACCTCTCCTCCCGCCTTCTCCTTCCTCCTCTGGCTCCCTATTTATAGCCATCCTTTGGGGTCCACTGCTTCCCCTTTCCCGCTGCGGCCTCCTCTTGTCCGGCGCGACCTCGGCGACCTCAACCTCTTGGTCTCCTTCGTCCGCCGTAAGCGCAGCGTCCTCCTCTGTCCGCAGTCCGCCTGCTTGCGGCTGCTCTCCTTCCTCTTCCGGCAACCTTTTTTTCTGTCCGCCGCGGGTTAGACCCTCTGCGTTCTTTCAGTCTTGCGGACTGGTCCAGCCCGCCGCGGTCGCTCTCTTGCTTCCCCGGCTTGTCCTCTCTTCTCAGCTCGCTCCTGTCCGCCGCGGTCTGATCCAGACCGCCGCGATCTGATCCAGTCCGCCTCGCCCTTTTCCATCCGCTGCGGCCTCTCTTGGCCCACTCCTTGCTGAGCGTCTGTGCTCACCGCGGTCTCCTACTAGCTCGCCGCGACCTCATCCAGGTCGCCGCGACCTCACCCAGTCCGCAACCTCATCCAGCTCGCCGCGACCTCATCCAGGTCGCCGCGTCCTCCCCCAGTCCGCTGTCTGTCAGCTTCCTCTAGCTGCTGCCTCCAGCCCGCCGCGGTCTCCACCAGCTCGCTGCGGCCTCCTTCAGCTCGCTGCGACCTCATCTAGGTCGCCCTCATGTCTACGTCTGCAGACTCCGTCGGCACGACAGTTCCTCCTGAACGCCCGGCCTCTATCCAGGAAGTCCGCGACGAGCTCCGGATCACTACAATTTCGCTCACGGGCAAGAAGAACTTTGTGGAATGGGCACACTCGGTTCGCCGCGTCCTTCAGTCAAAGGGATTCCTTCATCACCTGACTCAGACCGTTATTGGTGTCCCTACTGAGGAATGGTTACGCAATGGTGGGCGTGTGCAGACTTGGCTTCTCAACTCTTTTGATGGCGAATCTTATCGCCTGGCCATGTATCATGAGACGGCCAAAGGCATGTGGGACGAGCTCCACACCCTCTACTCTGGCAAAGATAGTCTCCACCATCTATATGATATCATCACCGCTCTCCAGGCCCTTGACAGCAGTGGCGCAACCGACCTGACGTCCTTTGTTGCTCAAGCCCGGTCTCTGGTTGAGGCTTGGATCCACCATCAGCCTCCCACTCTAGATCTCGCTGCTCAACGTACCCAAAAGGAAGCTGTGGGTATCGCCATGATGATGGCCCGGGTACCCCCTCATCTTCACAGTGTCCGGGCTCACATCCTCCCCTCTACTGTTACACCGTCCTTTTCCGATGTGTGCTCAATGCTTCTCAAAGTCTCCCCGCCTCCGGATGTTCCCGGACTTCCTTCTCCGGCCCTTGTTCAACAGGCACCAGCTCCCTTATTGCCTCTTCCCCCCTCTGCCCGTGGTGGCCGCTCTGACTCTCGCGGCCGGGGTCGCGGTGGCCGGTCTAGGCCTAAATGCTCGTTCTGTGGTAAAGATGGTCATCTTGAGGCCACGTGCTATCGCAAACATGGCCGACCTTCTCGTCCACATGCCTCTGCTGCTACTACCGACTCTGCCTCCTCTCGTACTGAGCTCGACGAGGTTCGTCTTCAGCTCCAGCATCTTCATGGCTTGCTCAGCCGTCCGCCTGCCTCGGTTGCTTCTGCTGCCTCTATCTCCAATGAAGGTATCGCCTGCCTATCCTCTGGCACGCGCTGGATCCTTGATTCTGGTGTCACTCATCATATCACCTCTATTAGGCCACCACAGTACTTGTTTTCACCTCACCCGAAGTATATTACTGTCGCTAATGGGGCATCGGTTCCCGTCTCTGGATATGCTGATCTTTCTCTCACCTCTTCTCTCCTCCTGCGCTCGGCTCTACATGTTCCAGGCTCTCCTTTCAATTTACTCTCTGTTGGTCGCCTTACTACTGATTCTAATTACTCTGTGACATTTACTTCTTCTTTTTTTCTCATACAGGATCAGCAGACGCAGACTATCATTGGTAGAGGACGGCTGCAGAATGGGCTCTATCTTCTTGACGACTCTCGCACTGTCCTCGCATCTATCTCCTCTTCGGATTGGCATCGCCGTCTGGGACATGCTCCTCTTCCAGTCCTCCGGAAGGCTCTTCCTGATGTTACTCTCCCTGCTTTTCGCTGCGACACATGTATTTTGGGCAAACAGCCCCGTTCTTCTTTCCCCCCTCATTGTACTCGGAGCTCCGCTCCTTTTATTTTAGTACACTCCGATATATGGGGTCCGTACAAATTTACTAGTATTTCTGGCTATCGCTATTTTCTTACTTTTATTGATGATTACTCTCGCATGACATGGTTATATCTCCTTCGGGATCGCTCTGAACTTCCCCGCGTATTCCGGACTTTCATACTTGAGACTCGCACTCAGTTCTCTGCGCCTATTCGCACTATTCGTACTGACAATGCGCGGGAGTACACCAGCCATACTTTTGCCACTCTCTGCTCTGAATTCAGCATTCTTCACCAAACATCATGTCTGTACACTCCACAACAGAATGGTGTCGCCGAGCGCAAGAATCGTCACCTTCTTGATGTCGCTCGCTCGCTTATGCTTCAAATGCAGGTCCCCAAACCGTACTGGAACTACGCTCTCTCCACGGCTTGCTTTCTCATCAACCGCCTCCCGTCTTCCGTCCTCCAGTATGCTACTCCCTTCAGCCTCCTCTTTCCCACAACTCCGCCTTTTTCCATTCCGCCACGGGTGTTTGGGTGTACCTGCTACGTTCACCACCTCGGTCCCTCCACGGACAAATTGGACCCTCGTGCCACCAAGCATATCTTTGTCGGGTACTCGCGCACTCAGAAGGGTTATGTATGTTATTCGCCTACTACCCGCAAGGTTACTGTCTCGGCTGACGTAAACTTTCCGTGAAGATCTTCCATTCTTCCCTGCTCCGGATATCGCTCTGAGTCCAGCTCCCGTCGTTCGTCCTGTCATTCCTGCTCCTCACTCCTCATCCTCTCTCCATTCCAAACCTCCGGTCCGTCCACCACCACCAGTTATCCGGGTCTATTCTCGTCGCTCTCCTAATCCCGTGGCTCCTCTGCAGTCGGCTTCGCCCTCTGGTGCTCTGCTCCCTGCTGCTCCGGCTCCCGTCTCTACCGCTCATCCGATGGCGAACTACGTCTCTCTCCATCGCCTCTCCCCCTCTCTTCTTCACTTTGCCACATCATTATCCTCTGTTTCGGTCTCTAACTCTTTGCAGGAGGCGCTTCACCATCCTGGCTGGCGAGCTGTCATGGACGAAGAAATGACGGCCCTTTGGGCCAACCAGACCTGGGTCTTGGTTCCCTTACCTCCCGGTCAGCACCCTGTTGGATGTAAATGGGTATTCGTCATCAAGCATGCTCCGGATGGCACTATTGCCCGCCTGAAGGCCCGTCTTGTGGCCCGTGGCTTCACACAACGGGAGGGCCTCGACTATGAGGAAACCTTCTCTCCGGTGGCCAAGCTTAACATTGTCCGCGTTCTTCTCTCCGTCGCGGTGCACCGCCGCTGGCCCCTTCATCAGCTTGATATCAAGAACGCCTTTTTGAATGGCGACCTTCAGGAAACGGTCTACATGCGCCAACCGCCCGGGTTTGAGACCACGGGGGAGTCTCGGGTCTGTCTTCTCAAAAAGTCAATTTATGGTCTCAAACAGTCCCCACGGGCGTGGTTTGACAAGTTTAGCAAGGTGGTTCGGGACATGGGGTTCACTCGGAGTTCTGCAGATTTCTCCCTTTTTACCCGACACCGGGCCACTGACACTATTCTTCTGTTGGTTTATGTTGACGACATCCTTCTCACTGGGGATGACTCAAAGGGGATTCAAGACGTCAAACAACATCTGAGCACTGTTTTTCAGACTAAAGACCTGGGAAAACTTCGCTACTTGGTCTCGAGATCGCCCGGCGGCCGGACGGGTTGGTACTCTCCCAACGAAAGTACTGTCTCGATCTTCTCAAAGATGCTGGTCAGTCGGGTTGCAAGACAGCGTGTACCCCGATGGAGGCAAATCACAAGTTATGCGCTCATGCTTCGGATGACGATTTGCTACTTCCGAACCCGGAATACTATCGACGCCTTGTGGGCAAGTTGATCTATCTAACAGTCACAAGGCCTGATATATCATTTGCAGTTGGGGTTGTCAGTCGGTTCATGCATGCCCCCCGGGCTTCTCATCTCCAAGCGGTTGAACGGGTTCTTCAATACCTTAAGGGAGCTCCAGGTCAAGGGCTGGTTTACAAAACCTCCGACTCTGCTCCCGCATTGGTTGCCTATTCTGATGCCGACTATGCGGGTTCACTGGACGATCGAAGGTCAACTAGTGGGTTCTGTACTTATTTTGGTGGACATCTTATTACTTGGAAGAGTAAGAAACAAGCTGTGGTAGCCCGTTCCTCTGCAGAGGCTGAATACAGATCGATGGCCTCAGTTGTCTCAGAACTCACATGGCTTGAAAGTCTCCTTACTGACCTGGGAGTAAAACTCCCCTCCTCTGCTGTTCTATTTTGTGATAGTCAAGCCGCCATACACATCGCAAAGAATCCGGTCTTTCATGAGCGCACAAAACATATCGAGGTTGACTGTCACTTTGTTCGTGAGAAGGTTCAATTGAAGAAACTTGAATTAAAGCATGTTCCAGGAACTGATCAAGTTGCCGACATCCTCACAAAGGCCTTATCAAGCACTCTGTTCTACCAATGTTTGTCCAAGCTGGGTGCATATGACCTATACGCTCCAGCTTGCGGGGGAGTGTTGGAAAAGCCCACTTAATATTAGGCCCATTTGTATAACATTTATTGCTTTTCTCTCCTCTCTTTAGTCCCACATTGTGTATAGGCCTTTCTCTCTCTTTCTTTCATCTATATATATGTACTCATTCTTTGTATTTGTACCAAGTGGACATATATACAAGGTTGGCTTTCTCCATTTCTACAAATACAACTACTGTTCTATTGTTCCATTGGAAGTGTAGGAGAAGGCCTCCTAGCTGCTCCTCAGCATTCAGGTTGTATCACCATCACATTCTCCTTGTTTGTTATCAAAATGTGATTTCTTTTCATTCCATCAATAATTGGATTATGGTATAAGTATAAGAAATATAATAAATGGATTATAACATGGCTTTAATGCCTTTTATAGGGTTTGGAATACAAAAAGGGTGAAGGAGAGGGTGGCAGTTGGTGTACGTTCCCAAGGAGGCTAGTGGTTGTTCTAAGAAGGTGGTTAGTGGTTGTGGGGGTTGGCTTTTAACCTGGGTTAAGAAATTAAAGGAAAAGAAGGACTATGAATGTGATGGTGTAGGCTAGCTTAGGTTCAAAGTAGGAGTTTTGAGCCTTTGGCTAACTCAATCTCCATAATACAAATCCAAATACATCTACTCATGACACATTGTCTCATACGTGAAACTAATTTGAAGGTGAAGTAAAAAAAATACATAAACAAAGAAGTTGCAATAATCAGATTTGTTGTCGTTGATGTGATTTCAATGCTACCCGTACATCAACACTCACTGGCATCAATTAGTCTTTAATCCGTGGCAAGTATTTCCCACAAATGCGTGACCTCAAACTTTTTAAAAAGAAGCTCAAGAGATTTGATCAAGTTCTCACATGTTAGTATTGTTAAGCCTCAATTCGAACATTATGCCAAACAAGTATTTATAAAAATATACATGTTTAATCCACAACTAAATAAGATCAGCATGAATGTTTAATTCAAAGGTGATGCAAAACGAATCAATAGGTGGCGGATAACTGATGCCCTAACCCTAGATGCAGTGTAAGCGATCACACGATGAATGCATTGAATCTACAACAACCCTAAAATAACATACAAACATACACACTCCAATCAAATGTAAACTTAATGCGCATGCAAATGGTTTTGGTCCAATTATAATTTAGCCACAAGCAATTAATTAAGATAAAAAATTAAAACAGTGGCACATTGTTCACAAAATTAATTTAAAATAGCAAGTAAAAGTCCACTACTAATTGAGGTTCAATTAATTTAAGCACACAACGAATAAATCCTACAAATCACACGAATTCGCAGTACTAAAAGTGACAGAGAACATTCAAAAATATAAGAGTCAAAGTACACAATAAAAAAAAAACTCCCAATAACGAGGCGGCTGTATGAAGCGAGGGATGAGATTTCGGGCTACGGGAAGGATGTAGTGGGTTGTAACTAGGTTGCGAGGGGACTGTAGAGTGGGTGCTCCAGGAGGTTTGGTGGGGAAAATGGGTGGTTTGCTATGCTGGAGGGCTGGACAGGGGAATTGAGGATCGAGTCTTGTAGAGGAGGGGGTTGGGAGGGTCGGTAGGAGATCTGGACTGGGAGGGGTTTGTTGTGGGAGTTCATGACCGGGAAGGAGTCGGTTGGTGGAGGTTTATGACTTGAAGGGTGATTTTGGGTGTTACGGCTGGAAGGGGTGGTCGACAGTGGAAGTTATGACTGGGAGGGGGTCGAAAACAGGGATAAACAGGGAAGGGAAAGAGGTTTGCATTTAGGGAAGGTAGCGGGGCTTGCGGGGGATGAGGATAGAGGAGATACCTTCGAGTCGCACCAAGAAAAGGCCCTCCAAAGTCGCACCGAGAAACACCCCAGACCAATGGTTCCGTAGCTTTGCAAAAAATAAACGTCGCCACCCTAAGCCGCCCCATGCATTCTTAAATACATCATAACGTAAATAGAGCACCCAGATCAGGCGGCTCAAAATGTTTGAATCGATCGGGTGTCAAAACTACTTGAAAATATAAAATAAATACATGAAAACGACTCGAAAAAACCATCCAGACGCACCTGTGAACTCGGATCGTCCGAAGAGTAGCAGATCATCATGATTTCCATCTATTCTCCCCGTTTTGAAAACTCTATTTTCCGGTGACAAGTAGAGTAAGCTACTCTGGGGAAATCCACACATCACCAGGGAATGAGTGGCAGCTCCAGCGAACAAGGTATCACAATATATCTCGCCTACCCGTGCAATGCATTACTTGTTGCAATTATCTTTTGGACTGATTCATGAAGCGTATTCGAATGTTGAATGAAAGATTTTTTAGATGCATGCAAGTGACAAACCAAAAACTCGACATACTCATTTAAATGATGTACGAGAAACACAACACACTAACAAAAAACAGGCTCCATGTACCAAAGATTCCTGGAGATGGGTTGCTTATTCGGAGGTTCTTCGGGTGTGGTGTAGAAAAATTCATTAAGCGTATGAGCACTCAAGTAACTACCTAAGACCTTGACACTGATTTGCAATTAAATGGTGTACCAATTGTTATCGGAAGGCTTACTCGGTGGTAAAACAACAACACTCAAGCCTTTATCCCATTATAGTGAGGTCGGCTATATGGATCCTTTGTCGCCATTATGCCCTATCACGTGTCATAATCTCACTAATGCCTAAGTACATCATGTCTTTCCTTATAGTTTCATTCCAAGCCTTTATTGGTCTACCCCTCCCTCGTTTAACATGCCTAGTGACTAGACTCTCACAACGCCTAACAGGTTCCTCTAATGGTCTTCTTTGTACATGTTCAAATCATCTTAGTCAAGCATCTCGCATCTTCTCTGTAATTGGTGCTACTCCTGTCTTATCCCTGATACATTCATTCTTAATTCTATCCAGTCTCGTGTGTCCACACATCCACTCATGCATTCTCATCTCCGCAACTCCCATTTTTTTGCTCACGTACATAATTCAATGCCTAACACTCAGAACCATAGAGCATCGCTGGTCTAATCGCGGTATGGTAGAACTTGCTCTTAAGTTTTAATGGTACTTTACGATCACACAAGATCCCCGACGTGCCTCTCCACGTCAATCAACTCGTTTGGATTCTCTGTGTCACATCTTTATCAATACCTCCGTCTTTTTGAACTATCGATCCAAGATATTTAAAACATTCACTACGAAAAATATCTTGATCGCCCAACTTAATAACGAAGTCATCCATCCTTCTTGCAGTGCTAAATTTAAGCTCCATATACTCTGTTTTTGTTCTGCTCAACCTAAAACCCTTCTTTTCTAAAGTGTGTCGCCAAGATTCAAGTTTTGTGTTTACACCCTCGCACGTCTCATCGACCAAAACGATATCATCCACAAATAATAAACACCAAGGTATTGCTTGTTGGATATGCCCGGTGAGCTCACTCGGTGGCAGACAAAAAAACCGTCTTGAATGACGCTATTAGGGTTCCAGCGAGAGAGGGGAGATCCGACAGGGAGAAGGGAGGCCGGCGGCTGTGAGAGAGAGAGAGAGAGAGAGAACTCAATACGGGAGCAGTCCGTTTCTTATAATCAATCCTGCATACCAAACCCTAGGCACACTAACCCTCAAATAACGATGCCATTGGCGCTAAGCCGACTCGTTAGTGATGCGGTTGCGACGCGTGCATGTTCGCCACGGTGGCTCCTCGGGGCGCAGGTATAACCAGAGTAGCCAAAACTGAAATAAACGACAAAACACACAACATAAAAGAAATCAGATAACGACGCCATTGGCGCTAAGCCGACTCGTCAGTGACGTGGTTGCGACACGTGCATGTCCGCCACGGTGGCTCCTCGGGGTGCAGGTTCGTAGCAATGCCCCCGTCTAGAAAATTTGTCTTGTCCTCAAGGCAAAAGTCTGGGTACTGGCGAAGAAAATCTTCTCGAAGGAGCCATGTGGTGTCGGAGTCCGCCCGACCCAACCACGCAATGAGGATCTCGTTCGGGCCTGCATCGCCTGGAAGGTGGTGACGACGATCAAGAACTTTGGCGGGGTACAGGGGAGGGTCGCCGGACAGCTCGACGTCGGCGGGGATATGGTCCACGACCGTGTGATCGCCATTCACCCACGACCCGCTGCAGCTGGGACACATGGAACACCGGGTGCACCTGACTATCGGGTGGAAGGGCGATGCGGTATGCCACCACACCAATTCATGCCAGGACTTCGAACGGGCCAAAAAATCGGGGAGCGAGCTTGGGACACTGGCGGCGGGTCACCGAGAGCTGGCGGTATGGGTGGAGCTTGATGAAGACCTTTTCGCCCACCCCACCGTAAAGCTCAAATCCCGCCTCTTCCGGTTGGCGAAGGACATTTTGACCTGGGCCCGGCGAAGATGATGCTTCAAATGTTCCAACACGGTATCACGGTCCTGCAGATGGCCGACGAGACTGGCTACTGCACACTCTCTAGGATGGTGACGAGCAAGGGTTGGTGGCAGGCGGCCGTAGAATGTCTCAAACGGCGTGGTGGCTGCCGCCTGATGGTAGGCGGTGTTGTCTGAATACTCCGCCCAACAAAGCCATTTCGCCCACGTCCGAGGCTGCTCTCCAACGAAACACCCAATGTTGCAGATGTCGGATGTCGGGGACACGTCGGTTTGGGTTTTCATGTCGGTTTTTTATATATCGGGGGATATATCGGGGATATTTCATATATCGGATTTTAATATTTAATTAATTATATATGTAATTACATGTTATTTTTTAATTTTTATACATATCACAGTACTACCTATTTTACAACATATTGAACTTTTAAATATTAAAATCTATATGTAGCATTTAACATACAACACTTTAAATATGAAAACTCAAACATACCTCATTCTTCATCACCTGAAAACTCATCTATAGTTGGCAGAGTAGATAGAATATGATCTTCATCCGATGAGCCCTCTAGATCTCCCTCGTCCACTTCAGATATTTTTCTCTTTCCCCTTCTTTGATAACTAATTGTCACTTCTTTGCTTGTAGCTAATCTTTGAGGTCTCCTTTCATCATGATCAGCGTCGACTATATTGCCAATTTGCGCCCATGTCAGCCCCTCACCAGGAAAGACTTCATCATCGTCATCTTCATCCTCCTCAGGATCAACATTTACCATCCACTCTTGTACCATTCCAGAATCAACATTCTTAGCTGCCAATGGATCCCGAGATGCCTCTGAATATTTCGACTTTAGCAAAGCATTGAACTTTACAAATACTAAATCGTTCAATCTCTTGCTATCAAGTTTTTTTCTCTTTTTAGAATGTATCTGTACATTTTTAAAAAGAGTTAAATAATGCATACAATCATATAATAAGATATAAATGTTTAACTACATAACTAAATTAATGTATACCATCTCGAAGGTGCTCCAGTTGCTCTCACAACCAAAAGATGAAGTAGTCAGACTTAAAATTTTCATGGCTATAGTTTTAAGGTACGGCGTATCAGCACCGTTAAGCCGCCATCAATGTACTGTGAAAATTAAAATGACAACACAATGTATTAAACTATTAATTATTCATTTATTATACATAAATACATTATTATTGTTAATAAATATATATATTAAAATGTACATGGATTTAAGTTGGGATTTTGTAGCTGTCTCTTTGCCATCTCTTTACCAAATAACCCTTGTTGGTATTGGTAAACATCAAGCTCAGCGCTGATGTGATCCTGTGTAGAAAGATCTTTCCTATATATCCTTGAGAGACACTCAACAAAATCACTCATAAACCTTCCGTCAGCCTCAATCTCCACTCGATGAGAATAATAAAAATATGGGTTTAAGTAATACCCTGCAAAGTGCATAGGACTGTTCAATCTCCACTCAACAAAAATAATAAAAATTTGGGTTTAAGTAATAACCTGCAAGGTCCAGAGGGCTGCTCATCTTTTTCTCCCATCTGCTATCAATCAACTTCCATATAGGAAGATATTTGTTCTCTTGGTGATCGAGAACTACGGCAACCTCTTCCCTAGCTTTTTTGATATCACCATATAACCACCCCATGGATGGTGTATCCTCGTCGACTCTTCTCAAAACTCTCACAAATAGTGTGAATATACCAACAGCCAGCTCGACATTCGCCCAAAATCTAGCGCTCATCACTATCATTGCAGCCTACCATATGCAAAATAAAATATTAAGAAAATACTATAAAAGGGCAACTTTCAAAACATATATTTTAAATGAAATGAATAAAGAAACAATAGTTTTACCTGCTTTCCCCCAGCACTACTGGCCAACTTTGTTGCAGCCCACTTTGCAGATGTGAATAAACCCCTCAATTGATTCTTCTTCTCTAAGATGTTCTCTAAAGATAGAAATGTTGTAGCGAATCTCGTCACACCTGGTCGAATAAGCTCATGAGAGTCCAAGTCCTTTGTTGACTCTCTAAACATGTCGAGCGAGATGGTGTGACCATAGATGAATATAGAGAGTTGCCGGGCTAAGGAGATAGCACTCTTTATTGTCTTCAATTTTCCTATATCTTGTAACAGTAGATTAATAGTGTGAGCTGCACAACAAGTCCAAAAAATCGTAGGTCTTTTCAAAGCCATAAGCTTTGCAGCAGCCATATTATTGGACACGCTATCCGTCACAATCTGCAGGATAGCATGCTCTCCTGGGCTCTCAGGGCTATCAATCGCCTCATCCAAGAAGTCAAAGATGAACTTCCCATCGTGTGTGGAGGAGGAGACATTCTTCGAAAGCCAGAATGCTACTCCAGAACTACAATGTATCATGATATTCATCACGCTCCTACCCTTCCGATCTGTCCACGCATCGGTCATGATACTGCAACCATTCTATTTGCATGTCTGCGTGAATATGCCCAACATCTCCTTCGTCCTCTCCACCTCCCCTCGTAAAATTTTCTCTCTCAACTCATAAAACGTTGGGATCTTCATCCCAGGTCCGCATAAACCAATGACATGAGCCATCTGCTGAAAGGATGAATTACATATGGCGTTAAACTGGATCCCGTTTTCATATGCCCATCTACCTATGTACACGACAGCATCATCTCTGGCTTTCTTTTTGTACTAACTCTCTATCGTGCTTTGTTGGGAATCTTTTCCCTTGGTAGACTCAGCAGCTGAATGAACAAACTGGTCCATTGGACCCTTTGAACCTGTGCTCCTAAGTATGTTAGTGTCCTCTTCTTGATCAACATGCACTCCTCCAACAACCACCTCATTTAAGATTGCTTCAAACTTGGCACTTTTAGCCCTCTTACTCTGTAAATTTGAGTTCAGCGCCGAATCCGCTTTAGCCTTAACGTCGGCGGGAACCTGAGGGCATGGCTTAACATTACCCTTCCACCCAGCCAAGTGATGCTTGAAACGTGTAATTCCGCCATTCACTGTCTGCTTGCAGTAGTTGCATTTGATTCGGTTTGTGTCGTTTGCAACCAACTTCTCACCAAATGCCCAGAACGGATCTCTACCGGTTGGTACCAGAGATACGGGAGCCTCACTAGAACCAGCAGAAGAAGTCATTCTAATAGGACACGAAATGAAAATAATATTAGTTAAATGAAATGAAAAAATATTTAACATAACTATATCACGAGAAAAATTGCTAGTTGAAAAAATATCAACATCATAAAAGCCCCATAACTTCATTAGATCGTTAGATCTTCAGATATCTTTTATATTATCCATGCAATACTTTATTTATCCAACAAAATTTTACATTCTCAGTAGTATACTAGTATACAAAGTTATAACTATCATTCAAACTTTTAAAGTATCCAACACTTTACTCAAATTTTCAAAGCATCTCACACTTTATTTATTAAAAGACACAAAGCAGCAGGACAACTAAAAATGTGCTTGGATATACATGCATCATTGATTGCAAAATGAAGTTGGATAAATAACTATTAATATGGGTATTTCAAATCATTTGTTGATTAATAAATGTGTCAAATAAAAATAAAATAGCAACTAATAAGACAAATAAAATAACAACGCAGCCACTATACTACAACCAGCAAGACAGCCACAAATAAAATATCGGACCGACATGTCCGACAACATGTCTCTGGTTCTTTCTTCTAGCCCAGAGAGTTTGCACAGGGCAATCAATGAAAGCTTCCGACAGCAACTAATAAGACAAATAAAGCAACAAGGCAGCCACCAACAACTAAATGGGTCGGCAGCCACCAGTAACAACCCACAAGGCAGCCACCATGCTACAGCCGACAGCTAGCACAACAACCAACAAAAAAAAATGAAGAGCGATAGAATGAGAGGGGGAGGCAGGGAGAAGAATGAACCAGCCGAGAGAGAACCAGCGAGCAGGGAGAAGAGAGAGCACCAGCGAGCTAGAGAGCACCAGATAACTAGAGAACCAGAGCACCAAAGAGCACCAACGAGTATGGAGAAGAAAGAACCAGCGAGATAGAGTGCCGACAGCGCGCGAGAGAGGGAGAGCACCAACGAGCTAGAGAGCACCAGAGAACCAGAGAACCAGAGAATCAGAGCACCAAAGAGCACCATCGAGTATGGAGAAGAAAGAACCAACGAGATAGAGTGCCGACAGCGCGCGAGAGAGAGAGAGCACCAACGAGCTAGAGAGCACCAGAGAACCAGAGGGCACCAACGCACCAAAGACCACCAGCGAGTAGGGAGAAGAAAGAACCAGCGAGATAGAGTGCCGACAGCGCGCGAGGGAGGGAGAGCACCAACGAGCTAGAGAGCACCAGAGAACCAGAGAACCAGAGGGCACCAACGAGCAGGGAGAAGAAATAACCAGAGAGATAGTGTCGCCGGCGCGCGCGGGAGAGCTAGGGCAGGAGCGACGGGGAGAGCTAGGGCAGAGCGACGGGATGGAATGAAATGAGCGGGGTCGGGGGTGTTAAAACAGTAGCCCGACCCGCTCATTTCATTATAAATAATAATAAAATATATAATTAATAATTTAAAAAAAAAACTTAAAAAAACGCCCGAAATCGGGCGTTTTTTGGGGCCGACATGTCGGTTAAAACCGACATGTCGGCCCGCTATTTTCAAAACGCCACACCCATAATTTGTGCCGGTTTTGTGTCGTTTTTGCTCCCAAACCTTCATGTCGGCCGACATGTCGGACATGTCAGCCGATATCCACAACAATGGAAACACCGCATGTATGTCTCCAAACAACGGTTGAGGACCTCAGACTGTCCGTCTGTCTGAGGGTGGTATGCGGTACTCATGCAGAGACGTGTCCCTGAAGGAGAAATAGTGTCGTCCAGAACGCACTCAAGAATATGGGGTCCCGATCGCTGACAATGGACATGAGAAAACCGTGGAGGCGGACGGTGCCGGTGATGAAGCTATCAGCGACGGAGGCGGCAGTGTACGGGTGGCGGTGGGGGTTGATATGACCATATTTGGACAGTCGGTCCACCAGGAGCACCACTACCAGAATGCAGTCAAACCTTATCGAGCGCGGAAGCCGCGTGGTGAAGTCCATCGCAATATCCTCCCAGATGCGATCTGGAATGGGGAGTGGTTGGAGGAGCCCTCTTGGGAACATCGTCTCATACTTGACCTTCTGGCAAGTCAGGCATGCAGCGACATTAGTCTTCACTTGGCGAAACATCTGTGGACAGTACAGCGAAGCGGCCGGGCGGCGGTAGGTCCGCAAAGCCCCGGCGTGTCCACCGGTTGGGGAAGCGTGAAACTCAGCCAACAGGCGGGGGATGCTTGGAGACATCGACGAAATGACGAGGCGGCCCTTTTAGAAAAGGCTCCCGCCAATCAGAGAGTAGGGGGCGGAATCGGCTGCGGCGATCAAGGCCGTCCAAATAGCGGCAAGGGTGGGGTCCGCCTCGACCTCCTGCTGAATCACGGCGACCTCCTCCCAAACTGGGCGAGAAATGGCTGAAATCTCAGGTGAATGTAACTGTCGGGACAGAGCGTCCGCCGCCCGGTTTGTCCTCCCGGGCCGAAACTCAATGGTGAAGTCATAGCCCAACAATTTGGCCGTCCAAAGCTGTTGTGCCGGGGTAGCAATCTTCTGCTGAAGTAGGTACCGTAAGCTGTGGTGGTCGGTCCGAACTACGAAGGGTCGACCCAGAAGATACGACCGCCAATGTTGTACCGCCAAAACCAAACCCATCAACTCGCACTCGTAGGCCGAACGACTACGAAGTGTGCTCGAGAACACCCGACTGAAATAGGCCACAGGGCGGCCCTTCTGCATGAGGACCGCGCCGACGCCGGTGCCGAAAGCGTCGCATTCCACCTCGAAGGGAAGGTCGAAATCGGGCATGGCCAAAATCGGGCCCTGGACCATAGCGGACTTCAGGGTGGCAAAAGCGGCGACCTCCGCGGCTGTCCACTGGAAGGGTCCCTCCTTCGAGGCCCGCAACAGCTGAGTGAGGGGGCGTGATAAGCTCCCGTAGTGCTGAATGAAGCGATGATAGTAGCCGGTAAAGCCCAGGAAACCGCGGACCTCGCGGAGAGACGTCGGGGTCAGCCAATGGAGGAGAGCCGACACCTTGTCCTCGTCCATCGCCACCCCCGCCGCCGAGATGGTGTGGCCCAAGTAGCTGACTGCCGCGACGCCGAAAGAGCGCTTTTTTTGATTCAGCACCAAGTCGTGGTGCCGTAGAGTGGCCAGAGTACTACAGACGTGCTCCAAGTGTGTCTGTCAAGTCGAACTGTACACCAAGATGTCATAAAAAAACCAATACATGCTTACGAAGTACCGCTCGAAAGATGTCGTTAATGGTTGTTTGAAATGTCGCCTGTGCGTTAGTGAGACCAAATGACATGACGGGGAACTCGTAGTGGCCGTCATGAGTCCAGAAGGCCGTCTTGGGAATGTCCTCGGGGAGAACCCGAATCTGGTGGTAGCCGGCGCGCAGATCCATCTTGGAAAAGAAGGTGGCACCGTGAAGCTCGTCCAACAACTCCTGGATAACCGGAATGGGGTACTTGTCCGGAATGGTCGCCTTGTTCAGTTCACGGTAGTCCACACAGAACCGCGAACTGCTGTCCTTCCGAACCAAGAGGATTGGGCTGGAGAAAAGACTCGCACTGGGGCGAATGATGCCGGCCAGGAACATCTCGTGCACCAGTCGTTCGATCTCATCATTTTGAATGTCTGTAACGGTATGGCCGAACCGAAACAGTGGAAGTACCGTCCTGGAGGGGAATGGAGTGGTCGGTGGGGCGCGAGGGAGGTAAGCCAGTGCGTGGCTGGAACACGTCCTGAAAGTGTATCAGGAGCTCCTGCAGTGCCGGCGGCTGGTCCGAGGTTAGGTCGGTGTCTGCGGTAAGCGGCCATAGCCAGGCCGAGAAGTCCACCCCGGACGTGCGCTGTAGGGCCTAGAAGGACACAGGAGAGCGGAGCAGAGTAGCATCTCCAACCAAGCAGCATGGTCGGCCCGCCTAAAGGAAACACATTGTCATGGAGGCCCAATTGACGTTGACGTCACCAAGGGTAAGGAGCCAAGCGACCCCCAGGATGACGTCAATCCCGCCCAAACCAAAAGCATAGAAGTCAGCCTTCACCGTATAGGGGACCACCGAGAGTAACACGTGCAGGCAACGACCCATCGTCGGGCGGCGTCGTCCGTCCCCCAAACAAACTGTGAAGTCTGAGGAGGGCACCAACAGAAGCTGGAGCTGCATGACTAACTGTTCTGAGATGAAATTGTGGCTGGCCCCGCTATCAATCATCACCACGATCAGCCGCTGCTGAATACACCCCGCTAACTTCATGGTTTGCGGGCCGAATATACCCCCCACAGAGAAGTAGGGGAGCTCCAGAAGGCAGAGGGACGCAACGGAGGCCACAACGTCGTCTTGGCCAACGTCGTTCTCCTCCAGCTCTAAAGCCTCAAAATCGGCCAAAGTCACCTCGGCCTCCAGGTCGCCCACAATGGCATGGAATTCCTTGACTGGACAGTCATGGTTGGGTCTGTAGGGTTGGCGGCATCGGAAACACAACCCTTTCGCACGGAGATCATTGTAGTGCTTGGTTGGATAAACGCAGAGGAGGGCCCCTAGCCGGCCGACCTGCTGCTGGGGAACCGTGTGCTGGTGCGGCATTGGCCGCTCGCCATGGTGGTTGAGGCGGGTGGGCCGGAGGAACGGCGATCGACCGAGTACAGGGGGGGGGGGGTAGCGGAGCAGCTTGGGAATGTGGACCAAGATCGGCCTCCACGAGGAGAGCCGTATCCAAGGCTTCTGACACTGTCCTCGGGTGGTGGGTGCGGAGGCGCGGGCGAATCCGTGGTAGAAGGCCCTGCATGAAGAAGGCAAGGTAGTGGTCCGGTGGAAGGCCCGGAACATGGGTCACCAAAGTAACAAACTCATCAATGTACTCCTCCAAGGTGCCCGATTGGCGCACTTTGCACAGACGCTCGATGGCGGAGCCGATGTAGCGGAAGTCATAACAACCAATCATTCCTTGCTTCAAATCCGCCCACGTAAGGTCGGGGTTGGACCGGCGGAGCCAACGAGCCCAATGAAGGGCCGAGCCATCCAATCCGACGAATACGTGGGCGACCTTGTCCTGCTCAAGAGTGGTGTGTAGGTCGAAATATTGTTCCGCCTTGGCGATCCATCCCATGGGGTCGACGCCGGCGAAGGACGAAATGTCGAGGGAGAGGGCGAGACGGTTTTCTAGGGGCAGTGGTAGCGGAGCAGCCAGTGAAGGTTCAACCATCGGGGGTCGCCCTAAGGTAGACGCCGCCGCGGAGGATTTCGCCGCAGAGGCGGTGGTCGGCGGTACCTAGGAGTCCAAGTGAGTTAGGTTGGAGGAAAGGGAGGAGTGGAGAGAGGCGATGGATTGGTCCTGTGCGTCGAGGCGACGGGTGATGACGTCGTTGTCCATGGGCTCGGCGGGGTTGTCGGGATGCAGTCGGGCGGAGCGGGTCATGGGCGCCCGACGACAGCGAAGGCGACACCGATGTCGCGGCGAGCCCGACGACAGCGAAGGAGGACGATGTCGCGGCGAGGCAGGCGACGCAGTCGATGCGGGTTGGCGATGTCGATGCAGGAGCGACGCACGACAGCGGCCACGACTTCGACAGCGAAGGCGATGCCGATGTCGCAGCGAGCCCGACGACAACAAAGGCGGACAATGTCGCGGGGAGGCGGGCGACGCGGTCGATGCGGGTCGGCGATGTCGATGCAGGCGCGACGCACGACATCGGCTATGACTTCTCCGACGGCGATGTTGCGGTCGGTGTTGCAGGTAGGACCAAGTATTAGGGTTCCAGCGAGAGAGGGAAGATCCGGCGTGGGGAAGGGATGCCAGCGGTAGAGAGAGAGAGAGAGAGAGAGAGAGAGAGAGAGAGAGAGAGAGAGAGAGAGAGAGAGAAGAAAACTCAATACGGGAGCAGCCCGTTTCTTAGAATCAATCCTGCATACCAAACCCTAGGCACCCTAACCCATTTATACTACATGAGGTGCCAATAACCAGAGTAGCCAAAGCTGAAATAAACGACAAAACACACGAAGCATAAAATAAATTAGATAACGGCGCCATTGGTGCTAAGTTGACTCGTCAGTGACGCGGTTGCGACGCGTGTATGTCCGCCACGGTGGCTCCTCTGGGTGCAGGTATAACCGGAACCAAAACTGAAATAAACGACAAAACACACGAAGCGTAAAAGAAATCAGATAACGGCGCCATTGGCGCTAAGCTGACTCGTTAGTGATGCGGTTGCGACGCGTGTATGTCCGCCACGGTGGCTCCTCGGGGTGCAGGTCCGTAACAGACGCCATCTCCTGAAGGAACGTCATAGATGGTGACAAAAGAGGGGCACACACGGATGTGATGGGTACTTATCAAATGATAAATCTCGTTAAGTGGTTCACCATGAGGTGCATTCAGTAAGTCATCACGAACGTGATAATCACTAGTGTGAAGGCACAAGCCATTTACACTAGAGTGAATGCTTCTTGGGAAATGAGGCCCATCAAATGAGCCTCTCGAGGACTTAATCCCGAAGAGGTCAACAATAGAAGGATGGTCCTCTGATAGAAAATTTTCCGATTTAAATAAAAAAAATATTCTCTGATTATATATTTGACAAAGACAAGTGTATCTTATCGATTATAGTATAAGATATTAAAAATCAAGGTCGTAGTAGATCTGTGAGTGTCGATTACTTCTACTTTGAAAAAAATCACTATTATCTTATCAATCGGACTTGAGTTGGTTTTTGCGAGTAAAAGAAAAGATTACGAATAAAAATGATGATTTGAACTATTTTAAAGCAACTAGCACTCGATCTTGATTCACCTCGGCATGAGAATAATCAAAAGAAAATAAATATTCTAATTCTCTTTAATAATATACTTTGACAATTGGGTTCCCGAAGTATGAGCACTCCGCTCTTGAGGATTACCCAACTGAGTTTAAATTAATCTGCCGAACTTTCATTCTTAAACCGAACACCTAAAACTTGTTTTTTGTTATGAACCCCGCAAACCGGAAGAATTACATTATTCTCTTTTGAGGGTTGCGTACAAATTCTCTTTATCCTTGAGGGATCAATTCGTACACAAGCCTCTCAGCTAACTAAAGTACGAAAACATAAATTATAACCATATATCAAAGATATGATCTCTTTTAATAAAAATCATGGGTAAACCAAAAGTATTTCACCAAAGAGAAAAAGAAAATAACGATTAAAACATGATTATCTCATTGTCGGATCATCTCGATTGAGTACTAATGAAAAATTAGTTACTCATAATGGTAGAAGAATTCATAGATAAATAAAAAAATTGCATGATAAAAACTAGAAATTAAAAGAAAAAAAGAGAAATTATATTGTTGATTAAAGAAAATTACAGGTACAAAAGTGCTTAAAAGAAATTACAAGTAAAAAGAAAGTGCAACAAGACCACTAAGAGCAAAAAAAAATACAACAGCAAGAACTCTCCCGAACTTCCCCAAAATGCAGTAGTCTCCAACCTTGGCTCCAACCAATCTTATATAGGCAAGAAAGATGAAGGTGGAGGGGTAGAAAAAGAGTTGGAAGACCATATTATGAGGGGGAGGAATATGGGCAGTCAACATTAAATGAGAGTTTGATGTGTCCTTATTTTATATTAGGGGCATTTATGTAATTTACCCAATTATATCTCCTATCAAGGTATCAGAGTCATTCCTTCCTCCTGCCTCCTTCACTCATTGTCTCATTCCACAATCGATGCAACATCTGCTCCACCCTCAATCCTTCATCGGCTTCCCACCTGCAAGCAGTCCCTCCTCCCACTTCTATCGTCGGTAACACCCTCCTGCCAACCGTTGTTGCTCCCCTTGATCTCTACCACCCGTCCCTTCCTTACCATCACCACCACCAGCCGTGCCCTAGTCATCGTCCACCCTCACCTTCGCCAACGGCAAGTACGCTTCCGCCTTCACTTATGCTCACCCCGTTTGACCGTCTTGGCTGCTCCGCTTCCCTCCTTTTTCTCGCCTAAGGAGAGCCACCACTGCATCAAAGTCCTACCGCAGAATTCCTCTGCGTCTCCTCGGCCGCACGAAACCGCTCGGCCAGCGCCGTACCCGGCGTTCTGCTGGCTCCTCTGCTTCCACCCTCCGCCAATCTCCTCTGCTTCATCAACGACATTCTCGAGCTCCTCCTTTCTTCTCTACTTAATTTTTGAATAGTCATCCATCTTTTCCATTACTTCCTGACAAGATCACTCTCTCACGCCCGTTTTTTCCTTCATTGGAAGTTGAAACCTGACCCCAACTTTTCATCTTTTATTTTTAATTCTCTCCCCGCTTTCTTTTTTATTGTTTTGTTCTCACGCCTGCTGTCCTCGAGCCCCACCCACTCCCACTCTTTCTTTTCGGCTCACTATTCCAAATTTCTGCTCACAAGTCACTTTTTTATTATATTTGCAATTTCTCTCTCCTTGTTCTGAACTAAGTAATTCTCCATTAATTATTCTTAATTAATGGCTGCTATGGAAGAAAGGTGGACACGAATATTCGTCCTGCTCAACAATATTAATGCTCAGGTCGCGCGCAATGGCGCCTTGATCGATGCTCTTAGCGCTTAGGTTTCACCACGCCCCGTCGCCGATGTCACCTCGGGGATGCATCCTCCAACTGCGGGTGACTCCATCATTATTCCGCCATGACATCTACAAACTGCCACAACACCAATTTCACAGCCACCGCAGTCAACCACTGAAGCCAGCCCTCCCGCCGTGGTGCCCATTCTGCCAAGTTCACCACCATGGTTGTCTCCGCCACTACCTCCAGCCCACCGACAGTCACCGCTATCACCGATGAGGACACCCGCGACGCCGATCCCGCCCTTGTCGGCCCTTGCTCTGCCACCCTCTCTGGTCACCTTGTCGCCGCTCTTGCCGATTGTAATTTCCCCGGCCGTGATCTGCCCAGCCGCCGTGCCACGACGCCTCACTGTCGCATCGCCAGACCCGCCCTTGTTGTGGGACATTGTCCCTTCGACCGCCTTACTAATGTTGTCACCTACCTCTTCGCCAACATTGTCGGACCTCGTTACTTCTGGGCATTCTTTTTGGACGGTGCCGCCGCTGCTAGTCGAAGCCCCAACTGTCGTGACGTGCTATCGGGAGTTGTTTTGGCGCGAAGTAAAAATGTCAGAGGACTCGCCCACCCTTCGGACGTTCGAGCTTGAGGACAAGCTCGATTTGGAGAATGGAGTAATGATGTGTCCTTATTTTATATTAGAGGCATTTATGTAATTTACCCAACTATATCTCCTATAAATAGTGGGCTTAAGTTTATGTTATGTTCATGTTGAATGTATTGTGTTCTTGTGGTTTTATGCTGCTGAATCGGGAGAGTCTCCCCTCGCCGGAAGATTGAGCTGTTCAGGGCCGGTGCCCTCAAGCGAGATCGTTTATCTTGTAACTCCTTTCATCAATATCACGATCCATTTACAATGTTTTCTCCTTGAGATTGGTTTGGGTCGTATCAGAGTTCAAGAAGGCAGCAATATGAAAGGAATAATATGAAGAGGTGGCATGATGTGTCAGCATGGGATGGACAAAAATATTAAAAAAATTTATTGCATGGGGTGGAGATAAATATTGGTGGCTGTATTGGTGACTTACAACAATGAAGAGGAGATGAATAGGTTTGCATGGGTTTTAAATGTGGCCGGGCAACATTTAAGAGGACTTGTTTGGGTGCTGTCGTGGGTTAGCATGGATGCAGGCAGGTGTCTGCATATGAAGAGTTGGAAATGGGGTTATGTGGTTGGAGGTGGCTGCATGGAAGAGGAAATGAATGGGCGACATTTACATAAAAGATGTGGCGGCGCCAATGAATGTGCATCAATGAATGGGCTGCAATGAAAAGGTGGAGGGATGGGTTGAGCCATATGAAAGGGGAAATTATGGCATTAATTACATTAATTCGGATGGATGGTGGCAGCATTTGCAAGGGATTAGATAGATGATGGCGGCATGGGTTTAGAGATTCACGTGGATTATGGGCTTGCATGGGATTAGAGGTGCCACATGAAATCTTGTGGATGAAGTGGGCTTATGGGCGTAAGCTGCATGCATGGAATTAGAATGATGATGTGACATTGAGCTTGAGATTTACGTGGATGAAAATTGCATGAGCTGGCGTGGGCTTGAAGGTATTTTCATGAAATTGGAGGTGGATGCATGGTATCGGTGGTAGCGTCATGGGAATAAGTGAGACTTGAATTTCTTGCTTTGGACGGGTGCAACTTGAACTTTCGAGCTTGACCAGCACGATAACTTCAGTAATATGTCATTTTCCTTGAAGCTTGCATATTGCATTGAAAAGAAAAAGAAACAAAGAGGAGTTAAACAAAAGGGAGGATACCCTCCAGATCTTCCTGAACTATCTCAAGTAATTCTAGGTGATACCTCAAATGGTCAGTCCATAAAAAAATAGAAGAAAAAGCTAGCTTGGAGCAGAAATCCGCAGCCCGGTTGGCCGACCGCCGCACATGCTGAAAAGAAAGGTGGGCGAATTCGCACAAGAACTCCAGCCCCTCCCTGTCGCGCGCCTCCCACGAGCCGACACCATCCCCCATGCTTTGCAGACAATACACTATCAAGTTGTTGCAATCACCCTCAATGATGACACCCTTCGCCGCATAAATGGAAGATGGAAGAATAGCCCCGAGGGCCTTTAGCGCGGCCATCACGGTTCCACCCGGGTCCTAGTGAAGCGAAGCCTGGCCTGCAGCAAGAAGGACAAGACTATCGGCACCCCGAACCACCAGGCCCAACCCAGCCAAGCGGTTAGAGCAGATCTCCCCGTCAATGTTGAGCTTCACCCAACCCGGAGGGGGGGCACCATAAGGTCGAATAAGACAGCCGGTCGGGCTGAAAGGTGCCCCTGTTCCCCTGGGAGGAGTGAAAGAAGCCACATGAAAGGAAAGTAAGCACATTTGCCGTGATAATTGTAGGAGTAGCAATTTCCTGGCCGTGGGATTTAGCATTTCTTGTCCGCCGCCATTGATAGACAGTGTAACACGAGGCCCGCACCGCCTCGTGCCCCTCCCTATCAGTCCGCCCGCATTGACCACGAAAATCCTCCCGCGAAATGCAATCAGGTAGGGCAATACCCCACCGCAGGAGTGCCGCTCTCGCCGCCCGAAGAGTCTAGCAGGCCCCCAGGAGATGATCCACCGTCTCTGCCGAATTGCAGCCCCACGGGCAGCCCGTTTTTTGTCCAAAGCCTCTCCTTTCAAGCCAGACGTTAGTGGGAAGAGCTCCCCACGCCATGCACCACCAGAAAAAGCGCTCACGCGGGTGCAAATGCAGTTGGGCGAGCCAAGAGAAGGTGTCCACAAGCTGGGTAAAACGGATGGCATATGCAAGGCTCGCAATCGTCCGCCCACTAAATCGCGTGGTGAGCTCCGAAGCATCATCCTTCTCATTTTGCCCCTTCCGCGGGATGTGTGTGATAATGACAATCAACGTCAGGGCGAAGAGAGCCTCCAGCTTGGTCCGGTCCCAGTTGCCTTCTGCATCCATCAAATCCGCAATTGTGAGACCATCCGGGTTAGCACAATTGGCAAAAGTGGGCCAGCGTGAGAGAGGTAACTCCAAAATCCAAGCATCCATCAACACATTCACACTCCCCCCTTCCCAATACGCCATTTGAGGAGAGGCTGCAGTGCCTCCGTCCCATCCATCAAAAGCTGGAGCACAAAAGAGTCGCCGCGCCGAACCTGCCCCGGTCCAAAACCTTGCGGGTAGCGACTGCGGAGAACTTGTTGCAGCAGGGACTGGCCCGGCCGCAGCACATCCCAAGCCAATCTAGCACGGAGGGGGCCCGCCATTTCAAGGTAGAGTGGAAGCCCAGTCTGCCATGGTTCTTCGGGGTGCACACGGAATTCCAATCAACATAGTGGATCCCCCGGTGGGAGAAATCTTTTTTCCAAAGAAAAAATCGAGCACGAGCTTCCAACGCCCGCAAAGATATGGCGGGAATATCAGCGTGAGTCATGGCGAACATCGCCATCAGCAGCAGCGAGGAGGAAATAAGAGTAGCATGGCCCGTGAGTGACAAGTGACGGTTGCTCCAGCAGCGGATTGTGGAATTGACCTGTAGGAGGTCCGAAAAGTCAGCTGACCGCAATTTTCGCATTGCCAAGATGACACCCAAGTATTGGAATTCCGAAACCCGCACAAAACCCATCATGCGGGTGAACCGGTTAGCCTTCCAGTTTGGCGTTGCTTTGCTGAAGACGACCATAGATTTGGTGAGGTTGATCTTTTGGCCCGTCCAAGCACAAACAGCTCCATAGACCGGGGGAGGGCATCAACGACAGCAGTGGAGACCTCAGAGAACAATAGAATGTCATCCGCATATTGCAGATGGGAGAGCGGCGGTCCCCGTGTCACCAGAGACACTCCAATCAAATTACCCTGCCGTCGCAAGACACAAGAAAGGAGTTCAACAACTAAAATAAAGATATAGGGGGAGAGGGGGCACCCTTGGCGAAAGCCGCACTCGGCCTCGATCCACGCCGTCCGGGCTCCATTGAGCATAAGAGAGAAGCGCGGCCGCTGAACACATTGAAGAATCCAATTGGAAAATTGGTTGGGGAAGCCAAACCAGTGCAAAGCCCGTTGAAGAGAATCCCACGACATCTTGTCATATGCTTGCTCCATATCGATTTTGGCCATCAAAAAACCACCCCGACCCGTTGAGACTTTCAGCTTATGCATAACCTCATGAGCGAGAAGGCAATGGTGGGAGATTGACCTACCCGACACAAACGCTCCTTGTTCTGGCGAGATCAGACGAACAAGTGAGGCTGGAGTCGTTCCATAATAATTTTGGCAACCATCTTCTAAATAGTAATGCACAGGCTAATTGGCCTGAAGAGGTCGGGGCGGGTAGCGTTAGGCCGCTTGGTGATCAGAATAACAATGGTTTCCTTCCACTGCGGCGACATGCACCAAATGGCGAAGAAATCGAGGACCGCCTTGCAAACATCCTCCTTAATGATCGGGAGAAAAGAAGTCGTGATGCCATCCCACCCCGGGGCCCGGTTCGCCTTCAAGGACTTGACGGCCGCCTAAATTTCCTCAACATTCACAGCCCGTAGCAGCTCCACCAAAGTGGCATCCGAGACGTGCTGTGCGGGGGGGGGGGGGGGGGGGGGGGGGGGGGGGGGTAGAGTCGGCCAGCTGTCCATACGGGGCCGGCAGCAGGTCCATTTATTGGAGAAAAAGGTAATGAATTCCTACTTAATCCGCATGGGGTCATTGATGATCACTTGGTCCTCGTACTCAATGTGCGTAATGCGATTGAAGCGGCGGCGGACGGAAGCGATGGAATGAAAATAATGGGAGTTGGTATCTCCCTCATTAATCCACCGTATTTTCGTGTGTTGCTTCCACTAAGAATCATTCTGAGCCAGAGTTGAGGTAAGCTCTCTAACCTTGGTGACCAATGTGCTGCTCTCCACGACGGTAAGCCCCGTCTCCGAACATTCTTTCATTTGAAGGTCGTAAACTTCACGCTCCAGGTGGGCCTTAGCTTTTCCCAGCTCCTGGGTCTTGTTCTTGTTCCAAAAATACAAAGCCTTGAGCGTACGGTGACATTTTTGGTCCAGCACCTCAGCACTAGTGCCATAGTCAGCTCGGTTCCAGTTTTTCCGAACCAATTTGCCACAGGCAGGGTAGGAGAGCCAAGTGTCTTCAAACATAAGCCACCGTGTATTGGGGCCAAACTGTCGCTCCATCAACTGAAGTAGGAGAGGACAGTGGTCCGAAGCCACACGGGGGAGGTGCCGCACCAGAGCCATCAGAAATTGCTCCAGCAATGCATCATTAACCACGATATGATCCAGCCGCGTCCAAACACGGTCCCGTTCCGGTTGGTTGTTGCACCAAGTAAAAGCGGGGCCGGCAAAGCATAGCTCTTGTAGATTAATTTGGATGAGAGCTTCCTCCATCTCCCGTGAACCCATGGTATAAGAAAAGAGCCGCCCGCCTTTCTTGTCTTCCGCCCGGAGAATGCAATTAAAGTCTCCCCCCACCATAACCGGGCCATCAAACATTGTATGCTCCTCGAGCAACTCCCATAGCAAGCGATGGGAATGTCGGTCCTTGCTAGCATAAACAAAAATCATTCTCCAAACAAACTTATCGTGGAAAACGAAGTCGCCGATCACGCATTGTGAGGAAGCATGTCGAACAGAGCAAGTGATGATATCGCTTCTCCAATGCACCGCAATTCCTCCAGATTTCTCATTCGTCGATTGGTGAAAGAAGTCCCACCGCCGACCGGCGAGTCGATCCACATCTCGTCTAGAGAGATTTTCCACCTTAGTTTCAAATAAGCCAGCCACCCCAATAACATGCTTTCCAATCTGCTTATGCAGAACGTGTCCCGACTCCTTCCTCACCCCTTTGCAATTCCATAGAATTGTATTAGACATGGGCGACCAAAGAGGATGCGTCCCCGCCGTCGAGTAGGAGATAATCCGCATCCTATTTGCGACGCTTGTTACCAAGAACGTTTGCAGTAAATTGTATCTCTGCTTGTGGAACAGTAGGGTGATTCATACACGTGAAGTTATTCGCATTATGGTAACCTCTGTAGGAGATCGTAACTTCCACTTTCGACCGACCCCTTCAGTCCAAATCTCCTGTAGAGGTTACCATAATGCGAATAACTTCACGTGTATGAATCACCCTAGTGTTTCACAAGCAGAGATACAATTTACTGCAAAAGTTCTTGGTAACAAGCATCGCAAATCGGATGCGGATTATCTCCAACTCGACGGCGGGGACGCATCCTCTTTGGTTGCCCATGTCTAATACAATTCTATGGAATTGCAGAGGGGTGAGGAAGGAGTCGGGGCACGTTCTGCGTAAGCAGATTGGCAAGCATGTTATTGGGGTGGCCGACTTATTTGAAACTGTGGTGGAAAATCTCTAGACGACATGTGGATCGACTCGCCGGTCGGCGGTGGGACATCTTTCACCAACCGACGAATGGGAAATCTGGAGGAATTGCGGTGCATTGGAGGAGCGATATCATCACTTGCTCTGTTCGACATGCTTCCTTACAATGCGTGATCGGAGACTTCGTTTTCCCCGATAAGTTTGTTTGGAGAATGATTTTTGTCTATGCTAGCAAGGACCGACATTCCCGTCGCTTGCTGTGGGAGTTGCTTGAGGAGCTCGAACGACCCCTTCCAGTCCTAGATGTGACGTTGATGACCGTCAGATATACAATTAACTTAATGCGAAAAACTTCACGGTTAAGTTATACGATCGGACAATCATGACCGTCAGATATACTTAACCTAAACCCTCCCCATATATTCATTCCATTAGGTTTCGGTAGGGTATCAAAGACTAGCTGAAACGAAGAAATAGCCGCTCAATCCACATCCTAGATGTGACGTTGATGGCCCCTTGATAGTTACACACTATCAAGAACTGAACTCTACCATTAGCGTCAGAGGATCCAAGTCTTCAAAGTTAGGATACACAGCATGGATACAAATGTCGAGATAAGCTCGAACCAAACTGAACATGGATAGTGTGTAACTATCAAGTCTTCGCGAGAGTGTGTAACTATCAAGTCTTCGCGAGAGTGTGTAACTATCAAGCGGCCGTCAACGTCAGAGGATGGCCACTCGAACTAGGAGAGGTTAGGAACTCATAACATGGATACAAATGTGGAGATAAGCTCAAACCAAACTCTTGCTTATTGGTTTCCCCTAAAAGTCTCTCTCACCTAGGAGAGCCTAACACTAACAATATCTCCAAGATGAAACATAAAGTTCCACTACCACTAATATATATAGGGAGTGGGCATGATGCAATGGACCCACGACAGTTCAATGCTGACCAGGCAGTTCAATGCTAACTACCCTACAATCTGATGCAGATTAGAAGCACAAAACCATTTCGCCACTGTTATTAAATATTGTGGCAAAGCATGTAAACTGATACTGGAGAGCAGCAGCTGCATGAACATAGCATCCATTACTACCTTATCTAGGTTGAAGCAATTTGATTAGTCTTATCCGCAACCTTATACGGTCTCAGGATTGATGATTCCTCTATTGAGGTTACCAAGCGTTATCCGGTTCCTTTACAATAAACTCGCAATGCTGATAAGATATGGTGTGGTGTCTCCCGATAAATTTTACCCATTTACTTCTCGGTAGACCTTTGCTTGATTTGGACGTCCCCCGCCAAGGACGTTCAAATCTCAGTACCATTGAGTCTAGGGAAAGCGAGTTATCTTGAACCATGCGAATCGAAGGAAGTTTTTTGAAACAAACTTTGACTTCATAAACACTGATTGATGAAGCTCGTCTTACAGCTAGAATGCTCTCAGAACAATACTTTTGCAGAAAGAAAAATCTAATATCACTAGAATGCTTCAGTCAATTAAAGATACTTGGCTCATAAAGGGAATCAACTTAGTCAGTGATGGTTGGACAGATGCTCAATGAAGACCTTTGATTAAGCAACTTTTATGGCTTCAATCACTCTCCCAATTTTCAAATCCTAAACAAGGAGGAAATAAAAAGGGTTACCTCCGAGGATGGTTTGAAGAATATGTTTAAGATGTATTGTGAATGTGAGATCCTCTTTTTTTAAAGGCAGTTGATGCATCAGGCGAGTATAAGGATAAACATTATATTGCAAATTTGATGATTAAAGTTATTAATGAAATTGGTGCCAAAAATGTTATACAAGTTATCATTGATAATGCACCGGTGGGTAAGACTGCAAGAGCAATTGTGGAGACACGATTCTCATATATTTTTTGGACACCCTGTGTTGTGCACACTTTAAATCTAGCATTAAAAAATATTTGCGTAGCCAATAATACTGATCGTTGTGCAACAGTTAGAGAACAATGCGGATGGATAACTCAAGTGGCTTATTATCGAGGAGAAACAAAATTTACAGTCAAGGAAGGAGTAGAATGTGAGATATAGGAGGAGATGCATGGGCAAATCTTTTTGATGGAGTTGACATGCTTACGGTTGCCAACTTGTCTTTAGATGAACCGAAATTGAAGATGTCTTGATCTCCAACAATATAGAGGAAGATGAAAAAATGAGTGATGAACATCGTTTTATTTGAAATAATTATGAATAGCTTATGTCTAAGTACTTCATGTTGTATTGCATTAGTTATGGATTTGTAATTCAATTGATTATTTATGATTCATGTTTTATTGTTTTGAGAATTTATAATTGTATTTGTGATATATGCATGAATATTTATTAAATTTAATACAACGTATCCCGCCATACCCGTATCCTTGATTTTAAAATTTTGTCGTACTGTCGTACCTCCGTACCAGATACGTATCATACCCGGTACCTGTACCCGTACCAGTGCTTCCTAGGTAGATATAGTAGGTGATGCAGGACAAATATACAGGTGACAGTCGTGCAATGTTCTAACTCGGAATGAATGCAATGTAGGCAACCAAGGTGAATGCAATGGACCCACAAGGCCACAACAAACCGAAAAATGATAATGAAGATGCAAGCAAGCAGACAACACTCAACCGATAAATGTAAAGTTCACAACATAAACCATAATGCAAATATAGCAACTCAAACATGCAAATTACCTCCAACGTGCAGGAAATAGCTGGCAACACAATGGAAGGGGGTTAAGAATAAGCAAGTGGAATGGTTTGGGCCGAGGGATGTGATTTTTTGGAAGGTTGTACGACTGTTCTGAAGAGAGCTTGTGTTGGCCGGTGCAGGGAGGGAGTTGAAGGTTGTATGGGCTATGGGAGATAGGGATGGCGGCAGAGGCACTAAATGGTGGTTGCAGTGGGGTTGGCGCCGCGGGAGGAGCGCATGTTGATAAGAATACAATCTACTGGACACCCGTCTCCATCTGCATATGTAGCCCAAGGGTATTAGCGTACTTGTATGTCCCACTCCCTATATATAGGAGTGGTAGTGGCTATTTATGTTTCAACTTAAGATATTGTGAGTGTTAGGCTCTTCTAGGTGAGAGAGACTCTTAGGGGGAACCAACCCTCAAGAGTTTGGGTTGAGCTAGTCTTGACATTTGTATCTCTGTTTTGTGTTTAATCTTACAAGTTTCAATTTCAGTTTTTGATAGTGTCCAACTATCAATTGGTCTGATTTGCCGTTCGTTTGGGGTTTCCGCAGAAACCCTAATTGGCTCTGGATCCCCGTTCCATCCCGCACGCGCACGGTTCCGCCTGATTTCGCGTCTTCCACCTGGTTCAATCCACTCAAGCAAATCTTCGACGCCTTCGTTGACCCGATCGCGACCTGGCCCGCGCATCGCCCTTGATGTCTTCCAGTCGGGCCATGATGTAGGATAGGGTGTGTAGTGAACTCCTAGAATGCATGCTAGTGATGAGTGAGGATTGACTCGACTTCCTAGTGAATCAATGCATGCAATACTTCTAATTAAGCGCTAACAATTAACACAAGCAATTAAATAGCATAACTAACACAACATCAATTCATAAATGAGAGAAGTATTTTCTTTTAAACTTAAAGCGGTGGCTTTCCTCCGCACGGAGGGCCAAAAACAAACGCGCGACGACTCAATCCTTCATGCAGTTAGAGATTTTCAAGGAACAATATCATAATAAATTATAATCCCAAACAAACATGTAATAACCAAACCACAACAATGTTTTACAACCAATACAAAACACAATACAAATATTAGGACAACTGTAAGTAAATTAGATCTGAACGTTGGTGGGCTAAAAGAGGGATTCTGGAAATGGGTGGACTGGATCGGGTGAGGAGAAGGTCGGTTGGGGGTGGGAGGGCTGGATCCGGGCTGAGATGCCCATATTTGGGCAGATCTAATGGGGAAGGAGATTTGGAGGTGGTTCCACGTGATGGGGGCTGATGGCAGAAGGGGAAGTGGGCTGGATCTGGCTGGATTGTCCAGATCTGGATTGGTTTAGGGTGTAAATAGCCAAGCGGGCTGTTTTGGGGGGTGGGGGGCTGTAGATAGGAGGGCGGGCTGAAGGTAGGTGGGCGACAAGTTTGAAACAGGAAGGGGGAAGGGCTTTCGGTAGGATCTAAGCTTGATTAGGGGGCGGCGACCTGCTGTGTAGGGGGCGGCGACCTGCTGTGTAGGGGGCGGGATATGAGAGAGGGGGTGGCGGTTTGAGGTAGGGAGGCTAGAGGTCTTTTGGAGGGAGGCCAGCGGCTTCATGTGGGCTGACTGGAGTGCTTTTGGAGGGAGGCCGACGACTGGACAACAAGGGGAAAAGATGGAGGAGGGGAAATTCAAAAAGAGAAACAAAGCTTACCCGAGGAGTCGTCACCAAGGGGCTCCACGGAGTCGACACCGCAAAGGGGATCGTAGGAAATGAGGAAGAATTCCAAATTTCAGCAATGAGAAAAATGAGCAGCCCTAACATCTTATTTAAAAGAAACTAAAATTAGGGAACCAAAAATCAACGGCTACGATTGACCAATGGTTTCGGGGCTATAAATACCAAGGTCTTGAGAACCAGACCGGAGATTGAACCGGAGAATGAAGAGGTTCAAGGTCGAATCGGTCTTGAACCATAATAATCGAATATTATAAAACATATTCTAATTTTATTATATTTTTATCATTACTCATATAAAATAAATACATTAATGTTATTTACATTTATATAATATGTTATATATATTTATATAATATAAGCTCAACTTGTTCACCAAAGATCACAACCTCAGGTAGTTAATCCCATCATCTTTATAGCGAAGGTCGGCTGTTTGAAACTCCCTGCTGTCATTAAAATTAAATTTTTGATGCTTGAGCGGCTCATTGAAACCGGACCGGTCTTGGTTCTACGGCCCGCCCGCACAGTTCCCCGGTTGTCACCCGGTTCATGGCGGGAGCAGTCTATGGGCTGGACCGGACAGCCTGAGTTCCCGGTCCGCGGTTCGACCGGTTGAACCGGCCGGTCCAGTTCGGTTTTCAAAACCTGGATAAGTACATGAAATAATGTCTGAAAATAATAAAGCTATATATGAAAAAATATCGGAACGTGGATCCGGACACATCCGCATAGTCAGATCATCGATCCGGACACACCATATATGGTAAGTCGCCAATCGGCCCCGAACAGACCCAAAACACATCCTCCGTTGCGGGTCCATGTCTTCGCTCTGCATCATTCTCCCCGGTTTGAAAGAATTAATTTACCGATGAATAAAGATCAGAATTCCCTCGATGTTTGACTGGTAAGACTCTATGAGGTCCTCGCCAATCAACTACTCCAGACTAAAAAACTTTCATCTCCGATGAATGGAGACGGTCGTACTGAAGTCAAAGTCCAGGGGCGTATCGATCAAGCTCTGCTGGTAGCATCCAGGTGCGTCGGTGAATGGTCGTTCGCACCAACGAACCAGGTAGCGACACACAAGACCGTCCGTAGAGGGGACAGACTCACGTGTAATGATCTCAAAGATATGCTCATTGCTCAATGCACTAGTAGGAGGATTCGGTGGAATCAGTGGTGCCAATGGTGAAACCGAGGGAGACAACATCCCGGGTAAGTGGGGGTTTGGTGTGGACTGAGTGGTGGGTGTCAAAAGCGGTGGTGAAGGCTCGGAAGGGCCGCCAAGATATGGGTCCTAATATTCGTGAGGTGCCAAGTATGACGTCAGTCGTCAAGTCTTTGACATTGAACGCGGATGGATACCCATGCTCGCGGCGATGCCCAGCTCATAAACATTTGTCCCGATGCGTCTCAGGACTGTATAGAGACCGATCCACTTTGCGCTTAGTTTCTTAGAAGACCCCTGAGTGAGTCTCTCAGTGCGGACTCTTACCATCATCTGCTCAACTACTAGAAAGATCCTTTCTCGTCTATGCTTATCTACATGTTCCTTATATTATTCATTGCTTGTATTAATTTTGTGTCTGACTGACTCATAAAACTCATGCAAGAGACGAACAAATGACTCAACAGACTCATGCAGATAATGCAAATAATGCAAATAAAACACGACATACACAACATACTCGCTATGGAGGCAGTCTGACAATGACTTGAAAATCTATATATGAGGTGGCCTATCAGGAGTCTCTCTCGGTGGAGTGTAGAAAAACTCATTCAGTGTACGATGAGTGTCCAAATGACCGTGTGAGACATCAACACTCAAAGATGAGCTCATGAGATGTCAAATGTCTCTTGGGGAATGTGACGCATTAGGGGGCTCACTAGGAGGTATGTATGAAAAGTCATCACAAATTTGACGACCACTTAAGTAAAAATCATGTACAACGACTAGATGACGTGACTCTAGAGTGTGGCAAGTGTATCTGAAAAGAAAGAAATTCTCTTTTGGTTCGGCAGGTGGTGTGTCCCAAAACTCATCAAGAGTGCGATGTGTCATAAAGTACATCCTCAAAATATCAGAAGTACGCTCAAGTGTACTTAAGGAAGGCCCTACATACGTAATGCTCTACCCAAGATTAGAGACAATAATGTAAGAGGCGTCAATAGATCGATACTAAAAAATGAGTGGTTCACCTGAATCTCATTCTCATCAGGACGTAGTGGTTTATCACGAGGCTCAACATGGTCATGATCCTCCAGATGAGTACCAACGTAAGGGGTAATGTCCCCATAAATGGGTGAGATAACCACTACGATGCCAACACCAGGCTCGAAGCACCCGGTCGTGATGTGACTCAGAGTAATACAAGGGGAGAGAGACATAGACCTACTCTCAAGAATGGGTCTGTCGGCGTGGTGTCAAGAAATGAGTCTGTGGTAGGGGTGCTAACTAACCCAGGGTGTGGCGGAAGAAGGGATGTAAGTGAGGGGCACATCACTATAGAATATTAGAATCAATAGGTCGCTCAGACTTACTCTCAGTCGGGACACCGGAGAAGAGTCAAAAACCAAAAACAGGCCACTCACTGGACTATATACCTCACTGGGGTGAGAGAAATCCGTATGAGGTATCATCTATGTCGTGTCAGACAGAACAATGGTAGGTAGCGTGGAGGCCTCGATATGGAAGGGGCTCGTACTATGGAGGTCAAGATGTGAATCTAATCGACCAACTCTTGCGGATCTCAAGGACTGTTCATAATGAAGGGCGAGTTGATATGTCTGCTCGAGGAACTTTGAACTATGATGAACCAACTCAGTACGTATGTAAGATTGAAACCCTGATCGAAAGTGGGAAGTGGTCATGGTTGGATCCTTTCAGATATCACTTATCACCACTAACTCATCAAAACGATCCATGCACTCAGCAACAGACAAAAATCCTTGCTGAAGGAAAAATAACTGCTCGAGCAAGCGACACCGATACGATGGAGGCAAATACCTCGGACACAATATAGACTTCATATCCACTCAACTAGTGATGCGATGAAGACGATCTCACTCGCGGGTCCTCTCAATGCTAGACCAATATGCTCTTGTATGATCTAAAAACCTAAGTTTCGCCAACTTGACGCGCCGCTCATCGAATAACTCAAAATGATAAAGATAATGCTCCATATCCACGAACCAATAACTGAAATACTTGGGACTTGATGTGTCGTCAAAAGAAGGGACATCAACACGAAACTACCACTCGAGATCTCTCTCAAAATATTCATCCTTAAGGTAATCGAATCGTGTTGAATGTTCAACACGATCCGCTCGCGTGCATGGATATGAATGTGACAATCATCTTACTGATCGTTTCTAGCATAGTGAGATTGTGTCGGTGGATCAACATAATCTCTAGAAGTGATGCGTTGCGATCGAAAATAATCATCGTAATAACGTAAGGGTTTCCCTGAAGGAGCTTTATGGGATCGGGTACAGGTAGACTCGAGATCCCCAAATAGAGGAGAGGAACGTCGACGATAACTAGTCATACATGAACCGAAAGACTATATGTGACCTACCACTACATATATAAATGTGGCCCAAACCTTGGGCTCTGATACCAACTGATGTAGGGTAGGGTGTGTAGTGGACTCCTAGAATACATGCTAGTGATGAGTGAGGAATGACTCCGGACTTCCTAATGACTCAATGCATGCAATACTTGCAGTTAAGCGCTAACAATTAACACAAGCAATTAAATAACATAACTAACACACCATCAATTCATAAACAAGAGAAGTATTTTCTTTTAATCTTAAGGCGGTGGCTTTCCTCCGCACGGAGGGCCAGAAACAAGCGCGCGTCAACTCAATCCTTCCTGTAGTTAGAGATTTTCAAGGAGCAAATATTATAATAAACTATAATCTCAAGCAAACATGTAAGAACCAAACCACAACAATGCTTTACAACTAATATCCAATACAAAACATAACACAAATATTAGGGCAGTTGTAAATAAAGTAGATCTGAACGTTGAAGGGCTAAAAAGAGGTTATGATGGTGGGTGAACTGGATCGGGTAAGGAGAAGGTTGGTTGGGGAGTGGGAGGGCTGGATCGGGGCAGAGGATGGCTGGATCCAGGCTGAGATGCCCATATTTGGGTAGATCTAATGGGGAAGGAGGTTTGGAGGTGGTTCCATGTGATGTGGGGTGATGACAGCAAAAGGGGAAGAGTGTTGGATCTGGCTGGAATGTACAAATCTGGATTGGTTTATGGTGTAAACAGCCAAGCGGGTTGTTGGGGGGGGGGGGGCTGGCGGCCTTAGATAGGAGGGAGGGTTGAAGGTAGGGGGCGGCAGGTCTGAAACAGGAAAGGGGGATTTTGACGTGATCTGGGGCTGATTAGGGGGCATGCTGTGGAGGGGGCGGGATATGAGAGAGGGGGCGGCGGTTTGAGGTGGGGCGGTTGGAGGTCTTTTGGAGGGAGGCCGGTGGCTTGAGGTGGGGCGGCTGGAGGGCTTTTGGAGGGAGGCCCGCAGCTGGACAACAAGGGGAAAAGGTGGAGGGGAAATTCAAAAAAAGAAACAATGCTTATCCAAGAAGTTATCACCAAGGGGTTTCACATAATCGACACTGGGGAGGGTATCACCGGATATGAGAACTCTCCAAATTTCAGCAATGAGGAAAATGAATAGTCCTAACATCTTATTTATAAGAAATTGGAATTAGGGCACTCGAAATCAACGACTATGATTGACCGATGGTTTCAGAGCCATAAATACATGAAATAAATCAAATAATGTCTGAAAATCATAAAGTTATATATGAAAAAAACATCGAAACACGAATCCGGACACATCCGCGGAGTCGGATCATCGATCCGGGCACGCCATATATGGTAAGTCGTCAATCGGCCCCGAACGGACCCAAAACTTGTCCTTCGTTGCGGGTCCACGTCTCCGCTCCACATCAGGCCCCCTCCAGCGCAACACTTCGACCCTGTCGACCCTCCAGTATCATCGTCAGTCCTACATCAGTCCTCAAGCGTCTCCGTTTACCTTCGGTCGACAAGTATGCGCTTCCTTCTACTTCTGGCGGCCTACCAACTCATCCTTCCTCATTCCAGGGGATCTCTTGCGGCTTCTGCAGCTTTCCGACATCCCTCTCACGCCCCACCCAGAGCCGACTGTTTCAGCAACCTCGATGCTGCTTTTTTGCGCTTCGTCGTCATCCACCGTCCAGGGCCTTGCCATTCCCTCCCACCGCTGCACCCCATTCAGCCTCGTAACTACTGTCTCCCTTCGGCCCAGCCATTTCATGCCTCAGGCACAATCAATGGCCCCCCACACCGAGGACACCTCCGCCTCTACCTCCGTGAACACTCATGGCTTGGATCAATTCGTAGCACGGCTTGAGGATCTCACTCTCCTCCTTTGAGAGCTCGCGGCCATGGCGGTAAACGGCCCACCGGCCCTTCTGCCACCGCCGCCGCAACCCCCTCTGCCCGTCCCAAACTACATAAAGTTTTTCCACTCCGCTATGGACATCCACCCAGCCCATCTCCATTTATTCAAGATCATTGCGTTCAATGACACCGGCCCTCTCAGATGGATCAATCGCGTTGAACAGTTCTTCGACCTTCAGTGATTGACGAGTTCATTAAGGTCACCGCGGTGAATGCAATGGACCTACGACAAACCCTAAAATGATAATGGAGATGAGAGCAAGCAGACCGATGAACGGAAAGCTCACAACATAAACCTTAATGCAAATATAACAACTTGTTGGACGAATAATTTCACATTAATTTTCAAGACTAAATCCCCTCTATATATGGAGGTGGATATAACAAAGCAAGAAAATATTCAACTATGTACATGCAGTTAATTAAACGTTAATTTTAAAACATTGCATTAACATCATAATTGATCAAACATTATAATGTAAGGAAGCGGATGATAAGTGCAATTACATAAGAGTACGAAGAATGGAGTACACAAACATAAGAATGAAATAGCTAAATTAATTAAGCAAGATATCACTAACAATAAAAGTGCATCAATACAATACAAGGGTAATGAAAACTAAAATGCAAAACTCACCGAGTGAGGTGGTCGTGGAAAGGTGTGGTGGAAGTCAGAGAAGCATGAGGCTATGAAATGACTGTTAGGAGTTTTGGTATGGCGGGAGGGGCTGTTAGGGTCACTGGGAATTGTTGTGGAGGGGCATAGGATTGAGAGGATGGCTGGCGGGTGGGGGGGGGGGGGGGGGGGGGGATCGGCGGTGATTTTGGAGGGTAAAAAAAACTTGTTTTAGTGATAGTGAAAGCCTGGACAAATGCTGTCCAGGTGCAGGAAACGGACTGGCAGCACACTGGAGAGGAGTTGAAGGCTTGGGAGAGAATGAATAAGCAGACGGAATAGTCTGGGATGAGGGTGTGTTTTTTTAAAAGGTTGTGCGACTATTCTAAAAGAGGCCTTGTGTTGGACGATGGTAGGGAGGGAGTTGGAGGTTGTATGTGCGGTGACAGCAAGGGATGGCGTCAGGAACACTAAATGGAGGTCCAGTTTGGTCGACACCAGCAATGGTAGTGGTTTTTTATGTTTCAGCTTGGTGAGAAAGATTCTTTGGGGGAAACAATTCTTAGGAGTTCGGGTCGAGCATGTCCAGACATTTGTATCCATGTTTTGTGCTTAATCTTACAATTTCAATTCTTGAAAGCGTTCAACTATCAATTGGTCTGATCTGCCCCTCATTTAGGGTTTTCGCTGAAACTCTAATTGACTCTAGATCCTTGTACCATCCCGTACCCGCTCAGTACCGCCCGATTTTGCGTCTTCTGCTCGGTTCGATTCGCTCCAGCAAATCTTTTGCGCCTTCGACGGCCCGAGTGTGGCTTGTCCCGAGCATCCCGCCATGACGCCTTCCAGTCAGGCCCCCTCCAGCGCCATCGTAGGCCCTACATCGTCTCTCCAGCGTCTCCTTCCGCCACTAGTCGGCACACCTGCAGTTCCTTCTGCTTACAGTGGCCTTCCAACACATCCTGCATTTCTGAGGCCCTCATGCGGCTTTTGCAGCATTTTGGCAGCCCTCCCGTGCCTTTAACACCTCCAACACGCCCAACACCACCCACGCCCCTCCAACGGTACCCCACCCAATGTCGGATGTTTCAGCGGCCTTAGCGCCGCTTCCTACACTTCGTGTTAGTCATTGGCCCCGGTCTTGCCATTCCCTCCCACTGATGCACCCCATTCAGCCCCCCATAGCCATTGCTCCCTTTGGCCCCACCGTTCCATGCCCGGACACGTTCAATGGCCCTCCACGCTGACAAGGACACCTTTATTTGTGCCTCCATGGACAACCATCTCTTGGATCGGCTCGAAGCATGGTTTAAGTATCTCACTCTTCTCCTTTAAGAGCTCGCAACCACAACGGTGAACCGACCACCGACTCCTCCGCCACCACCGCAATCCCCTCGACCCGTCCCAAATTACATGGGGTTTCACCACCCCTCTACGGACGTCAAAACAAGCCAATTTCTTTCGAAACGTGATCCCTGTTTTCGACGACACCGAACCCCTCGAATGGATTGCCCGCACCGAACGGTTCTTCGACCTTTTGTCCACCCCCGCCAATTAGAAGGTTCCTCTGACACTATTTATATGGAAGGTTTGATGCTCTATTGGGTGTGTTGGACGCACCATCAGGTTCCTGGCCTCTCCTGGTCTACGCTGAAGGAGGAACTCCACCACTATGACGGCTGGCAGGAGGGCAATGCCCACGAGCGCCTCAGCTCTGCCCGTCAATTGTACAATATGGCCACCTACATTGACGAGTTCGTCGAGGTCGCCACGACGAATGCAATGGACCCATGATAAATGCTAAAAGACAACACGCGACCGACGATTGGAAAGCTCAAAAAATAAATCCTAAGGCAAATATAGTAACTCAACCATACATTTACTTTTGACGTGCAGTTAATTAAACAACGTTAATTTTAAAACACTACATTAACATCACAATTGATAAAACATTATAATGTAAGTAAGCGGATGATAAATGCAATTACATAATAACACTAAAAAGGAGCACAAAAGCATAAGAATATAAGAGCCAACTTAATTAAGTAAGATATTACTAGCAATAAAAGTGAATCCATACAATACAAGGGCAATGGAAACTAGAATGTAAAACTCACCAAGTGAGGTGGTCGTGGAAAGGTGTAGTAGCTATTGAATAAGCACGAGGATGTCATGAATAGACTAGTAGAAGTTGTGGAAGACGGCGGGAGGGGCTGCTCGGGCCATTGGGAGTTGTTATGTGGAGGGGCGTAGGCTAAGTTATTAAAGGCGCACCGAGGCGCAAAGAGCCCCTGAAGCCTAGGCGCAAGGCGCAGGCGCGCGCCCGAGGCACGCAAGCCGCAAAAATGGGGGAAAAGAAAATTGAGCGAATTGGGCGTCAATTCGCTGAAATTGTGCGAATTGGGCTCCCAATACGCAGAAATTGTGCAAATTGAGCCCCCAATTCGTCAAAATTGTGCTAATTTGACGCCCAATTGAGCCCCCAATGCGCCCAATTCGCCAAATTCGATCAATTTTTGGGCCCTCAATTCGCTCAATTTCAGCAAATTCGCTCAATTTCAACGAATTGGGCGCCCAATTCGCTCAATTTCAGCGAATTGGACGCCCAATTCGCTCAATTTCAATGAATTCACTCAATTTCAGCGAATTGGGCGCCGAGGGGTGCCTCAGGTGCATCTAAGATCATGTTTTTGCCATCTCAAATTTTTTTAAAAAAAACACATTGAAAGGCCTAGTCGCGCCTGTGGCACATCACCCGCCTCAGCCGTGCGAATTGGGCGCGCCTGGGGCACATCACCCGTCTCAGCCGTGAGATCCTCATGTCGTGCTTCGAGTTAATCCAAGCGATGATAACCCACCCAGGCGCGCCCAATTCGAGTTAATCCAAGCTCTTAAAGGAGAAAAGTGGGATCTCACTTTTCTCCTTTAAGAGCTCGCAGCCACGGTGATAACCCACCCACCGACCCTTCCGCCGCCGCCGCTGCACCTTCTCGGCTCGCGCCTCGGACTGCATGAGGTTTCTCCACCCCGCTACGAGCATCCACTCAGCCCATCTCCGTCGGATCGAGATCCTGGTGTTCGATATGCAGGGCTTTCTATGGGTGAGTGGAACAACACATCACATGTGCGCAGCGATGTAAAGTTCTAGAAAACCCTAAAGAGAAACTGGATCTTGCGATGAAACATTATTTCGATCTAGAATACCCTGAAGGCACAATATGCTTGTGCGGGATCGAGAGAAAGCCGATCTAGATGCTCCAGGAAATCTTCTTCCTCTTTGTCGGAATCCTATTCAGAGAACTCCCTATCGTCGAGTCGGAGAACACAGAAAGTATATCCGTGTCTTTACAGGATATTCACACTAACAGAAGAAACACCTCGTCATCGTCACAAGGGGCAGGCTGGAAGAGGAGATCGAGGCCTTCGTCTCCACGAATTGATAAGTTCGTTTACAGGAGAGGATCGTCGGCGCTAGGTCTCCGATTCGCAAGGGGAGGCCGCCGTCAGGTGTTACCTGCTCGGAACTCTTCCGAAATTAGGGCTCAGAAATAAGTCGCAAAACTGCTTGCCATAACCCTGAAATTATATCTATATATAATGTTCAGTGAACCGAGTTTGGTTTTAACAGGAATTACCCAAAGAATAACTGAACCGGGTTCAGGGCTTAAGGCCACTGAAAGGCGCGTCAGGCCGATCTTTGACTTGGAATAAAATTCAAGCAGACAATCTTATCGACTGCATCGGCTGGACCATCCAGTCGACAGGCTGTCAAACAACTATTCCAGAAATATCGACTGCATAGACTGCATCAGATGCATGTCAGGTCGACTGCATCGACTGCATCGGCTAGAGATTGATCTGGCACGCACGATCTTTGTGAGTTGATTGAGTTTATGTAGGCATGCCACTAGGTTGGTTCTTCAGTGGGATTGCAAAGCAACGAGGTGAGATAAATCGATTGAGGGAGAAAAAAGAGGGACAAATCTAACGTGAGAAAATTTTAGGGTATTCAAACTTATATTTAGTATTCAACTAATCGGATAGAAATATCTCTCAGTGAGGTTGTCAACCTACTTTCTTCTCACAAAATCACATAAATCTTGTGTTTTACTTTTCTGGTGTTTTCTCACAGTTTCTGCTTTATCCTTATGATTTTGATTATTCCCCTAACTTACAATATCATGCACAAAATTGTTATTGATGCATGAAACAGTAAATCTGTATAACCTAGGGGTAAAAGGAAACCAACTCACCTTGCATTCATGAACTGCTCCCCCACTGGAAGACTTTTCATTACATTTGAAGGTACCTACGATAGTGCGAATATGATTATTTTTTGAAATAATTCTGCATTTTTTTGTTTTGCAAAAGCTTAGTTTTTTAAATGTTTTAAATCATAATCTGTGAAAAGCCCCTTTGCATGGGGGCCAAAACGGTATATACATTAAGATATGTTTTATTTAAATTTGTTGTTCCGAGATATTCTTGGAAATTCATTAACATATAAACTCCAATAGGCATATGGTTCGTGAGGTTGGTCTCTTTGTAACTCCAATGTTCATAATGAATGCCCACCGCCACCTGTGAACGTAGATATTTCCAGACAAAAAGGGCAGCCCGGTGCACAAAGCATCCCCATGCAGCAAGGACCCAAGGAAGGGTCCCATCACACGGGTGAAACGTAGACAAATCTTAGCATGCATTTTTGCAAGAGGCTGCTGTAAAAATTTTATAGAACAAAGGTCACAGGACCACTCTCAACCAACCAAGTGAAGTAAACCATTAGTAAAGAGAAGATGCAAGAATAACACTTGTATTATTTCCAGCTTTACAAGACAATACATATATTGCGAGACATGATTTCACAATGCACCGATAGAGATCACAAAAAATACTAAAATAGACAAGTACAAACAAAGCTGATAGACTGAACTCTGAAACCACCAAGCCCCCAATCCGCACCACAAGATCGTGCGAACTGCCTGTTATTGACCGTTGAAGAACCTGCCCTGTCCGCACCTTCTGGTTGCCATACCGCAAAGGTTGCCTAACCACAGAAGTCGTCGCGAACACATTGTTCTAGCCGAACAGTCAACCCGCGAGGAACGACGAACTGATTTATTGAGCTGGGAAACTGCCAAGGAAGAAAACTGCCTAGTCGCACAACTTGCGACTTGCTGCTTAACCACCACTGCTATCTGCAAAACCACACTGAGCCTCCACTGACTAACCGCCAGAACTAGTCGCCTAGTCGTCCAATGTTACCCGCACAGCATGCAACACATCAACACAAGTTACTTCTCCTTGCCGCGCAGTTAGAAACCTTAACCGCAAGTTTAACCTCAAGCTACAGTTCTTACAATTCCCGTTATCAATGAGGGGTTAGTACCCCTTTTTATAAGCGGTCAAGGGGATGTTGTCACTGCTCGAGGTGATAGGAAAACCGCCAGCAATATGGCGGTTAGCAACACAAGACTGCACAAGTGTGCAGACTGCCGTGTCATACCGTGTGGACTTCAAATGGCCAACGACAACGCATACTGAGAATCTAACCGCGCACAATACGGTCTGCCGTAAACTAAACCACACAGTCTGCAGGTAACCGAAAACCAAACCGCGCAGACAGCAACCTGGGAACCCGCACGATCTTCGCGGTCTGAGTGGTCTGCACATTTAGACCGCCCACTTCTCGCTTCAACAATTTTAAAACTCCTCCTTGAAGTGGGAAGTGAAAGTCAGACCAAGCAGTCCCCGCAATCGTTCAAACGGTCCCTTCGACGGTGGCTTTGTGAAGATGTCTGCGACATTGTCATTGCTCTACACATACTCCACCATCAGAGATCCCTCCAGCACCTTCTCTCGAACGAAGTGATGCTCGATCTTGATGTGTTTTGTTCTCGCGTGACACACTGGATTTGTAACCAGCTTGAGAGCACTCACATTGTCACCGCGTATCAGAGTAGGACCTCGCACCTCTTCATGGATGTCCTCAACCAACCTGCGTAACTAGATGACCTCTTTGGCCGCCAAGGCCGACGTCTTGTATTCTGCTTTAGTGGTGGAGACAGACACGAAATCCTGCTTCTTACTGCACCATGAGATAACTGTCGATCCGCATATGAAAACATATCCAGATGTCAACTTCTGATCATCTGAATTTCCCTCATAATCAGCATCTGTGAACCCATGCAAGTTGAAGTTTGTTTTTTTCTCATAAAAGAGTCTCATGTCTGAGGTGTATTTCATATACTTCAAAATTCTTTTTGTTGTCACTAGATGAGGCTTTCTAGACTCCCGCATATACCGATTTACTCGGACCAACAACATAATCAATATCTAGTCTTGTAATTGTCAGGTAAATCAAACTCACGACCAAATCCCGGAAGACTAAGGGATCTTGAAGAACCCTTCCTTCATCTCGTCGAAGTTTAATACCAACTTCGAGTAAAGTAGAGCTGCTTTTCCCCTCCCTCATTCCGAACCGATTCACCATCCGCTCTGTATATCCTTTCTGGGAGACAAACACACCGCTCTTCTTCCTCTCCACTTCTAAGCCAAAGAAATGGTGAAACGCATCAAGATCCTTCATTCCGAACTGAATAGATAACTCAGCTCTCAGATTTGCTACCTCTTCATCAGAGTTCCCCGTCACGATCATGTCGTCGACGTACAACAGCACAATGACTCAAAGCTCCTTTTCTTGATAAACAAACTTGAGTCTGAGTCGGATGCAAAATATCCGCAAAACTGTAGATACTCTGCAATCTTCCCATACTACGACAGAGGCGTCTGCTTTAAGCCATATATAGTCTTCTTTAGCTTACAGACATTTCATGGATGAGTCTCGGGCACATACTCTGGTAGTTGCATCATGATTCATGAAGATGACATTGTCAATCTCCTCGTAAAGAAAAGTGTGAAAATCTTCCCAACATAAGAATTTGTTGACAAAACGAACAAGTCTTTTACCATTATCCCAATGTGAGTAATATCAGCCTTCAGTACTGACAAGTTCCTCAAGAACTTCACTTATATTGGACCGAACATAAAGTGATAGCCAACATCAACCGCATTGGTCACCGAGAACAAGTTTTTCTTCATTCTCGGCATGTGATATACACTCCTTAAGGTGAGTGGGTTCCTATCACTGCCTAAAGAAACTATTCCCTTCTTCTCAACTGCATGAACAATATCGTCAACTGTAATAATTGCATCGTTACCTTTGTACACCTACAGGGTGGAGAACTTCGACTCGTCACCGGTAAGGTGATGGCCACATCCAGAGTTGACGTTCCAATCCTTCTGGAAATTTATGGAGGTTAAGGCGCCAACAAACGTTGTCGTCATGTCTATCATGAAGCAGTTCCCCCACTCACCTTCCCTCTTAGATTTTCCTTCTTTTTCTGCAGCGTGTCCTGGCTGAAGATTCACCTTGCAGTCATTCTTGAAGTGACCAAGCATGTTGCATCTGAAACATTTAAGTCATCCCTTCTTACCTTCATCATGTTTAAGAGGCTTGTTCCTCTCCTGCTGTGATGAGGTAGAAGCACCATCTTCAACAGAGAACTTCATTTTCTTGTCCCCTCTTCTCCTTCCCAGAGTAAAGAACCTTACTCTCTCCCCCTGAGATAGAGATTCCAGTCCAATATAGATGGTTGGGTAGCCCACCCCTGTACTGAAGTGACGAAAGCAAGATACTGCTTCCGCAAGCCGTGAATGATGTGACTCTTTAACTTAGCCTTAGAAATAGGTTCATCTGGGTCGAGTGCTGAGATCTCAGAACACATATTCTTCATCTTCAGAAATAATGATGAAATGGACAAGTCTTCTTGAGAGCCTCTTGTCAACTCATTTTTCAGGAACTGGAAGATATCTTCTTGTTGAACAAGATATCCAAGGCTGTGCAAATCTCAGCAGCTGACCTACACTTAATGATGTGATCAAACAACTCTGGTTAGATAGCTCGCTTGAGAGTAAACTCTGCCTTAGCGTTAGTTCTCCTCCAAGCTCTCACTTCCTGAGCATTATCTCGAAAAATCACCTCTTGTCTATCATCTCCACCAACGACCTCCCAGAGGTCCTCGCCAAGTAAATAGCTTTTCATGCAAGATTTTCATTTCTTATAATTGGTATGAGATAGCAACTCAATATCAATGCCTCTTGCATAACCGTCTTCCATTAATAGATTCCTAGTTCGCTTGGCTTACAAAGGTACTTAACAAAGTTAGGTGATGACTGATAATATCTCCGCCCCTCTGATACCATGTAAAAAATTTATAGAATGAAGGTCACTAGACCACTCTCAACCAACCAAGTGAAGTAAATCACTAGTAAAGAGAAAATGTAAGAATAACACTTTTATTATTTCCAGCTTTACAAGACAAGATATACATTGCGAGACATGATTTCGTAATGCACCGGATAGAGATCATAAAAAATAGATAAGTACAAACAAAACTGGCAGACTAAACTCTGAAACCACCAAGCCCCCAGTCCGCATCTTTAACTGTCAGGTTGCGCAAACTGCTTTTTATTGACTACTGAAGAACCTGCCCTGTCCGAACCTTCTGGTTGCTAGACCGCAAAGGTCGCCTAACCAATGATGTCTCTGCGAACAGACTGTTCTAGCCGAACAGTCAACCCGCAAGGAACGACAAACTGATTTATTGAACTGGGAAACTGTCAAGGAAGAAGACTGCCTAGTCGCACAACCTGCGACCTGCTGCTTAACCGCCACTGCTATCTGGAAAACCACACTGAGCCTCCACTGACTAACCTCCAGAACTAGTCGTCCAATGTTAGCCGCACAACCTGCAACACAGTAAAACAAGTTACTTCTTCTTGTCGTGCGGTTAGAAAACCTTAACCGCAAGTTTAAACCAAGCTACAGTTCTTACAATTGCCGTTATCAATGACGGGGTCAATACCTCTATTTATAGGCGGTTAGGGGGATGTGGTCACCGCTCAAGGTGATAAGAAAGCTGCCAACATAATGGAGGTTAACAACACAAGACCGCACAAGTGTGGAAACTGCCGTGTCATACCGCATGGACTTCAAATGGCCAACGACAGCCCGGACTGAGAATCTAACCGTGCACAACACGGTCTGTCGGAAACTAGACCGCGCAGTCCTCCGATAATCAGAAACCAGACCGCGTGGGAACCCGCACGGTCTTCGCTATCTGAGCGGTCTGTGCGGGGTCTGCACATTCAGACTGCCCATCTCTCACTTCAACATTTTAACAGCTGCTTCCAGGATTCCAGCCGGTGACCTCAAAGTCACAGGACAAGGCTCCCCCTCCAAATGAATAATATATTTTCCTCAGATGAATGATATAATTTCCTGCTTTGTGTGGTTCTTTGATTCTGATTTTTTTGATGCAATAACCCTAATATTTCAGAACCAGATGAATCTACAAAGAGGTTTTTTTCCCTTGTAGGTTTCCAATGATGGATGGGCCGAGGGCGAATGCAAAGGGAAAGCAGGCTGGTTCCCGGCCGGCTATATCCAAAGAAGGGACCGCGTTCTTGCTAGTAAGATTGCTGAAGTTTTTTGAAAGTTTTATGTGCATCTTTTTTTTGTTATGTGGGATTTCAATACTCAGTACCAATCACTGTGTTTTCACATGCAGTTCAGGCGTTCTTGTCTGTTTCCTTGGTTGTTTTTTTTCTCCCTTCAATTTTTAGATAGCTTGCAGCATATTTATTTTATAACCTCATCTAGGCCCTCTTTTGGATACCATTTTTGAGCAATGACTTTTCAGCTGACGCCAGTGCTGCGCCCGTCATGTGGTCACCTCCATTTGGGCGTTATAGAAAGCTAGAAGCACGGAAATGTCGTTAGCGTTATTTTGTGGTCTTTAGCTCATTTAGGGTATGTTCGGCACGACTGTGGTGGTCATCAATGCAGTGTTTGTGAACTGTGTGAACAGCCATTCTCTCGCTCATGTAGACAGCCATTCTCTCGCTCATGTAGACAGCCATTCTCTCGCTCATGTAATCTGAGTCCATGATTAGATTCAAAATGAGATTTTCCTAAAGCTATCGGGTGAGGAAGTGGATGAAGTGCAGTTATCAAATGCATGAAGAAGTTCAAAATGAGTCTCTTTGTGTATCAAATTATATAGCTTTTCGAAGGAAAAGAAAGAGAGAGAGAAAGAGAGAGAGAGAAGGGAGCATGAGAAAAGGGAGGGTGAATGTACGGCAGAATTTGTAGAACTGGGCGCCAGATTCAAATTTCCGTGGGGTAGGAGATCAAAACAATCTCCTAGGAGATCATTTTGATCTCCCTAGGAGACTACTGTGCGTGATCTCCTGGAAGATCAAAATGATCTTCTAACATGATGAAAAATTTTGCGAGAGTGTAGAGGGAAGGGGAGAGAGAGAGAGTGAGGGAGGACAAACCAATTTATAGTGATATGAACTAATTAATTTTATATAATATTGCTCCATTGAAATAAAGCTAAACTTGTCTCTGTGTCACCTTTTATTTGCAGCATTCCTTGCAATATTCTGTCACATTAGCTACCCTCCTCTTCATTCCTCAATAATCATTTTCAAAGTAAAAAAAATTCCCGTTAATTTTAATGTGCCCCTTCATTTCTTATTCTGCATGTCACCTTTTTTGGGCTATATTTTTCATCATATTTTGTGTTTCATTGTCTAGCCTTCTCCAATATATGCATTCAAAAACTTACGGTCCATTCGTTTGCACAGAATTGAGCTCGTGGAATTGGAATTAAAGGTGTAATTCTAATTCCGTCGTTCATTTGACAATGGAATTTGAATTTTAATGAATTTCGTGAAATTTATTTTGAACTAAAGACAATTCTTTTCAATCTATATAAGAATTCGACAATTTCGGCCGAGACACATTTTAAGCTAAGCGCGCGATTTTTGCCCGGGAGCGTATGTTGTTGTACGGACGCACGTGAGCGCGTTTTTTGCACGTGAACACGCATTTTCGTCAGGGCGGCGTATGCCGCCGAAAAATCGCGCCCGGACGAAAAAATTTGCATCCGGGCGAAAAATCGCTCCCGAGCGATAAAATTGACGTCCGGGCGAAAAAATCTCGCCCGGGCGAAAAATTCGCGTCAGGACGAAAAAAATCGCGCCCGTGCAAAAAAAAATCGTGCATGCGCGAAAAAATCACTCCCGGATGAAAAATTCACTTGGAGAAAAAATTGCGCCATAGTGAAAAAAGCGCCTGCGTGGGCGAAATACGCCGCCATGACAAAAAATGCGCGCCTCCGGGAAAAACACACTCACGGGCGAAAAACGCACGTCTGTGCGACAACATGCGCTCCCAGACGAAAATTGCGTGCTTAGCTTGAAATTGTCTCAGCCGGAATTGTCCAATTCTTATATAGATTCTGAAGAATTGTCTTTATTTCAAAATGAATTACACGGAATTTATTAAAATTTAAATTTCAACGCCAAGTGAGCAAACGAACGACCGAATTGAAATTAGACCTTCAATTTCAGGAGTTCAATTCCGTGCAAAACGAACGAACCCTTGGTTAACTTTGATTTACCTCTTTCGTCTGACCCCGTCTATAACTCCGTTTACTTTTATGATTATTTTTTATCTTGGTGGCGGTCATATAATCACTTTCATGCCGAACACATATTTTATGATTGATTTTTCTGTCTAAATTCATCAAAATAAAAACAGCTCTCCGAACAGGCCTCAAGTGTAAACCCACCTTTGACAACATTGGTCTCCCATTCATTTTCAAATATTAAAATCAATATTGTTTCAAGCAGATTTCCAAACTAATGTAGATCACCAATTGTGATCCCAAGCAACAAGCAATCTCCTATATTCATTACAGCTCCGTGTCCACCGCTTCCGCTTGCTCTCATAAAAAATTCTTATCAATTCTTCTCCTCTTTTTTCTCCGCAAGCTTCTCCAATCCCTAAGGCGAAGAAGACTACATCCAAATACAACTGCTAATTTCTGAAGGTAACCAAGTTCCGTGTTTTTTAGTTTAGGGTTTATGCTCTAGGGTTGTTTCGTTTTCCTGACGATAACTATATTGCGCCTTGTTGTTTTCCTGACGATAACTGTATTGCGCCTTGTTGTTTTCCTGAGATGCTCTACGTTTTTAGTTTAGTGTTTATGCTCTATGCTTGTTGTTTTCTTGAGATGCTCTACGGTTTTAGGGTCCTTTGGTACACGATTCTGTGTCGTTTGGCACATGCGGATCATTGTAGGAGTGGGGAAAGAGGAGGGGAGAAGTTTCCACCTGGGCTTGAGGAGCTCGGGAAGGTCCCGACGGAGACGCCATGGGAGGTGACGGAGGTGGTGGGGCTTGGTTTGAATTTTTCGGCGAGGAAGAGCTCAGGCAGGGGGTGGTTTGGGTCTGCCCGAGCTGTGTGTGAGGAGAGCAGGCTAGGGGGCATTGCATTATATAGGCTGAGGGGGTGGCCACCCCCCTCATTTCCCGGGTGTGTGACTAAACTGAGAGGAGATGTTCTCCTCCTCCCTCCAGCTGTCCTGCCAGGTGGCCTGCATCCAGGAAACTTGGTACAACCATGTGGCATTATCAAGAGAGAGAAGGAAACTTGGTGGAGTTTGTATTTAGGCTTGGGAATGAGAGAAGAAGTGGGAGAGTGAGGTTGGGCCTTTGATAGTGCCCAATTTGCTTGGGAATTGGGCGGAAATCAGGGCCCATAAGGCTAAAAGGTTGAACCCATGAAGACCCTAGTGAGTTGGCTTGTGAGACCCTTCCCCTTAATTTCCAAAATTGTGATTTTTAACACGTTTGACCAAAGTCAACCATAGGGGAGTTCTCTCATGCTGATCAAAGTCAAAATAGGTCCAAATCATCAGGGATCGGGTCAAAGTTGGGGTGTCCTGTCACAGTTGATGTGCGGGCGTTTTTCGGTGCACAACTGTGCTCGATTTGAACATGGATTGACCACATGTCATCGAAACTGACCGAGATAAACTCCGTTGACTTTTTATTGACCATACAAATCAAATGTCACTGATCATGGTCGAATCAGAGTTCGTTTGCTAAATATTCAAAATTTGTGTGTCGCGACGCATTGAAACAGTCAAAACGCTCGTAATCACTGTTAAGCTTTGGATTGCGACACAACGAGTTTCAATGCGTTCGTATCGACTATACAAAGTCATATGAACTGATAAAACTCAGATCGGAGTTCTCTAGCTCGGTATTCAAAAATTTCGTTTTCGTGACGTTTTACGAAAAACGGTCATATCCACCATATGACCTCGGAATTCAACGAAACGAGTTCCAACGCACTCGTATTGACTATACGAGGCCACAGGAACTGACAGAACTCAAATCGGAGTTCTCTAGCTCTATACTCCTGTCTAGGGTTATATCCTACCTTGGTATAAGCCACGGGTAGAGGTTCGGGTCACTTTTATTGGGCCCACTAGGGTTCCAGTGGCCCAATAAAAGTCATGATGTTACAACCTAGATTTCTCTCTGCTTTGGATCCTCTCACTATTCCTTCATTTACTAGTGCTTTTGTCTCTCTCCTTGCGCTCGATGTAGAGGACATCAGCTTGTGAAGAAGTGCCTGAATGTCCTTGAGATTTTTGTCATACCTCCTCATTCAGTATGCCACTCCTGACAATCTCGATAGTAATGATGTCTCTAGGAGAGGAGTTGATTAAAAAACTATAATAATCTCCCAAGAGTCTGGAAGAGACTTCAATATGCACTGTGCATTGACCTCATCCTCGAAGGTCAACCTCACAGTAGGAAATTGATCAATAATACCTTGAAACTCATTAATATGATTCAAGATGGGTGAGTTATCTATATACTTGAACTCTCCAAGTTTCTTCAGTAGAATAGTAGATATAGCTTGTTGATGTCGGTATTCTTAGCATACAAGGTTTCCAATGTCTTCAGAAGGATCTTCGCATCAATAATGTTTGCAACACGGTTGTAGACGTTTGGCTATACGAATCGTATGATGAATTCACATAGCTTTCGGTGCTTCATCTTCCACTTATTTGGATATGTCTTTAGACATCTCCTAAAGACAGGAGCATGTCAGTCCTTGACGTAGATGAGATTTTCCATCTGTAAGTGTCACTGATGGTAGTTTGCACCATTCAATATCACCATTTACTCGAAACTGGAACATAATGCTGACTTCATCTTGCTCCGTCATTGATCGGACTGACCTCGGTTCTCTGAGCTGACTATTTCAAAGAAAGGAATCAAAGAGAAAAGGGAGCGGACCAATATTTGTCATCTACCGCACCCGATCACTAACCTGAAATATCCGATCGACTCATCTCGAATCTCAGACAGGTCAGCCTGATAAATGCTCTGACAACAACTTGGCTCTGATACGACTTGTTGGGCTAGAGAGCACGCAAGCCTGATCAGAGCACCTGCAAATTAGTTCGAGCAAGTAACTGCATGACCGCTTAGCGGTATGCCGATACACAACCAAGATACATCACAAAATAATAACAATAAAAGTGATATAGAGATTTAGCGTGGAAATCCAATATGGTGAAAACCACTAGATGATCGGAGTCCAACCCGGAAAGTTGCTGCCACTAATAATATTTGAAAATAATAGACAATTACAAGACTTTCGCTCATCAATTCACACAAGATCTTCACTAACTTTGCACCACACAATATTACTCAATAAACAGTAGTAGAAAAATTGCAAGTTACTGACTGTTGTGGACGAGAGGGATTACACAAATCCTCTCCAATATGGCTCTTCGAATGTTGCCCAAATCTACTTCAAATTCAATATGTGTAGGCGAAGTATTACTCATCAACATCATAGAACATCGTCTGAAAGCTCTTCCAAACTAAGACGATTGCCACAAAGATCTCTTTAAAAATCTTTCAATGCTTGAGTTTGGAAAGAAGTGAATGCCTTACTACTCCTCCATCTCTATTTATAAGGCCAAAATCAAGGAGATAGAAGTGGTAGATGACATATGGATGAAGCTTTACTCGGTCAAAAGAACATGTTATGAAGCTTTATTTGTCCACTTTCTTAGAAGTTTCCTTCAAGAACACATGTTGGTTCAAAAGTCAAACACGGCTACTCATTTTCACATTTGTCATGCTTGAAAAACATGGACAAAATTAGTTTGCCTCTTTCACACTGAGCAGAAAATTATCTCAACAAAACTGACATTATGATTCCACATGAATGAGCATAATTTTGGGGTATATATGATAAATGAAGACGTTGAAAAAGAAAATTTATTTGTCGGAAGCAATGACAGCACGGGCTGGGCCGGTTCAGTTCGGATCGGTTTTCCCGCACACCGCTCCGAAGTCTGCCTCAAACATACTTAGAATCGCCATAAATTGAGCCCGTCGGAATCACCTCAGCGAGCCGGTTGTGATAGTGTGTGTGTGATCCATTGAACAAATGGCAATAAATAATTTTTTTGAGGGATTTATTAAAGTCGAGTAACATGTTTAGGAGCTCATTTATAAAATCTATTCAATAATGCGGAGTAGTTTAACCCTCTGATTGAATCTCTCCTGAATTTTATATAAAGCATTCATTTCCAAGCTTGATAACTCCCATGTTGTCTTTATTACTAAACTGTAATGCAGCTCCTCTTTCTAATTAATTCCCACTTTCATTATATATATATTTCCATTAATTAATTGATGCCTACATTAATCTGGCCCAAATATTTATTTGTTTTGGGATTTATAGAGTAAATTTAGACTCTTCAAGAAGGTAATTGAGTTTACAATAGAAAAGTTATTCATTTATGAACCTTCTGTGCAAATCTACATACAAATTCTTGAAGATTCGTGCTCCCTGAAGGTTGTGTCTCCCATGAGAATAATAATTGTGATTAGGACTCTGTTTGGCGCAACATTAGCGCTCGTGTACGTAAGGGGCAGATCTAGGGGGGGGGGGGGGGGGGATGCCCACCCCCCACCCTAAGAAATTTGCAAAAAATATTTGTGGATTTGATTTCTTTTCGTCGAGACAATGAATTTAGACTTCTTAGGTGTCAAAAACAAAGGTCAGATGAGATAGAAATGACTCTGATAAGATGAAATCGTTTAGATTTTTTTATTGGAGGAAGACAATGTCATGCTCCATCTTGTTGGAATTTTTTGGATCCGCCCCTGATTAACGCGGTGGTTATAAACTATTGTTCATGACAGCTCGACCTCTTCTATGGAACTTCATCCACTTTTATGTTCAAAACTATTTCTTTTTTTGTGACGGTCATAACGATTATCTTGTCAGACATACATTCTATAACGGTGACATCTTTATTCGAACTCATCGGAGCAAAAATGCACCACAAAACAGAGCCTACATCATCTGATTTTCCTCAAGTATAGAATCGGCGGGAGTTAGTGTTCAATGATGTATTTATGGCTGACCGAACATTCTATAACGGTCCCCCCCCCCCCCCCCAAAAAAAAAGAAGAAATTTTGCACAATGGTTAGTGGATTTGGATTCCTCTCGTCGAGGCGATGAATTTTGACTACTTATACGTTAAAAAACGGTCCAAATGAGAGAGAAACGACTCCTAAAAGATGAAGACGTTTAAAAAACAAATTTGTTAGAGCAAGTTAACAAATTCTTTGATTGGCCGCTGCGATCAAAGACAACCTATCAGCTGACAATTTCTTTGGTCGATGAGAATGTTTTGGCAGTCAAAAATAAAAAACCGTTGGTAGGGCATAACCTTTCGGGTTGTTGGAGGATGCAACAGAAAAGAGGCAACAATCCTATTATGGCCTTGAGAGAGCAATTTTCGCGAATAAATTACACGTGGGCAGAGCTGATGGGATGGATAACGAATTATGTCGTTGCGTTATTTAAAGGTGATTGTTAACCGTAACCCATAATTGACTTGTCGCAACTCAAAATCTCTTAATTTTTCGTGCTTTTTTGAAATACGTCTTGTACATGCAATTTTAGGAAAATTGTTCAACACGAATGTTGTACATATCGACGAGATCTACAACTTTCGTGTTGAACACTTTTCCTGAAATTGCATGTACAAGGCGTATTTCGAAAATACGCAAAACCTGAGCATATTTCCAAAGTATGTCTTGTACATGCATTTTTAGGAAAAGTGTTCAACACGAAAGTTGTAGATATCGACGAGATATCTACAACTTTCGTGTTGAACAATTTTCCTGAAATTGCATGTACAAGGCGTATTTCGAAAAGACGCAAAACCTGAGCATTTTTCCAAAGTATGCCTTGTACATGCATTTTTAGGAAAAGTGTTCAACACGAAAGTTGTAGATATCGACGAGATATCTACAACTTTCGTGTTGAACACTTTTCCTGATATTACATGTACAAGGCGTACTTCGAAAAGACGTGAAAATTTGAGAGATTTTGAGGTGCGACTAGCAAAATAATAGGTTGCAGTTAACAATCACTTATTTAAATGTTGCTTGTGTCGACATTTCTTCGAAAACACAAATAAAATTAAAAATAAAAACAAAACCATCAATCGAATATATGTTTATCACGTTTTTTTAAAATTTAATTTGTATGATTTTTAAAATAGAATAAGAAATATGATTATGCTTTTCCAATTTAGGCTATGTTTGGAGGCACGTGTAGCGATGAGAATAAGTGAATAACTCTATTTTATTAACATCTAACATGATTTTCTCCAAAATGATTTCTATGTTTTCAGCTTTTTCATATTTTATTCGAGGATTTATTTAGGTCAGTTTCTAATTATTCATCCATTTGTGATCTTTGATTCTCGTGTATGACCATTTGTAAGCTGTAACCTTGTGTATAAACATAATTTTTTATTATTATTATTGAACAGTTATAATTATAAAAAAGTGTTCTTTCAGGAAGAAAATGTACAATATATTTTTAAAGGTGATTGTTAACCGCAACCCGTAATTGGTTAGTCGTACCTCAAAATCTCTCAATTTTTTGCGTCTTTTCGAAATACGTTTTGTACATGCAATTTCAAGAAAAGTGTTCAACATGAAAGTTGTAGATATTCACGTATTTCGAAAAGACGCAAAACCTGAACATCTCTAAGGCCATCATTATTTTCGCACCACCATTTTTTTCACTGCATCCGCCGCCTCAGTCAGGCAAATATTTTCTGTAATAGGGACGCACGGGTACGTAAATGACCGTGGGAGAAATGTAAATTTCTTCCAAGTTTTTTTTTTTATTTTTTTTTTCACAAACTTATTGATATATGTATTCATTTTCAATACTAATATGACTATATTATGAGGTGAATGCATTTTTTATAATGAATGAAAATACATTTTCGTTTTTGTACTGAAAAAAATTCCTGTGTAGCAAATTTTTTTCTCATTCACAGCCTTTTAGGCTCCGTTTGGGAGAATTTATTTTCACCGGTCAAGCGGTCATGACCGCATGAACCGGGACTTATTTAAGTCTCGGTTCATGCGATCATGACCGCTTGACCGGTGAAAATAAGTCCCCCCAAACGGAGCCTTAGGCTCCGTTTGGGGGGACTTATTTTCACCGGTCAAGCGGTTACGACCGCATGAACCGGACCTTGATGCGCTTGCACATTTCTAAAAAATAAGTTACCAAAAGGAACAACTCCTAGAACTTACAAAATACGTAAAGTATTTAGTGCCGTCAAATCATCATTAATCATACCATGTCACTTGTTTAGTTGGTTGTGAGGTGCAACCTAGCGATAACAAAATTGTAATATACATAATTAATAGTAATTAACTCATACTTAATCCCAAAGCTTAAGCACTCTCAAATTATTTTTTACGGTGAGTTTGATCAAAAATGTCATTATCATAGAACATATGTTTGGGAAGATAAAGATTATGGCCGCTAATAAAAAAATAAACTAATTTTAAGCATAAAATATATAAATTTTCTAGGTTAGGACGGCAGGACGTATAGGCGGACCTACAACTGGACACACCCGGGCATGTGCCCGGTGTGCATTTCAGAAATAAAAAAAGCAAAAAGCTGCGCAACCTATCCAACAGTAATTAAAGTTTATAACCCGGGCACGTGCCCTAGCTGGTGGGAATTAAGAAGAGAATCCAGCCACCAATTCATTAGGAAAGCATCTTCAGCAAAGAGTCCAGACCGCCCTTACCCATAGTAGTTTCACCCTCTTCCACTCTTCACCGGTTATCCCCCGCTCCAACTCACGGATCCCTGAACATGTTGGTTGATCAGCTACCCTGGGCCATCGACGTTGGTAGATCGGTACCTGTCCTAGATAAAATAGGTAAAGAGGTTCGTGCCCATTTCCAGGTGAATAAGAGATGAATTGATGAAGTATTTTCATGCCCACTTAAATTTATGAATGACATCCAGGTTTTTGCTCTAAGCACTCGTGTTTTCCTCTCTTGACTCCTGAGTTCCTTCCGCAGTGTCCATTTATAGGATTCCTTTGATATTACCCTTTTTTTCTAATGAAATTCATCTACAAAATCAGTAGTGTTGTAAAATGCATCTATTGTGGTCGATTAATAACATCACCCTTTGAGTGTTTGTTGAAATGCCTCAATCAACTTATGCATTTCTTTCGATTATGTAAGATTTTATTTTAAACTACAATGTGTTAAGTAGTATATTTATCTTTGTAATATTAATGTAGTGGAGAAATGAAGATATTTTATCTCAATTTTTGTGGTGGATGTTAACTCCTGTTTTTTTACTTACAAGTTTTATAATTTTAAGATTTTATTAGTCATTTTTTAATGACTTTTGAAATTATTGTTGAATTGCAAGATGTTTGGATAGAGTTTGTATATTTTATATTGAAACAATAAGTGTTTATTTTAAACTTTAATTGGTGCCCGAGTTGGATATAAATCCTAGTTCCGCCACTGGCTGGACGGGCGTTCACACACGATGGTTCATAATTAAAATGCATAATTTTTTTAGGTTATGACGGTTGGATGAGCGTTTACGAACTACAGTTCATGATCACCGCATTCACAACCGTTACCATTGCACCAAAGGAAGCATGTGTGAGAGCTAGTCAATCACCTATTATTACAAAACCATCGCCTATTTTGACTTTCTGAGCTTATTGCGTATTCTCACATGCCTCTACAATCTACAATACAAAATATTAATTGTTTATCTATTTTTAAACAATAATAATAACCAACCAATCAACTACAAAAAGTGGAAAGAAAGAGATAATGTGAATTATGGGATTATATCTATTCACTTTCTACAAAACTTTGATTATCACCAACTGTATCCCACATAAAAAGCTTACATATTTTGGCTCTCTTTAGCCGGACATTTTTGCTCTTCGCTATCAAGAAAAGATTCAAGTTTTGAACATAAAGTAAATGAAGTTCTTTAAGTGAGCTCGAGTGTTCATGGCCGATAGTTCACAATCGTTGTATTCACGGCTGTTATCGCCGTGCAAAATCAAGACTTTGTTTAAGCTAGCCCACAATTAAAATTTAATTATGTTGAGTATTTGAAACAATGTGACCGGACAATCCCGACAACTTCTCATACTCCTACTAATCGAAGTTCTTAAAGGCAATTATAATTTTAGGATTATTGAATGTAACATATTTTTGTGTGCTATTTCATTTGAAGTGCATGTCATTGATATAATGTATACATTTGATGAACTACAATACTACATGCCATGTAGCATATGCTTGATGTTGCACATTCACATTCATTTGGATTTTGGGAGCATAGTTCCACCGTATATATATTTTTCAATTTAATGCGATAACTCCTTGTGTGAATGAAAATTTTCTTATATTGTATTATAAATTTGTGAAATATATATATATATAATATTTGTGTAATATATTTAAATTTTATTTAAATGATATAACTTTACTCTTATAAAACATGTCTAAAAATAATCAAAAGAAAATGATTATTTCCATTTCAATTTTCAACCAACATGGTCTTATCAAAATCTTCTTCATTTAAGTCCACATGGATTGTAATAATTTCACGGTTCAAATTAATTTGTGGCTAATTTAGCGGATTTCATAATCCATCTTTTTATATTTTTATTTAATTAAAAATTATATAATTTTAGATTAAAAGACCCCCATCCTACTTGGTCAGCTCCTAAGAAAGTGAATCATGAACATCACCCAATACAAGTTAAAATAATAAAACGAATATAAAATTTAAATATAAATCTTTCAATCTTCTTCATCTCTCCTAATCCTGCAGAAAATTGCAATGGTGAAAAAAAAGATGGAAAATTTATAAAATTAAAAGGCTGGAAGCTAAAATTCACTGGGCGGGAAAGCCTACGAAAAATTATAATTTCTCCTACAATCTAAGTTCTATTATCTATGATCCATCTAATAAGAGAGTAAAATTGAAGAGAAGAACAAAATGGGACCAGTCAGCAGGATTGAAGTGGCGGAGCAGAGGCAGAGAAGAGCTGCACCTCCTTCTTCCGGCGCATCTCCAGCACTTTCCGGTGGCTGTTCGAGTGGACGCTGCGGACGAACGTGGGGCTACAAGCCGGCCGGTACTCAGGCAACAGCCGGCCGGATTTAAACCGGACACCGCACGCATTGCACAGCGTTTTGGGGCCGTGCGGCCCGGCCCTCCATTGAGGAGTCTTCTGAACGCCGCAGTGCGAGCACCGCCTCTCGCCGGAGGCACAGCTGGCCGCGGATATCTTAGGCTTCCGGCCCCGCTTCTTGGGCATGTATATATTGGACGGGGCCGGGAGCGGCTCGTAAAATAAGTAGGATGAGGAAGAAGAGCAGGAGCAAGAAGGCGACGAGGAAGAGATAGCGGCGGTGGTGACGGAGGAAACAGGGGAGGTACCGGGAAGAGACCAGAACCCGCCGACGCGGCGGTGGCGCTTGCTCCGCTTGGACTTTATCGGGATGAGAGTCCTCCTTTTGAGATTAAACACCGCCGAGCTTAACAGCGGAGTTTTTTTCATTGGGAAACAGACTGTGCGTTTCTCAGTCATGCCGGCGAAAGCCGGCGGATACTCAGAGTGGCAATCGTGGACGAAACGGGAGACCCACTCCAGGTCTGCGGCCTCTGTCTCCTCCTGCAAAAAAGTGAACCTTCAATATATAACTTGATACATGTAGCTTAATTTCCTCTGCAAAAGGAGGAGCAGCACTTACAGGGAGGCCGATTTCCGGGAGCTGAAAGGAGTCCTCCTTCTCGAAAGCATAAAAGTCAACTCCTTTTCCGGCAACGTCCACCTCCTCATCGTCCTTCTCCGGCTCCGGCAGCCCCCTGAGATCAAGGAGGTCTTCCACCTCAAAATCCTCTGCGAAAAGAGCATTCCCATTCTCCTCAATAGCAGAGGATGATTTCTCTGTAAAGCCATCGATTTCCATATGCAGAACAAAACAAAAGCCCCTCTTCAGGCTTTCATCCTCTCTCCCTAAACCTACCCGAAGACAGGATTTCTGACAGATTTTTATTTTGGGTGCGTAGAAAAGCGTTATACCTTTGAGGAGTGTAGATGAAGCAGAGAAAGAAGAGGAGGAAGAAGAAGAAGAAGAAGGCCTGGTTGAAAACGACAGGAAGGAGAAGAAGAGGGCGGAGGAATAGGGTGAAAACTAAAGAAAGGTGAAAGAGTGGGAAGGGAAAATAGGAGGAGGATTTTGTGGAGCATTGAGAGGCTGCAAGATGACAAGCCCGCGCACGCAGCAATGGCTCTGCGCCCTCTCTTTTCTTCTACGGCTTCTCCTCCTATTTTTTTTACTTAGTTTTTCTTTATTTTTTGCTTTTTTGAATTGAGGATGAGAGTACGAGCCAATGGGCGGAGCACTTGATTTGTTACTTTTTTAGAATTTGGTTTCTTTTCGGTTGTGGCGGAAATTAAAAAAAAACAACCAAAATTATCATTCGGGACACGTCCCAACACCGAATGATGAGTCAGCTTTGCTGACCAAACGCCAAGTGGCCGTCTCGTCAGCATCATAAAATAAAGCCGGATAGAATCGTAGCAATATCTCATCACCCTTTTCCTCTCTGTAAAATGATTCTATTCTCCGTTTAGTCTATAAATAGTTTTTGGGTTCGGGTAGCATTCTCGTCATTGGATCAATCTTGCTCGCCGTCCGATCTAGCGTGTACCTGCCTATTTTTTTTCTTTTCTTTTCTCCATTTATTGCTGGTAGTCAGATCTAAAATCAAACAATCATCCCAAAAAAAATAAAAATAAACAAAGAGGTTGTAAATTTAGCCAATGTGATGGCTGCAAATAGTTAGTAATACAGGCCTGGTACAGATTTGAAAGAAAAAAAGGGCGCTTCTATCCGCATCGCAATTTTGGCTATTCGCACCGCACTTTCTCTCAATTTTTTGTCTTTTGGAAATACGCCTTATACATGCATTTTTAGGAAAAATGTTCAACACGAAAGTTGTAGATCTCCTAAAAATGTTCGACGAGATCTACAACTTTCGTGTTGAACACTTCTCCTAAAAATGCATGTATAAGGCGTACTTGGGAAATACGTTCAGATTTCGCGTATTTTGGAAATACGCCTTATACATACATTTTTAGAAAAAATGTTCAACACGAAAGTTGTAGATATCGTCAATATTTACAACTTTCTTGTTGAACACGTTTCCTAAAAATGCATGTACAAAGCTTATTTTCAAAAGACACGAAAAACTAGGAGAAAGTGCGGTGCGAATAGCCAAAACTACGGTGCGGGTAGCAGCGCCCAAAAAAAATCTCCTGAATCCAGTTTGGAGTCGCATTCCACATCGTCGTCGAACTAAAGCTCTCAGTCCAGCCACAAATGGTGATGTGGTGATTTGAAAAATTGCTCTTTGTATCTAAAACATGCACACAATGTACTCATAATTTGATCGCTTGAATCTTATTAATGCCTTTATGAGCTCTACATGATTTTTGGTTCTGGTGCTCCTCAAGGCTCCAGCACAAGTCAAGAGAACCACTGTTATTGTAGTCTCCAGGAAAGATGGAAGTTATTGTAGCTAGACGAAAGAGCAAATTTTTTGTACCCTCAGCATATATGAGCATGGTGTGTGGGATGCATCCACGCTGTCAATCAAGTTGTGTTTATGTTTGATGGACGGCGCAGTCGCGCAGATGCATCTCGCGCACCATGCTTCATATGTGCTCCGCGCACAGAAAAATTGTTCCAGAAGAAAAGGGCTCAATTATTGGTGTAGAGAAGGTCTCAAACTGAAGCCATGTTTTTTGTTGCCTGCAGGACAATTCCATGTCCCTTCAACCACCGTGGCTCAGCCAAATCGCGTGTGACCTGAAAATGAATGATGGGTTGGTCATTGGGCTTGCAAGAGCCCTCCCTCATACGAACAATAATTATGTCCGGAATCTGGATAGTTGTCTTGATCCAGGATCAATGAGGAGCCTGCAAAGATGTGGGGCTCATGCAATTTATATTTATGAAATACATTTTTGTGTGGGGCACTCATCATTTCCGACTTCTCATTGGTTGTCCCGGTCCATGCTTCTCCTCTGAGTTTCGGTGGAAAAAAATTTCCCCCTCATGCTAGCCCACCACACTAATGTAAGCCCCAGAGAATCTAATATTTGAACACGTGTCTCATTATATTTTACTAACAAAAATTCATGAAAAATTAACAAAAAATACAACATCGTGTCAGATAGAACCTCAATTCATTCTAAAAACGAGCAAAACACTATCAATTAAATTGAATAAATATCATGATAATACCTCATGACATAATATATATATATTTTCCTATTTATATTTTTCTATTTCCTTTATTTCGAGCAAGATTCCGAGTCCGGCACAAACAAAATCCGATCAAGGCTAAAATTCAACTAATCCTTATAGCAATTTTCAATTTTGGAGTCAGTGCAATAACCCTAAATTAAATAAGAATGCAACGATTCACAATTTAGGTTTAGTTGTGGCTGTCTGGTTAAGAACCATAGTTCTTGAATGCCCGACCTCTTATAAGAAATTTCATTCATTTTTATGTTTAAAATTAGTTTGATTTTTTTGATGACAGTGATGACGTTGTCATGGATGATAAACATATATTCTACGATAGTGACATTTTTTTAAAGCTCGAGCCAAACCAAGCCTTAGTACGGCTCTGTAAGTCGATTTATATATGACTATACAAAGCCGGTGTAATTTCATTCAAGCCTTAAAAAATCAACTTAAGATGTAGAATTTGTCAATGTGGGGTCAACCCCGGAGACCGGAAAATGCCATCACATCCCCACTTCAGTTGCGTAGTAAGTAGGAGTCTCTCAATCAATCAAAATTGAATATATTATTGCCATTAGTTGTGTCTGCCTAACTTCATCTGAAGCAGTAGCGGATGCTGGCCAAGGTCTTCATGGTGCTCCCTCCCAAGCTCATATTCGCGCATTTGAATGCTCTTAGGCTCTATTTGGGGCAGCGTGTGACTTTCGGTGCGGTGGAGAAAGGGCCGACACGTCGCCGTGATTGCCGACCGGAGGGCCTAGGCTCAGTTCGGAGACGACAGATTTTTTCCGTTTTGAGGGAGGGAGGGAGGGGGCTCAGCGGTGCGAACCGAGATCAGGAAGGCAGAAAATAAAGCAGGCGAGCTCCCGACAGTGGCGTTCCCTGGAAACGTGTCGGAGCCCAAGCTGCGCCCCAAACTGACCCTTATTCTACCCACTGATTTGAGTTTGGGAGATATGGAGCATTGCAGTATGATGTGGATGCCATCTTCCACAAGAGCCGGAGTAATTGTGAAACGTAAATCTGCATTGATAATAAATCAACATTAAGTTGTTAGTTTAATATAATTAATTAGCATTAAAGTGTGATGTTTCTAATTCAGAATGTAACAGCTAAATATTTAGTATACTAGCACTTATGACAACTTTAATAGCATTGGTAACTTGTACCTTCCCTGTTGGCTATATAAGTCCAAAGCTCTAGTAATATTATCATTCCTTTCATTACTTTGCTTGTCTTCTTCATCTACCTACAAATAAAACCAAAGATAAGAAGTAAAATTCACCTAACAGTGGTATCAGAGCATTGGGTTGTAAGAACGATCTTTGAGTCTATCTCATCTATCATGGCTTCATCATTTACCACTTTTTCCAATCATATACGGGGTGCAAGCGGTTCGGTTTGGGTCGGTTTGGACCCAAACCGAAACCAAACCGATGTTTATCGGTTCGGTTCGGTTTTTTGGTCGGTTTGCTCGGTTCGGTTTTCGGTTTTTCAGTTATACTATTTAAAATAATTGTGTACTTAAATATCTCAAGAAAATTTTAAAAAAGATATGACAATTAAAAAATTAATATCATCAAGCTTTATTTATATACGATAGTTAATAACTCATATTACATAAAAACATGATTAAATATTTTTATTGTGAAATCGAGTAATAAATATAAAAAAGATATAAAAAAAATCATTTCAACAAAATGTTTAATTCGTCTTGATGCATAAAATATGCATCACAAAAATTTATTTTAGTTCAAATGATATTAAAATTATTAAGTTGATATAATTTGTGTACATTATTTAGTTAATAAAAATAGTTAAAAGATCATTATTGGTAATATTTTTACATGCATTATTAGTCGGTGCGGTTCGGTTTTTCAGAGAGGAAAACCAAAACCGAACCGAGTCGTTTGGTTCGGTGTAAAATCGGTTCGGTTTGGACGGTTTGAGGCGGTTTGGTCGGTTTTCGGTTTTTCATGCACACCCCTTGATATACCCACTCCTCCATCCCCATTTTCAATGGAGAGCTCTATGAACATTGTCGTGATAAAATGGAGACACTACTCAGATCGCAAGATCTCTGGGGGCTTGTTCAAGATGGCATCCCGCCAGGAAAAGCAGCAGAAGGCGTTGTACCCAAACCCAACAAAGAAGACGCCAAGAAGGATGCATTGGCATTACACCTTATTCAGCAAGGGGTCTCCACAAATATCTATCCAAGAATCATGAGATCCAAAACTTCCAATGAAGCTTGGGTGAGGCTTGAAGATGAGTACAAGGGAAACAAAAAGATACTTAAAATTAAAATCCAAAATCTTAGACGTCAATTCGATGCAATTATGATGAAGGAGGGAGAAAAATCACAAGAATAATTTGCAAAACTAACCAGCATTGCAAATCAAATAAGAGCCCTAGGAGGAGTTTTGGATGAGTCCCAGATCGTAGAAAAGATTCTACGATCCTTGACAAAACGTTATAATCATGTTGTGTCAACAATCATGGAATCACACGACATTGAATTAATGACTGTGACTGAATTGCTTGGGTCCCTTCAATCCCATGAAAATCTATTTCTTTGTGAGAACACGAGTTTAGAAAGGGCTTTTCAAACAAAAATGTTCTTTAAAGGCAAACCAGAGGTGAAAAAGAAATCATTCGGTCATAAAACTTTTCAAAATCCAAAACAGTGGAGATCCGAAGAAAGAGAATTTTCAAGAAATAAAGAAATATCACCTACTAGCCTAAGTTGAATCATTTGCAAAAAGCAAAATCACGTCACCAAAGACTGTTTTTTTCGTCGTAAAACATGCAAAGTCCAAAACCACTCAGAAAAAAATTGTTGTTTCAAGCCTAAACAAGAAGTAGAATTAGAAGCAAAGTTCACTGAAACGAGTGATGATCGGTTTTTGTTTGCCTGTAAGACTACAGAAACAAAAGGGTCTCCCACACTTTAGTCGATTGATAGTGGGTGCTCAAGTCACATGATCAATGACTCGGCCTATTTTGTCAATCTTGATAAAACCATCAAGTCTGAAGTAACACTAGGTGATGGGAAAAAGAAAATGATTGAAGGAAAAGGGACAGTTTCTGTCATGACTTCTGAGGGAGTCCAGAAGTTAATTATTGATGTTCAGTATGTACCAACGCTGGCACAAAATTTGCTCAGTGTCGGACAGCTGCTCAGAAAGGCTATAGGGTTGTTTTTGATCTCAAATAATGTCTCATATATCATCCTCACACAACCTTAGTTGTTGGAACGACACAGTTAAATGCAAGTAACATTTTTACGATTGATCTCAAACCCACCAATGCAATTTCTCTAGCTTGCACAGAAGAGAAAACTACACACCTTTGGCACCACCGACTATGCCACCTCAATTTCTCATCATTGCAGCACATGTATCAACATCAATTGGTGGACGGTCTGCCAAATTTGGCAAAAACAGAATTAGGTTGTGATACATGTGCAAGAAGTAAGTCTCACCGTCTGCTCTTTCCCCAGTCTGCACAAAGAAGAGCAACACACCCATTAAAATTACTTCACATGGACTTATGGGGACCATCTGTCACACCATCCTTGGGAGGCAAACGGTACTACATGCTTATAGTCGATGACTTCAGCAGTTATATGTGGATAATGCATCTACAACAAAAGTCTGACTCATTCCAGCAGTTCAAGATCTTCAAACAACAAGTTGAAATCATTTGGAGAGGCATCTCAAAACTTTGAGAAGTGACAGAGGAGGAGAGTTTTTATCTACTAATTTTAATAATTTGTGTCAAGAAGCAGGAATTACTAGGGAACTCACCGCCCCAGGCTCACCTCAACAAAATGGTGTGGTAGAGAGAAGAAATCGAATCGTGGTGGAAATGACAAGATCTATGATGATTCAAAAGGCACTTCCAAAACAATTCTGGGCTGAAGCAGCAACTACAGCCGTGTATATTCTCAAACGAGTTCCCACCAAGGCTCTCACACACATGACGCCATACGAAGTTTTGCACAAGCAAAAGCCCTCCATTTCTCACCTCAAGGTATTTGGTTCCATAGCTTATGCACATAAAAATACGGAAAAGCATGATAAACTTGATGAGTCAAGACAAAAATGTATCCTAGTGGGGTATAGTGATCAAACAAAAGGATACCGTCTTTTTGAACCAAAAGGCAACAAGCTGATTGTTTCCTGGGATGTGATTTTCCACAAAGGAGAAGCCTGAAATTGGGAAACAGAGGGGGCATCAGATAGTGAACCACATCAGCATGATCTATCGGTTGAGTTGGAAACAATTCCAAACTCCCTCCAGGACAGTGCTGACATTGCTACGCCCAAAGGATCTGACTTAGCGCCTCAGTCATCATCGCCCAAGAAGTATAGGTCTCTTCAAGAGATTTATCAGAATGGAGAATTTGCCATGATATCCTCCACACCCACAACATTTGAAGAAGCTCAAAAGAATGAGAAGTGGAAAGATGCAATGAGAGAAGAATTAAGAGCAATACAAAAAAAAATAATACATGGTCCCTTGTTAAGAAAACAACAGATCGTGTTATTATCAGTCTCAAGTGGGTGTATAAATTTAAACAAGATGAACATGGAAACATCCAGAAGCACAAAGCTCGACTGGTGGCCAAGGGTTTCTCTCAAAGGCAGAGAGAAGATTATGATGAAACCTTTGTACCAGTGGTGTGTATGATGACTATTCGCCTCATTCTCTGTTTTGCAGTTAAAAAAAACTATCTGATTTACCAGCTGGATGTTAAATCTGCTTTTCTAAATGGTGAGATTACTGAAGAGGTATATGTTCAGCAACCTTAAGTATTTGAGAAGAGAGGTGAAGAAGAGAAGGTTTACAAATTGCATAAAGCACTGTACAGGCTCAAGCAGGCTCCCGGGGCTTGACACCAGAACATTGATTCTTTCTTTCAGAAAGAAGGATTTATACAAAACTCAATCGAGCTCACTCTTCATATCAAAACTACTGGTAAAGATCAAATTATTATAAGCTTATATGTTGATGACTTGATTGTAACAGACTCCAATTCAGCAATGATACAAGACTTTAAAGAAAGTATGAAGACACATTATGAGATGACAGACCTTGGAGCATTAAAATATTTTTTGGGGCTTCAGATCAAACAGTTGGAAGGCAGCATTTTTCTATCTCAAGAAACCTTTGTTAAAGTTCTACTAAACAAATATCACATGAAAAACTGTTATCTGGTCATCACTCCAATGTCCACAACTGAAAAGCTCACAGCCAAAACAGAGGAAGAAGGAGCAGACAAGGAAGGATATAGAAGTTTGATCGGCAGCCTCATCTACCTCACCAATTCCAGATCAGATATTGAAAATGTTGTAAACATTGTTGCTCTTTTTGTTAGCAACCCCCCTAACTTTCACTTTGTTGCAGCAAAAAGGATTCTTCGCTACTTATAGGGGACAAATGGCTATGGTTTGCTCTACCAAAACAACACGGACAATGCTCTTAGAGGCTTCACCGACTTCGATTGGGTCCGGGAGTATCGATGATAGAAGAAGTACAGAGGGATTCATCTTTTTCGTTGGGTCCTGCCCAATATGCTGGAGCTCACGCAAACAACGTTCAGTGGTCTTGTCAACCACTGAGGCCGAAGACATGACTCTCAACTCTACCGCATGTGAGGTATGGATTCATCGTCTCAAGAAAGAGATAGAGGGAGAGAAAATGGGGGGAATATAAGGAATAAAGCTTTTCTATGAGAGCTCTTCCGTCATCGCACTTTCTAAAAACCCAGTGTACCACAATCAAAGCAAGCATATTGACATCCGCTACCATTTCATCAGAGTTACTCGAGAAGAAGGAGATCGATCTACAATTTTGCCCTACAAAGGCCCAACTCGCGGATATTATGACAAAACCGTTACCGTGTGATCGATTCCAGGAGCCAAGGAAGAAGATATGTGTGACCAACAATGCCGATTTAGAGGGGGTGTGAAACGTAAATCTGTATTAATAATAAATCAACAATAAGTTGCTAGTTTAATATAATTAATTAGCATTAAAATGTGATGTTTCTAATTCTGAATGTAACAATTAAATGCTTAGTATCTCGACACTTATGACTACTTTAATAGCATTGGTAACTTGTAACTTCCTTGTTGGCTATATAAGTCCAAAGCTCTAGTAATATTATCATTCCTTTCATTATTTTGTTTGTCTTCTTCATCTACCTGCAATTAAAATCAAAGCTTAGAAGTAAAATCCAACGACCAGTAATATTGACCTGTTTAATTGGCATCGGAAGAAGGTTGATTGTTGCCTGTCACCAATCAGGATGACCAAACCAATTTTTCTAAAAGATAGGGGAGGCATGTTCTTCTTGTTAAAGATACTGATCTTTTTTGCATAGATATTAAAGAGACATTCAACACGACATAATCTGATTTTAGGAAACAATTTGCCAAACTTATCACATTATAGAATGGGTCCCAAAGAGCAAACTGTTGAGACTCCACTCAAGATATTCCACAATGTCTTATCAGATGTGAAATGACTATTTATAGTATCTTCAGCGTAGAGTCATGCCCTAAAGTGACACGAAACTCAATGAGTCATTACGAGTCAGTCTCGACATGCGCATACAAAATTAATTCCATAATAATCTTCTCTTATGTCCGTCATAAACCCGACGTCGAAAAATGGGTGGTGTACGCAGTGTTCAACCACTTAGAAGACTCATTGTGGTGACTGACTCCTCCAATCATAGCCACAAAAGACTTGAGATCAGAGATATAAGCCAACATGTTTGCAGTATTTTGTGGGGGCGTTCTCCATCTCCAGTCTTTGCATTTCAGACTTGAAGGTGATCCACTCTGGAGACAGCTTGCTCAAAATCAGACTCGCAAAATTATTATCGAACATTTCAGATTGTTCGTCTTCCAGCTTGTGGCACATATTTTCTAGTTCTAGGAACTGGAAGTGTGCGTTCAACCGGTCTCAAATCTCTTTTGCGGTCTTACACGCACTGTAGGTCATGGCAATGCGAGAATTCAAGGAAATCGTAAGGTAATCCCTGCAAAAAATTATCATCTTTGCTCTACTAATATTCGTTCACATCCTCACGAGTAGTGGTGACGTCGCAAAAAATGATGTAAAAAATTTCACGTTCTTTCATTCCTAGTTGAACATATATTTTCCAACTGAAAAAGTCAATGACGTCGAATGACTGCATCTTGACGTCGAGCGCACTTTTTTGAACATCATGCTTAGACTCTAAATAAAATAAAATAAAACAAAGTCACTTGAACTGTGCGAGGACGAGATGATGTCTTCAGATCCAATTCAGAAATATAGAATTTGTTCCTCCTTTCTGGCTAACCACAGACGATAAAGACTCAATTTGATAAGCAAATTTCACAGAAGCACAAAGTTTCACGACAATACTCATCAAGAGATCGAGATCAAATTTGTGAAGACCAAGAATTTCTCCCGTCACTAAATCACGTTCCAAATTAGCCAGTGAACAAGTTCTGGAAGGAGATCTCCCCACTGACCCAAACTTGATCAATTGTGGATGAATAACAATCAGGGAACAACGACGGAAGCTCCAACAATAGGGATCAAGACAGCAGCGCAGATCTCCTATCGTCAAAAGATGATCTCATATACGTGCGGCAAAAACTCAGATATGTGCAGCCATCCGAATAAGAAAAAAACGAAGGAATCTACTGCTCCGATCTACAGAGAAGACCGTGCAGATCTATGATTCTTCTTCGCGAATCAGACCTTCCGGTGGTTGTTCCATCCGGTTGCAAGACCTTCCGGCGGAAGCAAGCAAGACGCGAACACAGGCGACAGCGACGCAGAAGCAGATCTTCGAACCTTTTTTTTTCCGAATTTGAGTGGCGACATGACCTCGCTGGGCTTTGCTTTCAATTGAGCGACCAGATCTGTGTTTTCTGTTAACTTTCTTGCTTAAAAGAAGTTCCTGCAGGTTAGCTCAAGAAAGAAGATAAGAAGGAAGAAACTGGAATGAAGAATGCATCGTTCTTCTCCTTGCTGCAGCAGCTTCCATAGAGATGAGGAAGACCTGAGCCAGCATGGGTTAAACAAAAAACAAAGCAGAGTACTGCCTTAGACCAGCGGCGCCCCCCTACGCCTTAAACAGAGGAAACAAAAAACAAGAAGGAAAGTTATCCCTATTTGAGGGACCCACCAGCAAAAAAGTCTTTTAAGCAAAAAATAAGGAGAGGAGGAAATGCTAGATTATATTCTAACACCCCCCGTAATCTAGGGCTTGACGACTCCTCCGATGGCTTCGTCTTTGTTGATGACCCCGACATTCCGGCGAAATGCTTGAAATTTCTCAGCTGAAAGCGCCTTGGTCATCCCATCTGCTAGCTGATCCTTTGTATTACAGTGATGCACTTCTATCTCTCCATTCTCGATCAATTCTCTGACGAAGTGATGTTTTATCTGTATATGCTTTGTGCGGTTGTGAAAAACAGGATTTTTACTTATGGAGATTGCGGATGTGCTATCGACCATGAGAGTAACAGCGCGCCCTTCTTCCTGTTTCAGAGTGGTAAGCAAACGGCTCAGCCACACTCCTTCCTTTGCCGCTTCCCCGATAGCCATATACTCTGCCTCTGCCGATGATAGGGCAATGCTTTTCTGCTTGCGAGAGCTCCAGAAAATCGCCATTTGCCCCAACTGAAATAGGAAGCCGCTGGTGCTTTTGCGGTCTTCAGCACTCCCTGCCCAGTCACTGTCTGAGTAGCCTGTAAGTTGGGTGTTGTTGGTTTGGGATTTGTTGAATAATAGGCCAAATTCTCTAGTACCTTGCAGGTACCTCAAGATCCTTTTTACTCCCCTCATGTGAACAATACTGGGTTCACTAGCAAATCTTGACATTACACTCACTGCATGCTCTATATCGGGTCTGCTGTTAGTTAAGTAAATCAGGGCTCCAACTATACTCCGATAACTTTCTTCACTGACTTTTTCTTCTCCATCAGTTTTTGAGAATTGTTCTCCAGTGGCCATTGGAGTGAATGTGGGCTTGCACTCTCCCATGTTGTAACGTTGAAGAAGTTCTCTTGTGTATTTTTCCTGGTGAAGAAACATTCTTCCAGGTAATTGCGTTATCTGAAGTCCAAGGAAATATTTCATAAGACCCAAATCACTCATCTCAAACTCTTGCTTCATGACTTCCTTAAATTCTTCAATCAGTTTTGTGGAGGTTCCAGTGATGAGAAGATCATCCACATATATGCACACAATCACAAATTCTTCTTGGAAGAAATGCTTGAGGTATAACGAGGCTTCATGTGGATTTCTAACATAACCGTTTCCTTTTAAATACGAGTCTATACGCTCATTCCAAACACGGGGGGCCTGCCGCAGCCCATACAGAGCCTTTTTGAGTCTATATACTTTATCTTCACTCCCCTTAATACTGTATCCTTCAGGCTGCTGAACGAATACTTCTTCGTGTATTTCCTCATTTAGGAAAGCAGATTTGACATCTAATTGGTGAATTTGAAGACTTAGCTGAGTGGCAAAGGCTAACAGGAGACGAATAGTTTCCATGCGAGCCACTGGAGCAAAAGTTTCTGTAAAATCTCTTCCTGGTTGTTGGGTGTACCCCTTGGCTACAAGTCTAGCTTTGTACTTCTCTACTTCTCCCTCTTCATTCAATTTTATTTTATATATCCATTTTAGCCCAATCAAAGGCTTATGAGGAGGTCTGTCCGTGAGCTCCCAGGTGTTATTTTTATTAATCATATCCATTTCATCATTCATAGCATTGACCCAATGAGCATTATTTGCGGCTTCAGAGAATTTGGTTGGCTCTTGACTCATGAGAGCAACATTACACGACTCATAAATATCAGATAGTGAACGAAATTTTGGCTGAGGAGATGATGAATCTAACCTGGTTTTCAGTGAAGAATTGCTTGGACTGGTTGGCGGTGAGGGGAAGTCGACTGGTGCTTCACTCACAGTATCCTCCAAGACAATTGGAATGTTGTGGCTTTGATTCTGATCCTGCAGGGGCCCCCAGTCAGTCCAAGTTCCTTGCTCATCAAATATCACATCACGGCTGATCACAAGTTTGTTGATTTGAGGATTGAAAAATCTATACCCTTTTGATTCCAAACTGTATCCCACAAATATAAATTTATCCCCTTTAGCATCCAGCTTATCTCTTGATTCTTTTGATTTCAGAACATATGCAGGACATCCAAACATTTTTAGGTGATGAAGATTTGGCTTTTTCTTGTTCCAGGCTTCATAGGGAGTACGTTCATTTAGAGCTCTGGTGGGTGCCCGGTTTAGCAGGTAAACTGCAGTATTCATTGCTTCCCCCCAAAACTGTTTAGGCATTTGTTTCTGTTGCAGCATACTATTCCCCATCTCAACCACAGTTCTATTTCTCCTCTCTACCACCCCATTTTGTTGAGGATTGTATGGGACAGACAGCTCTCTTTTTATTCCATGATCATTACAGAATGATATGAACTCATGACTAGTAAATTCCCCACCCCTGTCCGTCCTGAGAGTTTTTATTCTGCTGTTTGTCTCATTCTCAACACTGTTTTTGAACTTTGTGAAGACAGTGAAAGCTTCAGATTTCAATGTAAGAAAAAATATCCACATCATACGAGTGCAGTCGTCTACAATAAGCATATAGTACTTGCATCCACCCCAAGTTGGTGAAGAGGCCGGCCCCCAAATATCAGCATGAATCAGGTCAAGAGGTGTTTCAGCTCTCCTATGACTCTGATTTGGATAAGGTAACTTGTGAATCTTGGCTTTAGCACATACTTCACAGAATTCACTAGTGTGTAGTGGCTCCTGAATACCAATGGTTAGTTCCTTCAACTTCCTCATATCACCAAAATTTAGGTGTCCAAGCCTACAATGCCACAACATTGTTTTATTTGGGCTCCTTGCTGTATTAGCTTGTGTGGTAACCTCTTGGCTCAATTCCAATTTGAGTGGGAAGATTTTATTTGTGGTCATCTTAACAGTGGTGACCAACATGTGAGTTCTTGTGTCCATGATGCTGCACTCATCTTTGTCGAAAACCAATTTATATCCTTTCTTAATTAGCTGCCCCACACTTAGCAGATTTTGAGAAAGTGTAGGGACATACTGCACATCATGTATGTGATTTATTTTTCCTGCTTGTGACTTCACAGCTACTACACCTTTCCCTTCTATGACTCTCACATTTCCATCACCCATTATCACTTCTGATTTCTGAGTTTCATCTAACTGAATAAAGGCTAGTCTGTTATTGGACATGTGGTTGGAACACCCACTGTCAAGAAACCAAACTTCTGATTCTGAGTGATCGGATGGTAGGCAGGAATAGAACAGAGATTCAGGGTTATTTGAAAAATTTGCTTCTTCTCTTGTCTTAACTTCACGATACCAACAATCTCTTTGAAGGTGGTTGGGGTTTTTGCATTTCTTGCACTTAGAAAAACAATCTTTTGTGGAATGTGTAGATTTGTTACATAACTTACAGTAAGGCTTGGTGCTTTGATCAAATCCCCTGTCTCTGCTGTACTGACTCCAGTTATTTCTTTCATCGGGTCCTCTATCTCTGGAATGTTGTCCCCAGGTACTGGTATTTTGTTTTGCAGATGTAAAGGATAGCCTGCTTTGAAAAGCTTGCTCCAGTTGAATATCTTTCTTTTTCATTCTAGCTTCATGGCCTTGCAGAGACCCCATGAGCTCTGTAACTGACATTTTATTTATATCTTTTGCCTCTTGTATGGCTGCCACTACATATTCAAAATCTGGATTCAAACTCCCCAGAATATGTGAAACTACTCTCCTTTCTGGAAGATCATCTCCATAGGTCCTGATTTGGTTTACTAACACGGTGACTCTTGAGATGTATTGTTGCACAGTCTCAGATTCTTTCATTGAGCTAGTATCAAATTCTCTCCATAGGAGAGTTAGTTTGATGGATATGACTCTCTCGTTCCCTCTGTACTCTTCTTTTAATCTATCCCATGATTCCTTTGCAGTCTCAGCATCAATAATAAGAGGCAGAATGGATCGACTCACCCCCTGTTGAATGCACAAGAGTGCTTTAGCATCTCTTTTTTGAGCTTCCAGGTCTGGTTGAGCTTTCGATGCTTCTCCTGTTTTTATTTCTTCTGTTTTTTCTTTGGTTGATGATGGTATTGGTGAGATCTGGATTCCATGCTGAACTAGATCCCATAAACCCTGAGATACAAAATATACCTTCATTTGTTTGCTCCAATAATCATATGAGTCGCCTTCAAAGATAGGTATTCCGGTTTGAGTATACACGAACGTCTGAGAATTAGAGGCAGTCATGTGATGAAGCCGAGAACAACTACTTTCACAAAGAACAAGATACTACGTTGCTGGCTTTCTGATGGCTTGAACCTTTGGCTCTGATACCATGTTAACTTTCTTGCTTAAAAGAAGTTCCTGCAGGTTAGCTCAAGAAAGAAGATAAGAAGGAAGAAACTGGAATGAAGAATGCATCATTCTTCTCCTTGCTGCAGCAGCTTCCATAGAGATGAGGAAGACCTGAGCCAGCATGGGTTAAACAAAAAACAAAGCAGAGTACTGCCTTAGACCAGCGGCGCCCCCCTACGCCTTAAACAGAGGAAACAAAAAACAAGAAGGAAAGTTATCCCTATTTGAGGGACCCACCAGCAAAAAAGTCTTTTAAGCAAAAAATAAGGAGAGGAGGAAATGCTAGATTATATTCTAACATTTTCAGCCGGTAGAGCGCATGGCTTTTAACCACGATTTCGCCCAGTAACGGCGACAAAAAAGATGACCGTTTCCGATCTGGCAACATGGACGATCTCCTTCTCGGAACAGCAACTAGATATGCAGGATAGGGATCTCTTCACGAGCGACAGCGAGCGAACAAAAACGGGAGCAAGAAATCGCTCCTTCTAGGAGCGACGGGCTAGATCCGACGCCAAAGGCACTGGTGAAAGCAAGCGAAATCGGAGACAGTACTTGCAATGTCCCAATCAGTGGCAAACGACGAAAAACGACCCTCTATTTTGGATCTAATCCTGCGATCCTTGACGGCCACGGAAGAATTCGGGAGAAGGAGAGAGCGGACGAAAACGAAGGGAAAATCTAATTTCTTATCTTGAGAATTGTAAGAACTGGCGTCCTGCAGGGGTTTAACTGGAGATAGAAGAATGCCAAGAGTGGCCGGAGGATGGAGGGAGAACAGGAGGAAGGAAGAAGATGAACTTTTTTTATTAACTTTCTTAAAAATTCTTATTACACACTAAACATCTATTTATACAGCTAATTACATTGAACGCCTGCTGCAACGGTAAAAATTATTTCAACGGCTGTGATGATCCAATAGCTGGCCCTTCCTGTTGACACTTGGCGGAATCTGGATGAAGAAAGCTTGAATCTGAGCCGTTGATATCTGATCCCATAATCTGATAACCGGCGGTGAGTTTAAGAAAGGTTATCCTCCTGCTTAAATGAATGGAATTGAATTGATTTTGATCGGTGCCGTTCTTCCTGCCCGGTGAATGTAAGGTTGGTTGCTACATTTACCCTCCTTTTAAAACGATGTCCGCATCGTGCTCTTCACTTCCGTGAAACCCTAAAATCGCGGCGGAGGAACTTGTTCTTCGGCGGCGGTTGATCTTCCTGGTTGGCTAAAGAGTGATGGCAGAACATGATGTTGGTAAGAACATAATTTCTACAAGCTTTGTGGCTGCAACATCCCAGCTGATTTCTGTTTCTCTTAGCTTGACTTGGTAAGATCCTTCTGTCGAAGATCTGTGTTCCTCCTTGTGGCTGGAAGCTCTTCTGTTTTTTTGCCGAACAGTCTTTCTTCGCCTGTGTGATGAGGAGTTTCCGTTGCCTCTTTAGGTCCTCTATTGCTTCGTTTTCCTTTCTTTTTCCAAGTCGTTTCTTCGAAGTTTACTGTTGGTTTGCTATAATTTTTGCTGGGGAAAAAGTAGTCAGTGATGTTTGATAGATCCTCCCAAGTGCTGTCTTCTGGGGGAAATCCCTCCCACTGGACAAGCCCTTGCTGCACGTTTTTTCCTTGTCGTGAAATTTCTCTAGTTGTGATAATGGCCAGCGGTTTATGTAGCGGGTTGTTCCTCCAATGGTTTTCTGGAATGGCAACCGGTTGTAAACCTGGTTCTCCGATGTATGGTTTTAGTAGGGAAATGTGGAAAACTGAATGGATTCTCGCCTCGGGAGGGAGGTCGAGTCGATATGCCGTTTTGCCGATGACCTCCAGAACTTTATAAGGGTCGTAGTATTTGAGGCCTAGCTTCTTATTGTATGAACGGCCCAGTGATAGTTGTCTGTAGGGATGTAATTTTAGCAAAACCCACTGCCCCCTGCTGTAGTTGTAGCTCCGTTCGTTTTTTGTCTGCGTATATTTTCATTCGCTGTTGCGACGTATGCAGATTTGCCTTGAGTTGGTGCAGAATTTTTTCCCGCTTTGCCATGGAGGCTCCTGTTGCTTCATTGGTTGTGCTCCCTGGGCTGTAAGATAATAAACCAGTGGGAGACCGACCGAACATGACCTCATAAGGGGTCATACCGGTCGCCGAATTAAACGAGGTATTTATATAATATTTACCAAAACTTAGATAATTTGTCCATTTCTTAGGGTTGTGGCTACAAAATATACGTAGATATTGTTCTAGTGAACGATTTATTCTCTCTGTGAGACCGTCAGTCTTCATGGTGCTCCCTCCCAAGCTCATATTTGGGGCATTTGAATGCTCTTAGGCTCTATTTGGGGCAGCGTGTGACTTTCGGTGCGGTGGAGAAAGGGTCGAAACGTCGCCGTGATTGCCTACCGGAGGGCCTAGGCTCAGTTCGGAGACGACAGATTTTTGCCGTTTTGAGGGAGGGAGGGAGGGAGGGGGCTCATCGGTGCGAACCGAGATCGGGAAGGCAAAAAAAAAAAGCAAGCGAGCTCCCGACAGTGGTGTTCCCTGGAAACGTGTCGGAGCCCAAGCTGCGCCCCAAACTGTCCCTTATTCTACCCACTGATTTTGAGTTTGGGAGATCTGGAGCATTGCAGTATGATGTGGATGCCATCTTCCACAAGAGCCGGAGTAATTGTGAAACGTAACTCTGCATTGATAATAAATCAGCATTAAGTTGTTAGTTTAATATAATTAATTAGCATTAAAGTTTGATGTTTCTAATTCAGAATGTAACAGCTAAATATTTAGTATACTAGCACTTATGACAACTTTAATAGCATTGGTAACTTGTACCTTCCCTGTTGGCTATATAAGTCCAAAGCTCTAGTAATATTATCATTCCTTTCATTACTTTGCTTGTCTTCTTCATCTACCTACAAATAAAACCAAAGATAAGAAGTAAAATCCACCTAACAGTGGTATCAGAGCATTGGGTTGTAAGAACGATCTTTGAGCCTATCTCATCTATCATGGCTTCATCATCTACCACTTTTTCCCAATCATATACCCACTCCTCCATCCCCATTTTCAATGGAGAGCTCTATGAACATTGTCGTGATAAAATGGAGACACTACTCAGATCGCAAGATCTCTGGGGGCTTGTTCAAGATGGCATCCCGCCAGGAAAAGCAGCAGAAGGCGTTGTACCCAAACCCAACAAAGAATACGCCAAGAAGGATGCATTGGCATTACACCTTATTCAGCAAGGGGTCTCCACAAATATCTATCCAAGAATCATGAGATCCAAAACTTCCAATGAAGCTTGGGTGAGGCTTGAAGATGAGTACAAGGGAAACAAAAAGATACTTAAAATTAAAATCCAAAATCTTAGACGTCAATTCGATGCAATTATGATGAAGGAGGGAGAAAAATCACAAGAATAATTTGCAAAACTAACCAGCATTGCAAATCAAATAAGAGCCCTAGGAGGAGTTTTGGATGAGTCCCAGATCGTAGAAAAGATTCTACGATCCTTGACCAAACGTTATAATCATGTTGTGTTAGCAATCATGGAATCACATGACATTGAATTAATGACTGTGACTGAATTGCTTGGGTCCATTCAATACCATGAAAATCTATTTCTTTGTGAGAACACGAGTTTAAAAAGAGCTTTTCAAACAAAAAATGTTCTTTAAAGGCAAACTAGAGGTAAAGAAGAAATCATTCGGTCATAAAACTTTTCAAAATCCAAAACAGTGGAGATCCGAAGAAAAAGAATTTTCAAGAAATAAAGAAATATCACCTACTAGCCTAAGTTGAATCATTTGCAAAAAACAAAATCACGTCACCAAAGACTGTTTTTTTCGTTGTAAAACATGCAAAGTCCAAAAGCACTCAGAAAAAAATTGTTGTTTCAAGCCTAAACAAGAAGTAAAATTAGAAGCAAAGTTCACCGAAACGAGTGATGATCAGTTTTTGTTTGCCTGTAAGACTACAGAAACAAAATGGTCTCCCACACTTTGGTTCATTGATAGTGGGTGCTCAAGTCACATGGTCAATGACTCGGCCTATTTTGTCAATCTTGATAAAACCATCAAGTCTAAAGTAACACTAGGTGAGGGGAAAAAGAAAATGATTGAAGGAAAAGAGACAGTTTCTGTCATGACTTCTGAGGGAGTCCAGAAGTTAATTACTGATTTTCAGTATGTACCAACACTGACACAAAATTTGCTCATTGTCGGACAGCTGCTCAGAAAAGGCTATAGGGTTGTTTTTTTATCTCAAATAATGTCTCATATATCATCCTCACACAACCTTAGTTGTTAGAACGGCACAGTTAAATGCAAGTAACATTTTTACGATTGATCTCATACCCACCAATGCAGTTTCTCTAGCTTGCACAGAAGAGAAAACTACACACCTTTGGCACCACCGACTAGGCCACCTCAATTTCACATCATTGCAGCACATGTATCAACATCAATTGGTGGACGGTCTGCCAAATTTGGCAAAAATAGAATTAGGTTGTGATACATGTGCAAGAAGTAAGTCTCACTGTCTGCACTTTCCCCAGTCTGCACAAAGAAGAGCAACACACCCATTAAAATTACTTCACATGGACTTATGGGGGCCATCTGTCACACCATCCTTGGGAGGCAAACGGTACTACATGCTTATAGTCGACGACTTCAGCCGTTATATGTGGATAATGCATCTAGAACAAAAGTCTGACTCATTCCAGCAGTTCAAGATCTTCAAACAGCAAGTGAAAATCGTTTGGAGAGGCATATCAAAACTTTGAGAAGTGACAGAGGAGGAAAATTTTTATCTACTAATTTTAATAATTTGTGTCAAGAAGCAGGAATTACCAGGGAACTCACCGCCACAGGCTCACCTCAACAAAATGGTGTGGTAGAGAGAAGAAATTGAATCGTGGTGGAAATGACAAGATCTATGATGATTCAAAAGGCACTTCCAAAACAATTCTGGGCTGAAGCAGCAACTACAGTCGTGTATATTCTCAAATGAGTTCCCACCAAGGCTCGCACACACTTGGCGGCATATGAAGTTTTGCATAAGCAAAAGCCCTCCATTTCTCACCTCAAGGTATTTGGTTTCATAGCTTTTGCACATAAAAATACGAAAAAGCATGATAAACTTGATGAGTCAAGACAAAAATGTATCCTAGTGGGGTATAGTGATCAAACAAAAGAATACCGTCTTTTTGAACCAAAAGGCAACAAGCTGATTGTTTCCTGGGATGTGATTTTCCACGAAGGAGAAGCCTGAAATTGGGAAACAGAGTGGGCATCAGACAGTGAACCACATCAGCATGATCTGTCAGTTGAGTTGGAAACAATTCCAAACTCCCTCTACGACAGTGCTGACATTGCTAAGCCCGAAGGATCTGACTTAGCGCCTCAGTCATCATCGCCCAAGAAGTATAGGTCTCTTCAAGAGATTTATTAGAATGGAGAATTTGCCATGATATTCTCCACACCCGCAACATTTGAAGCTCAAAAGAATGAGAAGTGGAAAGAAGCAATGAGAGAAGAATTAAGAGCAATACAAAAAAAAAACAATACCTGGTCCCTTGTTAAGAAACCAACAGATCGTGTCATTATCAGTCTCAAGTGGGTGTTTAAATTTAAACAGGATGAACATGGAAACATCCAGAAGCACAAAGCTCGACTGGTGGCCAACGGTTACTCTCAAAGGCAAGGAGAAGATTATGATGAAACCTTTGTACCAGTGGTGCGTATGACGACTATTCGCCTCATTCTCTGTTTTGCAGTTAAAAACAACTATCCAGTTTACCAGCTGGATGTTAAATCTGCTTTTCTAAATGGTGAGATTACTGTAGAGGTATATGTACAACAACCTCAAGTATTTGAGAGGAGAGGTGAAGAAGAGAAGGTTTACAAATTGCATAAAACACTGTACAGGCTCAAGCAGGCTCCCCGGGCTTGACACCAGAACATTGATTCTTTATTTCAGAAAAAAGGATTTATACGAAACTCAATCGAGCTCACTCTTTATATCAAAACTACTGGTAAAGATCAAATTATTATAAGCTTATATGTTGATGACTTGATTGTAACAGACTCCAATTCAGAAATGATACAAGACTTTAAAGAAAGTATGAAGACCCATTATGAGATGACAAACCTTGAAGCATTAAAATATTTTTGGGGCTTCAAATCAAACAGTTGGAAGGCAACATTTTTCTATCTCAAGAAATCTATGTTAAAGCTTTACTAAACAAATATCACATGAAAAATTGTTATCCGGTCATCACTCCAATGTCCACAACTGTAAAGCTCACAGCCAAAACAGAGGAAGAAGGAGAAAACAAGGAAGGATATAGAAGTTTGATCGGCAGCCTCATCTACCTCACCAATTCCAGATCAGATATCGAAAATGTTGTAAACATTGTTGCTCGTTTTGTTAGCAACCCCTCTAACTTTCACTTTGTTGCAGCAAAAAAGATTCTTCGCTACTTATAGGGGACAAATGGCTATGGTTTGCTCTACCAAAGCAGCATAGACAATGCTCTTAGAGGCTTCACCGACTTTGATTGGGCTGGGAGTATCGATGATAGAAGAAGTACAGAGGGATTTATCTTTTTTGTTGGGTCCTGCCCAATATCCTGGAGCTCACGCAAACAACGTTCAGTGGTCTTGTCAACCACTGAGGTCGAAGACATGACTCTCAACTCTATCGCACGTGAGGTCGTATGGATTCATCGTCTCAAGAAAGAGATAGAGTGAGAGAAAATGGGGGAATATAAGGAATAAAGCTTTTCTGTGATAGCTCTTTCGCCATCGCACTTTCTAAAAACCCAGTGTACCACAATTAAAGCAAGCATATTGACATCCGCTACCATTTCATCAGAGCTACTCGAGAAGAAGGAGATCGATCTACAATTTTGCCCTACAAAGGCCCAACTCACGGATATTATGACAAAACCGTTACCGTGTGATCGATTCCAGGAGCTAAGGAAGAAGATAGGTGTGACCAACAATGCCGATTTAGAGGGGGTGTGAAACGTAAATCTGCATTGATAATAAATCAACATTAAGTTGCTAGTTTAATATAATTAATTAGCATTAAAATGTGATGCTTCTAATTCTGAATGTAACAACTAAATGCTTAGTATACTGGCACCTATGACTACTTTAATAACATTGGTAACTTGTAACTTCCTTGTTGGCTATATAAGTCCAAAGCTCTAGTAATATTATCATTTCTTTTATTACTTTGTTTGTCTTCTTCATCTGCCTGCAATTAAAACCAAAGCTTAGAAGTAAAATCCACCGAACATTAATATTGACCTGTTTAATAGGCATCGGAAGAAGGTTGCTTGTTGTCTGTCACCAATCAGCATGACCAAACCAATTTTTCTAAAAGATAGGGGAGGCATGTTCTTCTTGTTAAAGATACTGATCTTTTTTGCATAGATATTAAAGATACTGATCTTATTTGATTTTAGGAAACGATTTGTCAAACTTATCACATTATAGAATGGGTGCCAAAGAGCAAACTGTTGAGGCTCCACTCAAGATATTCCACAATGTCTTATCAGATGTGAAATGACTATTTATAGTATCTTCAGCATAAAGTCATGCCCTAGAGTGACACGAAACTCAATGAGTCATTCCGAGTCAGTCTCGACATGCGCATACAAAATTAATTCCCTAATAATCTTCTCTTATGTCCGTCATAAACCCGACGTCGGAAAATGGGTGGTGTACGCAGTGTTCAACCACTTAAGAGACTCATTGTGGTGACTCCTCCAATCATAGCCACAAAAGACTTGGGATCAGAGATATAAGCCAACATGTTTGCAGTATTTTGTGGGGGTATTCTCCATCTCCAGTCTTTGCATTTCAGACTTGAAGGTGATCCACTCTGGAGACAGCTTGCTCAAAATCAGACTCGCAAAATTATTATCGAACATTTCAGATTGTTCGTCTTCCAGCTTGTGGTATATATTTTCTAGTTCTAGGAACTGGAAGTGTGCGTTCAAGCGGTCTCAAATCTATTTTGCGGCCTTACACGTACTGTAGGTCATGGCAATGCGAGAATTCAAGAAATTCGTAAGGTAATCCCTGCAAAAAATTATCATCTTTGCTCTACTAATATTCGTTCACATCCTCACGAGTAGTGGTGACGTCGCAAAAAATGATGTAAAAAACTTCACGTTCTTGTTGAAAATTGTGAAGTGAAAGTGGGTAAATTGAGCACTTGGAAAACCTACCCGCGTGGACTACGCGGACATGGGTGGCAGACTGCAAAGTCGGCAGGGATGTTGCAGGCGGTTTGCTCTGTAGCGGCATGGGTTGGCTGTTCACGCGGACTACGCGGACAGCATTTGCGGTCAGCCAGGTCGGCTCGTGCTCAGGTGGCAGTTGGATCCCAGGGAGTAACCGGGCGGATGGAAACCTTATCCGCGGAGTCCGGCATGGTGCGGACTGGAGAACTGGAGCTCGGCAGACCGGTTTGACAGTTGCCTTTGTCTTGCTCTGGTGCAGCGGCATTTGGAAGTCGCGGAGACTGTCGGTCAGTGCAGACAGAAGCTGGAGGTCGCCCGGTATGGCGGGCTAGATCTAGTGTCCGCCAGTAAGTGCGGACTGGCCCTTGTGGCCAGTGGACTGGACTTGGTGGGTTCTGAACCAAGTCCACGTTGGCTCAGTCCGGGGAGATCGCGCAGTGGAGCGCGGGCTGTTGTCTCAGTCCGCCAAGCTCAGTAGAAGTGTTGTTGCCTTGATTGCTAGCTTGGGGATATGCGGACTGGAGGTTTGCTTGTGTACGAGCGTGCGGACTGGAGCTAGCATCCGCTGAGTCCGGTTGAGCCTTGTGATAAGGTTATGGACTCAGGGAAGCGGACTGGAGTTTACTGTATAAGCAGACTGGATCGGTGTGTCCGCTGAGTCCGACAATGCCTTGGTGATTAGGCAATGGACTCAGGATGCGCGGACGGAAGCCGGGTGTCCGCTGAGTCCGACAGGTACCTTGATGGCGAGGCTGCGGGCTCGGGTTAAGCGGGCTTGTGCTGTGTCCGCGGATTGGCGGTCACAGCTGTTGCGGAGTCCGGCTGCGGTGGTCCTGGCTTGGCCTTTGGCAGTAAGGTGGACTGGAGATTGGAGTCCGGCCTTGGAGAAGCTGTGGCGGACTGGCTATCTGCACAGGAGCGGGAATTGAAGTGTCTGTCCGCGGGCTGGCGGACACACCTGTTCTTGCTGCGGGATGTGGCGGTGATCCTATCAGCTAGGGCGGTGACCACACTCATCATCGTGCCTATAAATAGGACCCTTGTCACATCAGGAGTAAGTGAACCTCTAGGAGTAAGTGAACAGTAATCTGAGCTCGCGCAAGTTGCTGCGGACTGGACTTTGTGTCCGCGCAGATTGATTGAGTTGACCGGGTTATGCTGTGCAGGTTGTGCAGATAGCGCTGGAAGGCCAGGACTTGGCTCTGATTGCGGTCAGGGACAATGCGGACTCTGCGGTTAAGCAATAGGTGGTAAACAGCAGGTCGCGGACAGCGACTAGGCGGTCTTCTCTTTTGCAACTTGGTTCGGGGTTCAAGAGGGCGCCTGCTTCAGGCGGACTGTTCTACTCGGCATCGCAGCGTGTGCGGTCTGGCGGCTAGGCGACCTCGCGGTCAGGTGGCTTGTAGATCGGCAGGGAAGAGCTAGCATTGGAAGTAGTCCGCGCGGCTTGGGTTGCGGTCTGGCGACCTGGCGGATTGAGCGGACTCCACAGCAGTAGACCGACGGCTTGTTGATTGAGTCCGTGCGGCTTGTCTTGTTTCTTGTCTTTGTGACTGTCTGCTCTCCTGGTTTGGGTGTTGGTGAAGCATGTCTCGCCATGTATGTCTCGCCTTGTAAAGAAGTTTGTTCTTGATCAATAAAGACGCTTGTGCTGCATGTGTTGCTGGTTGTTACTGCTTTGTTGATATAATCCCTGCTAACTCCAAGATCCGGGAAATCGTTCAACATTATAAGTGGGCGTGTCCTCCTCCGGTTTGTTGAGTTTTCAACAGGGTATCCGAGGAGGCGTCTGCGGGTTTGTTGATTTTTAACATGGTATCAGAGGGAGGTTGGAGTGGTCAAGCAATGGTCAACGAAAGTAGTTGCTCGGTTGAAGAGGAAACCAGTGGGAAAACCATGACAGTGGAAGATGCAAGTTGTCTGGGAATTGATCTTCTTGCAAAGACGAACTTTGAAAGGTGGAAGTCTTGTATGAAGAGCTTTCTTCTTGGCGAGGACCTTTGGGAGGTTGTATGCGGAGCAGGAAGACAAGAGGCTACTGCTGGCAATGCTGAAGAGATGAGAGCTTGGAAGGAGACAAATGCAAAAGCGGAGTCTATTCTCAGGCAGGTGATCTCATCGGAGCTCTTAGACCACATCAGTGGATGTCGGTCAGCTGCGGAGGTTTGGACTTCCCTTGATGGGTTGTTCAGGAAGGAGGTGAAGGTTGCTACAGAAGATGGTCTCTCTACTTCATATCAGGAAGAAAGGAGTGTTTCTCCTAGGCGTGATAGGAAGAGGAAGGAAGGACCAAGGTGCTATAAATGCAAACAGCATGGTCATCTCCGGAAAGAGTGCAAGGTTGTATTGCTCTCGGCGAACGTCGCTCAAGTAGGGAGGAAGGAGAAGAACATTGTTGGGTTATCAACAAGTTCTGGAACTGATCGGATGAAGGTCAGTGATAGTGCAGCTATCTGGCATGAAAGACTGGGGCATGTAGGGATGGACAAGTTGAAAGCAATGGCAGGAAGAAGACTCGTAAGAGGGCTGCCTAGATTGTCATCCTATGGCGATGGTCGGGGGTGTGTGGGATGTCAGCAAAGTGAAGTTTATCGCTTCATGGTTGATAAGGCACAATCCAGATGTAAAGCACCATTGACGGTTGTCCATTGTGCTCTGGTGGGACCGACCGTCACAGCCAGTCTTGGAGGCAGCAGGTTCATGCTGGTATTAGTTGATGACTATTCAAGGTATACTTGGATATACTTCATGAAGAAGAAGTCCAACATGGTGCACTTGTTTGTGGAGTTCAAGAAGCTTGTGGAAGGCCAGCTAGGCCGGAGGATCAAGGTGTTGAGGACAAGCATCGGTGGTGAGTTTGACTCAGCCGAGTTCTCAAACTTTTGTAGGAAGCAAGGGATCCGGAAGGAGCTTTCTTGTGGACATACTTCACAACAAGGTAGTGTTGCAGCTCGGATGATTCGTTGGTCAACGGAGACCTGCAAATGTTGGCTTCAGAGTAAAGGCGTCCCGAAGGCTCTTTGGGCGGAAGGGATGGTCTGTGCTGCTCATGTCATCAACCGGATGCCTCTTAGTCCTTATGAGCTGATGTTCGGAGTGAAGCCCAGCGTGAAGCACCTACGGGTGTTTGGATCTACCTGTTACGTACACACTCCGGGTGCTCTCAAGACAAAGCTAGTCTTTGTTGGGTATGATGAACAAAGGAGAAGATGGAGGTGTATGGATCCTGCGACGAAGAAACTCATAGTGTCTAAGGACATTGTCTTTGATGAGTTGACGTTGTATTGGAGTAGCTCTCATGTGGAGCTAGAGATGAGCAGGTCAGATGTTGGGTTGAAGGAGGCTGCTGCTAAGGAAGTGGAGTTGCCTGAGTCACCAGGTGCTCCAGGTTGTTCTAGCTTCGGGGCAAAGGCGTCAGAGTCGGGAAGAAGGGGGAGCGATGCTCCAAGTACTTCTGACTCGAAGGCGGAGACTTCCGGTTCCGGAAGTAGGGGGAGCGATGTTCCAGGCAGTTCTTGTTTAAGAGGGGAGTCTTCTGGTTCATGTAGCAGGGGGAGCGTTGCTCCAGGTGCTTCTAATTCTAGTAAGGAGGCGTCTTGTTCAGGAAGCAAGGGGAGCATTGTTCCGGATTTGCCCGGGAACGGAGCTGGTTCAAAAGCAGCGGAGGTGGTTAGCCATGATCAGGTTCTTCGAAGATCGAAGAGGATCAGTAAGCCACCAGCTCGATATAGCGAAGGGAACACGGCGGACTTGGTCCCATGTTTCTTTGCTAGCCCTCAGGTCGAGCAAGGTTCTTCTGGCTGTGATGACCCCACTAGAATCAAGGAGATGGTTGACACCAAGGCTGAAGAGGTGACTTCTCTCAGAGGAAACGAGGCTTGGGCTTTTGTGCCCAAGGTAGTTGGTGGTACTCCTGTGATACATGAGTGGAGGTTGAAGATGAAGAAGGCAGAGGGAAGCATGACTCCTTTTGTGAGATGCTAGAGGGCTCCCTCATGGTCCATGATATGTGGGGCGAGGACTATGTCTTGGACAGTTCTTCGTAGATGCTATCGGAGGGACCAGGTGCAAGGTTACGGGAGCTGCTGGAGTTATTCACCACTTCTCACTTCAAGGGGGAGTGTTGAAAATTGTGAAGTGAAAGTGGGTGAATGGAGCACTTGGAAAACCTACCCGTGCGGACTACGCGGACAGGGGTGGCGGACTGCAAAGTCGGCAGGGACGTTGCAGGCGGTTTGCTCTGTAGCGGCCTGGGTTGGCTGTTCGCGCGGACTACGCGGACAACATTTGCGGTCAGCCAGGTCGGCTCGTGCTCAGGTGGAAGTTGGATCCCAGGGAGTAACCGGGCGGATGGAAACCTTATCCACGGAGTCCGGCATGGTGCGGACTGGAGAACTGGAGCTCGGCAGACCGGTTTGGCAGTTGCCTTGGTCTTGCTCTGGTGCAGCGGCAATTGGAAGCCGCGGAGACCACCGGTCAGTGCGGACAGAAGCTGGAGGTCGCCCGGTATGGCGGGCTAGATCCAGTGTCCGCCAGTAAGTGCGGACTGGCCCTTGCGGCCAGTGGACTGGACTTGGTGGGTTCTGAACCAAGTCCAGGTTGGCTCAGTCCGAGAGATCGCGCATTGGAGCGCGGGCTGTTGTCTAAGTCCGTCAAGCTCAGTAGAAGTGCTGTTGCCTTGATTGCTAGCTTGGGGATATGCGGACTGGAGGTTTGCTTGTGCAAGAGCGTGCGGACTAGAGCTAGCGTCCGCTGAGTCTGGTTGAGCCTTGTGATAAGGTTATGGACTCATGGAAGCGGACTGGAGTTTGTTGTGTAAGCAGACTGGATCGGTGTGTCCGCTGAGTCCGACAATGCCTTGGTGATTAGGCAATGGACTCAGGATGCGTGGACGGAAGCCGGGTGTCCGCTGAGTCCGGCAGGTACCTTGATGGCGAGGCTGCGGGCTCGGGTTAAGCGGGCTTGTGATGTGTCCGCAGATTGGCGGTCACAGCTATTGCGGAGTCCGGCTGCGGTGGTCCTGGCTTGGCCTTTGGCGGCAAGGCGGACTGGAGATTGGAGTCCGGCCTTGGAGAAGCTGGGGCGGACTGGCTATCTGCACAGGAGCGGGAACTGAAGTGTGTGTCCGCGGGCTGGCGGACACACCTGTTCTTGCTGCGGGATGTGGCGGTGATCCTATCGGCTAGGGCGGTGACCACACTCATCATCGTGCCTATAAATAGGACCCTTGTCACATCAGGAGTAAGTGAACAGTAATCTGAGCTCGCGCAAGTTGCTGCAGACTGGACTTTGTGTCCGCGCGGATTGATTGAGTTGACCGGGTTGTGATGTGCAGGTTGTGCAGATAGCGCTGGAAGGCCAGGACTTGGCTCTGATTGCGGTCAGGGACAGTGCGGACTCTGCGGTTAAGCAACACGCGGTAAACAGCAGGTCGCGGACAGCGACTAGGCGGTCTTCTCTTTTGCAACTTGGTTCGGGGTTCAAGAGGGCGCCTGCTTAAGGCAGACTGTTCTACTTGGCATCACAGCGTGTGCGGTCTGGCGGCTAGGCGACCTCGCGGTCAGGCGGCTTGCAGATCGGCAGGGAAGAGCTAGCATTGGAAGTAGTCCGCGCGGCTTGGGTTGCGGTCTGGCGACCTGGCGGATTGAGCGGACTCCACAGCAGTAGACCGGCGGCTTGTTGATTGAGTCCGCGCGGCTTGTCTTGTTTCTTGTCTTTGTGACTGTCTGTTCTCCTGGTTTGAGTGTTGGTGAAGCATGTCTTGCCATGTATGTCTCGCCTTGTAAAGAAGTTTGCTTTTGATCAATAAAGACGATTGTGCTGCATGTGTTGCTGGTTGTTACTGCTTTGTTGATATAATCCCTGCTAACTCCAAGATCCGGGAAATCGTTCAACATTATAAGTGGGTGTGTCCTGCTCCGGTTTGTTGAGTTTTCAACAGGGTATCCGAGGAGGCGTCTGCGGGTTTATTGATTTTTAACAGTTCTTTCATTCCTAGGTGAACTTATATTTTCCAACTGAAAAAGTCAATGACGTCGAATGACTGCATCTTGACGTCGAGCGCACTTTTTTGAACATCATGCTTAGACTCTAAATAAAATAAAATAAAACAAAGTCACTTGAACTGTGCGAGGACGAGATGATGTCTTCAGATCCAATTCAGAAATATAGAATTTGTTCCTCCTTTATGGCTAACCACAGACGGTAAAGACTCAATTTGATAAGCAAATTTCACAGAAGCACAAAGTTTCACGGCAATACTCATCAAGAGATCGAGATCAAATTTGTGAAGACCAAGAATTTCTCCCGTCACTAAATCACGTTCCAAATTAGCCAGTGAACAAGTTCTGGAAGGAGATCTCCCCACTGACCCAAACTTGATCAATTGTGGATGAATAACAATCAGGGAACAACGACCGAAGCTCCAACAATAGGGATCAAGAAAGCAGCGCAGATCTCCTATCATCAAAAGATGATCTCATATATGTGCGGCAAAAACTCAGATATGTGCAGCCATCCGAATAAGAAAAAAAACGGAGGAATCTCCGGCTCCGAACTACAGAGAAGACCGTGCAGATCTATGATTCTTCTTCGCGAATTAGACCTTCGGGTGGTTGTTCCATCCGGTTGCAAGACCTTCCGGCGGAAGCAAGCAAGACGCGAACACAGGCGACAGCGGCGCAGGAGCGGATCTTCGAACCCTTTTTTCCGAATTTGAGCGGCGACAGGACCTCGCTGGGCTTTGCTTTCAATTGAGCGACCAGATCTGTGTTTTCAGCCGGTAGAGCGCACAGCTTTTAACCACGATTTCGCCCAGGAATAGCGACAAAAAAGATGACCGTTTCCGATCTGGCAACATGGACGATCTCCTTCTCGAAACAGCGACTAGATATGCAGGATAGGGATCTCTTCACGAGCGACAGCGAGCGAACAAAAACGGGAGCAAGAAATCGCTCCTTCTGCGAGCGACGGGCTAGATCCAACGCAAAGGCACTGGTGAAAGCAAGCGAAATCGGAGACAGTACTTGCAATGTCCCAATCAGTGGCAAACGACGAAAAACAACCCTCTATTTTGGATCTAATCCTGCGATCCTTGACGGCCACCGAAGAACTCGGGAGAACGAGAGAGCAGACGAAAACAGGCGGGAAACCTAATTTCTTATCTTGAGAAGGTTGAGGGAAACCTAATTTATAGTATCTTCTGCGTAGAATCATGCTCTAAAGTGACATAAAATCCAATGGATAGTTCCGAGTCGTTCTCGACACGCGCGGACATATAATTAATTTCCTAACACAAACGAAACTGCTAGACATTTTGGAAGATTTAATGAAGGGGTGATTAGTGAGAGCAAGAGTCTTGGGAGGAGTGGTGTCGTCCCGCCGACCTCCATTGTAAGAGCTTCCCGAAAGAGCCACTTACCCAACCGCGTCGCACCTTGGTTGGTTGGGTATGAGAGGAACTCCTAGGAGTCTTTTATAAAGGAATCGGTGGATCGAGACTTGACCTCAATAACCTCTCACAAAAGTCAACTCCCGGGAAGAGTTGTGTGAAGAGAAGTTGGGAATACAGACTGCAGTTCAATTAAGGGTGTTGAGTGCTCCACATGAAATGGACGACGATGTTCTAACATGTGTTGTGTCATTCAACGCATGTGATGTCCCAGTGCTATTAACTCTGAAGAATTGCGAGTTCGAGGACGTGAATTAATAGTCGAGTCATTAAAAAGGTCACAATAAAATACAATTCCCGATCACACGGTCAGATGTCATGACGGACCAATTTAGTGGGGCACAAGTATTCACAGGGATTGATTTGCAAAATGAATATCATCATATCCAAGTTCGTGAGGGAGATGAATGAAATACAATGTAAAACACACCCCTCAATTTGTACGAATGGCTCCCAATACTGCTTGGAATGTCAAAAACGTCGAACATATTTTTGCAAGTGCTGAATCAAGTGTTGAATCCATGTATTACAAAGTTTGTGGTAATTTATTTCAATGACTATACAAACAAACAAAAAAATCTCGCTCACATGTAGCACATATGACAAGTATTAGACACCCTACGAGATGATCAATTGTACATGAACTTAGAAGAAATGTAGCCTACCAGAACATCCATTGATGCTTTACAGTTTCTACTGAAGCAATTAAAGAACATAAAGAGAATATTAAAGCTATCTGAGAGGGGCCAGCTCCCTAAACTGCAACTAAAGTACGCAGCTTTCATGGAATTACTCCATTCTACCAAAAGCTTGTTTGTAATTTTAGTATTAAAAAATTTTGCAGGCTCTAGATACTAAAGTAAGCATTGATGATTGATGTGGTTTTTATACAAGATAAACGTCATGTAGCATTCAGATGCTAAAAGCTAAATGAACTTTGCCAAAGAGTGGCACATATGAGGGTGTTCACAAACCAAATCAAATCAAATATCTCATTAATCATATTCGTTCAATATTCTTATTATTCGTGAACTATTCACGAATCTTGTCATTACAAATAATATTATTCGGATTCGAATCAAAATTTAGATTCAAACTCGAAAATACAAATTTTGATAGATTCTTCACAAATCAATTCCCCTATTTGGTTTGCAAACAGCCTGATGGATCCGGAACGGTTGCCGGAGAACAACAATGGAATACGCTTCAAGATTCACCCACAATAACACTAATAATTTCAATGAAACAGTACCGAAGCAATAACAAGACTCTTACTTGGGAGGAACCAACACCCAAACTGAAAGTAACAAACACTAGAATCACATACAACCAGGAAAAACAGCCCCAAGAGGAATGGTTACCTCTGAACGGACAGCACTCGCACACGGGAGGAAGCTCCTCCGATGAACGCTGGAAAGGGGGCAGCAGCCGCACAAAATAGGGATAAAAACAGCACACCAAATCTTAGGGTTACAAGGCTATAAATATAATAACACACTTGACTAAAATGTCCTTGCTAAACTTCCCTCCAAAACCACCGCAATCTGCTACGTGCATGGTCCGCCCTTTGCCGCTGTCGCTGTGTTCGAACACATCAATGCCTCCCCCATCAGAGGTTTCTTGTCCTCAAGGAACGAGAAGTGCGGGTAGCGTTGTTGTAAGAGCCACAAATCCTCCCACGTTGCTTCCGCGACTGTCCCATTTTGTCATTGGATGAGGAGCTGTGTCACAGCCCGGTTGTTCTTTAGAAGGAGTTGTCGCTTCAGGATCCGCAGAGGCTCCACAAGTAGGTTGCCCTCCTTGGTCATCGTAGATGGCAAGGGCAAGAGTTGAATTGGAGTAGCGCCTTTGTGTTCACGTAACTGGGAGATGTGAAAGGTATGATGAATCTTGGCGTCGGGCGGCAAGTCCAAACGGTATGCGACCTCGCCTATTTTCTCCATCACCTGAAAGGGGCCGAAAAATCTGGGAGAGAGCTTGTGGTAGCCGTGAGTCCTCATACTCTTTTGCCGGTAAGGTTGAACACGGATGTAGGCCCATGCTCCCACTTCAAGTGATCTCTCACGTCGCTTCTTGTCGGCGAGCACCTTCATCCTCCCCTGTGCTTGGGCCAAATTATATTTCAAAAGTGAGATAACCCGCTCCCGCGCTTCCAAGGACCGATCGACGCTCTCGATAACCGCCGATCCCTCGATGTAGGGGGAGTGGAGGATAGGCTCCTGTCCATAAACCACTTCGTGCGGGGTCATCTTCGAGGCGCTATGAAACGTCGTGTTGTACCACCATTCCGCCAACGGTAACCACCTCGTCCATTGCTTGGGTCGCTCCAAACACATGCAATGCAAGTAGCTTTCCAAACATCGGTTGACTGCCACAGCTTGGTCGTCAGTTTGCGAGTGATAGGCGGTGGACAGCTTCAACTAAACTTGGAGTAGGCGAAATAGTACATGCCAAAAATGACTTTAAAACACGGCCCCACGGTCACTAACAATAGAAGCTGGCAGCCCATGCAATCGACAAATCGAGTCCAAGAAGAGTTGGGCGAAGGACTCGGCGGTGTGGGGATGTGGGATGGCCATAAAATGAGCTTGTTTGTTGAGCCGATCGACGACCACCATGATAGACTTCTTCCCGTTGCCCCGGGGTAACCCTTCGATGAAGTCGAGGGAGATGTCTTGCCAAACACGTTCAAGAATGGGTAGCTGTTGGAGCAGCCCGGCTGGTTTTTTGATTGTCGGCCTTGCACTTTTGACAAACTCCACACTGCTGGATATAGGCGTATACCTCCGGCTTCATGCGTTTCCAATAGAACATGCTCTTCAAACGTTGATACGTGGCGGTGATACCGGAATGACCGCCCAGTGCGCCGTCGTGGTACAGCTGGAGCAACTTGGTCCTAGTCTCCGTTTCTCGCCCCACGACCAACCGCCCCTTCCGCTTGAGAATCTGATTCTGTCATTGGTAGTTGGGTTTGGATGACGGGTCAGCCTCCTTAGCCGCAATCACCGCCTGAATGTGGGGTCCTGTGTCCACGAAGCCTTGATGGCCTGCAAGAGGTCGGACTGGACCGAAATCAGCACACAAAGTTCAGGCTCGGGACCTTCGCGCTGTCGGGACAAGGCGTCAACACACATTTTCTTTTCCCCGCCGGTATTGTATTTGAAAACCATATCCCATGAGCTTCAATATGTATTTCTGCTTTGTCGGGGTAACAATTTTTTGTTCCACTAAAAATCGCAGACTTTGGTGATCGGTCTGAATGATAAAGTGGCAGCCCACTAGGTAGTGTCGCCAGTGTTGCACGGTCAGGACGATGGCTAGGAGCTCCTTCTCATAAGCTGACAGCTGAGAGTTGCGCAACCCCAACGCCTTGCTGAAGAAGGCAATCGGTCTCCCTTCTTGCGAGAGGACGACTCCAACCCCCGTGTCAGCGGCATCCGTCTCGACGGTAAATGCCATGCTAAAATCCGGTAGCCGCAAAACCGGCGGGTTCGAGACCGCGAGCTTCAATTCCTGGAAGGCATCCGCCACCAACCCTGTCCATCTGAAAGATTTCTCGTTGAGAAGATCTGTGAGCATGGTTGTCAGGATCGCGATCCGGATCCTAGGATCTTACGATCCTACGATCCATATTTTATAAATCGATCCTGATTTTGTAAAGCGATTCTAGATATGATCATACTACCTAATCCGATCCTACCTTGAAATAATCTCATCATGGATCTCGATCCTGACAACCTTGTCTGTGAGTGGCCTCGCAAGGCTGTCGTACCCCTTGATAAAGCGGCGGTAATAGCCGGTGAGACCTAAGAACCCGCGCAAACACTTGAACGTCTTCTGGACCGGCCACTCAAGCATAGCCATGATTTTAAGAGGGTCAGTGGCCACCTCGCCACCAAAAATCAAGTGGCCCAAGTAATGAACTTGTTGTAGGCCAAAACTACACTTGCTTCGTTTGAGGCGAAAATGCTGAGAGCGCAAGGCATGGAATGTGAAGCCCAGGTGTTGAAGGTGTTCTTCCCACGTTCGACTATAAACCAAGATGTCATCAAAGAATACTAAGAGGAATTTCTGCAGTTGATGCTCAAACAACCGGTTCATCAAGCTCTGGAAGGTCGATGGTGCGTTGGTGAGGCCAAAAGGTATCACTAAGAACTCGTAGTGCCCCTAATGTGTTCGGAAGAACGTTTTGTAAATATCCGCCTCCGTCATACGGACTTGGAGGTACCCGGACCGGAGATCCAATTTAAAAAAATAGAAGCCACCCTTGAGCTCGTCTAGTAACTCCTCAATGATAGGAATCAGAAACTTGTTCTTGATTGTGTGTTTGTTTAATTGGCGGTAGTCCACACATAGGCGTCACGTGCCATCGCTCTTTTTCACAAGCACCACCGGTGACGCGTAGAGGCTGGATGAATGGCGAATGATGCCGGCGGCCAACATCTCGTGGATAATCTTCTCAATTTCGGTTTTCTGCAACGGAGGATATCTATACGTTCGGATGTTGACTTCAACTGGCCCATCCTTGAGAGGAATATGGTGGTCATGTTCACGAACTGATGGCAAGCCGTCCGGTTCGGCAAAGAGGTCGACAAACTCCTCTAACAGAAATTGCAGTTGGTGGTCAGCCTGCGGGTTGAGGGGCGAGCCTGAGAGCGAGCACAGTGGATGTACAGATAGCCCGGTCTCATGTTCAGAGGGCTGGACTTCCTAGATATGGCAAAGGGCCATCATGTTGAGTTGGGCGGGTTTCTCCAGCAGCATTTGTATGCGTTGTTGCTTCACCCATGTCCCCGCAACATTTTTGGAGCCACGTAAAGAGATCTTCTTGCCCTGACTAGTGAATTTCATCTTCAAGTTGGAGAAATCCCAGTGAATGACCCCTAACGTGACCAACCATTGGATACCGAGTCCGATTTCGCAGCCGCCCAACGGAAGGATTAGCATTTCGGAGGTACATGTGACACCTTGCATACGCCAACAAAAGTCTCGCACTTTGTGCGCACTGGAAATAGTCTGGCCATCGGCCACCATCACATGAAAAGAAGGTATGGGGGTCAGCGGGCATTGCAGTCGCGCGGCCACTGAACTACCCAAAAAGTTGTGAGTGTTGCCGAAATCAATCAAAACACTGATGGGCTGACCCTCGTAGGAAGTCGTAACCCGCATGGTGTAGAAATGTGGAAGACCCGTCAGTGCATGAAGGGAATGGTGGGGGAGGGGCTGGTCGTCCTGTTCTTCATCCGGTGGACTGTCCATCTCATCGGGCCCATCCGCCCGTCCACCCGTCCTCTGTCGTCGTCTTCCTCGGCCACTTCAATTGCGTACGACTGTCGCTGGTTTGGGCACTTGTGGCCCGGTGTGAATTTGCGGTCGCACAAGAAGCAAAGTCCTTGGCAGCATTTCTCATCCATTTCCGTCGAAGTCAGCAGTCTGCTTGTCCACCACTTGTCCCCCAGGTCGGGGTTGAAAGTTGTGGACGTAGGTTGAGTAGTTGTCGTCGTCGGTGCCTGAAATCGAAAGGATGATGTGGAAAGGGGCTCCCTCCTGGGCTGGAAGCCAGTGGAGGAGCCAAGCCGCTTTTTGCTTGCGGCGTCGCGGTGTTCTTGGAGCCGGGCCAGAGAGAAAACCTCCAAGACAATTTTTGGTTGGAACATCCGCACCGTATACTCGATCTCATCTTTGAGTCCGGCCAGATAGAAGCTGATGGCGTGCTCTTCGGCTAGGTTGACGCGATGCAGGAGAAGGTCAAATTCATCAAGGTATGCCTGCACAGAAGTGCGTTGTTGGAGATTCTTGAGTGCGCTCATGGGGTCATCAAATAAGATGGAGCCGAAGTGGTTGTGAAAGGCTTGGTTGTGAGCCTCCCAAGTCGGCCATTCGCGAGTGAGTCGCACCTTCATGTAAGCTTGGTGTCAATACAATGCTCTCCCTTCCAAATGGACCGATGTTACCTTCACCTTTAGATCTACTGGAGTGTTGTCAACCTCAAAGAATTGGACGCAGTTGTATACCCACTCTAGCAGGCCCTCCAAATCGAACCGAGGGAACTCCAGTCACACTAGCGTGGTGGGCATATTTGAGGCCGAGGAGTGGGGGTGATGGCCTGTAGATGGAGACCCCACCGTCCCTGAGTCGACCGAGCGTTCGAAGCGCAGGCCCGCAAACATGGAGCAGACTTCATCTAGGGTGCGGTTCTGCTAGGACTCAAGCAACGTCTTCATCCCATCAAGGGACCGCTGCTGGTGATCCGTAAGCTTTTGAAGGGAGATCACCATGGTCTCTTGATGCTGCTTGATAGCATCCACTTCATGCTGAAGATCCTTGGAGCAAGTAGATTCCGAAGCCGACATGGTTGTCGGGGCTGCTGCAGGGCGGAAATAGGTTGCAGGACGGAGGCTCTGATACCTTTGATGGATCCTGAACAATTGTCGGAGAACAACAATGGAATATGCTTCAAGATTCACCCACAATTACACTAATAATTTCAATGAAACAGTACTGAAGCAATTACAAGACTCCTGCTCGGGAAGAACCAACACCCAAACTGAAAGTAACAAACACTAGAACCACATACAACCAGGAAAAACAGCACTAAGAGAAATGATTACCTCTGAACGGACAGCACTCGCACACAGGAGGAAGTTCCTTCAATGAGTCGGAGAGGGGGCAACAGCCGCACAAAACAGGGATAAAAACAGCACACCAAATCTTAAGGTTACAAGGCTATAAATATAATAACACACTTGCCTAAAATGCCCTTGCTAAACTTCCCGCCAAAACCACCGCAATCCGCTACATGTCCAGTCCGCCTTTTGCCGCTGTGTGACAACGCATCACAGCCATAGGCACACATATGATTAGGAACAGTCATGGAGTCCTGAGATTTGACTACCTTAAAGAGTCATATGTTGAACTCTTACATGATATATCTGCCAAGTGTATAGAGAGGCGAACAGTTGGCAACTTTCTAGTACTATAGGAGAAATCATCTTTAAGGAATCAAATGTGCATAACACTTTTTTTTGTAGGAGAGAATCTTCAACCATGACGGCCATCAGGGAGGATTGGTAGGTCGCCATTGGCAAAGAAAATTAATCCAAGTATGGATAAGCGCTCAATAGTGTTGTGAATGATTGAATAGGTAGGATTTTTTTATCAAAGGTTATATATACTAAACAACTAAAACATTCTCTAAACTTGGTACGACTACACCATGGCCATTTCAAGTGGTGAAGATCAACAAACCACATGTGGAAGGCATTCCTACAAGTCCATTAAGCAACTCAAATGTTGCGAACATAACATAGTATCAGTTTCCATGAGCAATTGTATCTCAAAGATCCAACGCAAGGATGAGTTTTTCAAAATTGAGGAAAGAAGATCATGCACAGACTGCTATTTTATGACGAGTTTTGATCCACCAAAAGTTTTACAGAACACTGAGCACAATTTCCAAAAATATCTTTAAAAACACCAGAGCCGCCAACAAACAATAAATAATCCATTATGTTACGGACTTGGTACTTCGATACTAAGAGCATGCAACAGAATTTTAACTAAGCTCTGCTAACCAAGGAAGTCATTTTCCAATGGTGCAACAGAAAGAAAGAAATCCTTTAATTAACTTTATGAATAAAATTACAGACCAATTCAGGAGAGTTAAAACAAAACATACAACACTCAAATGCTCACAAGCACTCAACCCTCACAAGAGACTCTCTAACAACATGTAGGCCTCCACATTTCACTCCAAAACCAAAAAGGAAACTAAATTTCTCAACATAAGAAGAAGACTAGATCATTCAACTCTACACAATTTCACATCTTCTATGCATGATTTTCTCCAGCATTCAAGAATATTATCAACATATGTAGATTTATGATGAACAATGATCACAGAGCAGATGAATTAACATTGGCATTGGGACAATTAGCCCTAATTTGAAAACGATCAGGGAAATCTAGAAGATAAAATGCTCCAAAAATTAACATTCTATGTTAATTTATCAATAACCATTTGAATTCTCAATTCTATCCATACATTTCTTTTTACTTTTCAAACCAAAGACAAAAAGGGGTCTCTTCATGTTCTTCTCCACATGAAGTCATAATTGAGGATCAATGGACTACAATGATCCTAAATAAGCCAAAAGTAACCGTATAATCAAACTTAAGAACAATACCTCTCTTCAATATCTTTTTTTTCAGAAAGGGATGACCATTGGGCAGTACAATATAATCATGGTCCGGTTCAAACGCAGCCATTGTCTTCTATGTTCAATACAGTTCTATACCACTACAAAGGGTCACCAGAACAAGTCCAACACAGATTACTGATCAAAATTTAACTTGATGAACTAAGGAATTAAAAAAAAGAACATTTTAACAAAAACTAACAATAATAAATGAGGATCAACAATCAAAAGCTGTAAATCGTTGTCAGAATCCTAAACATCAGAAAGAAATGTACAGTTTTTGCTATCCTGTTCACCAAATCTAGAGTCTACAGATCTCAATTCATTTATCTTTTGTATTGTACCTACGAGACATTTAGCTGCAAAAACCTAACCAGGAAAAGATGAACCAAAAGCAAAAGACAAACTAACGAAATAAGCTTAGGTAACTGCTTAACATGTGTAATTGGAATGGCCTTTGAAATTATCCAGCAGACATCAGAACTACATCAACAGGTCAAACAGCAAAATAAACAACTTAACCAGACTGAAGACGAAAGCAGTGTTCTAATCAATCCAAAGTGGATCGAAACCCTAACCACCAAATCCATAGAGAGTGCGTCCCTGGCGCTTCAGAGCATAGACGACATCCATGGCAGTGACTGTTTTCCGGCGAGCGTGCTCCGTGTAGGTCACGGCGTCGCGAATGACGTTCTCGAGGAAGATCTTGAGAACGCCACGGGTCTCCTCGTAGATCAGGCCGCTGATGCGCTTCACGCCGCCACGGCGAGCCAAGCGGCGTATAGCCGGCTTCGTGATGCCCTGAATGTTGTCACGTAGAACCTTACGGTGGCGTTTCGCACCACCCTTGCCCAAACCCTTGCCTCCCTTTCCGCGGCCCGACATTTCTTTCAATCTATTCTGATTTCTGAGCTGATGGTGATTGAGAAGAAGACGCCGGAGGTTTTAAAAGGGAAGGGAAGATATTTTCAATCGTTGGATTTTTGGCGATCCGTGTGCACACCATTGGATGCGTTAATGACCGTCGGATGTGAAATTCTAGCATTCTACTGGTGAGGAGGTATTGGAGAGGATTCCCCAGCTTAAAGAGGGCTCAACTTCTACAATGCGCTCAAAAACTGATTTCTTTTTATATGGATCTGTACGGTTCAATTATGTTTTGATTTTCCTATTCAAAATACTGAGCCACACTGATTAGCTAATATAAATAAAAATTCAGCTGTTGTTATCAATTAAGATTTCGCTTGGCGCAGTGGTGATTATGTTAAATTGTCATTCGTTAATACCTTCCTAAAGAACTTCACTTACTTTTAACAAATGATGGTTTTACTCATGGCCACCACCACCATGCCAAATAGGAGTAATTTTTATGTCAGGACACCTGACCATGAGCAAGGTCCTGCACCAATGAGAAGTCTGCAAAGGAGGTGGGGCCCACGCAGTTATGGCTTGTGTCATACACTTCTGTGCGGGGCCCTCATCATTTCAGATCCCTCATTGATTGTCCTGACCATACTTATGATGAGTAGTCCTGACCTAAAAATTTTCCTGACAAATAGAGCCTAAGCTGCCTTTTGCATGGCTTGACAAGTTTATAACCGTTGCTAAGAAATATATAGTTTTGAACATAAAAATGAATGAAGTTCTTTGAAAAAGGTTGGCACGAACGGGAATTTATAGCCACACAGCTTACAACCATTGCCATAAATAACGGAAACTTTTTGGGTGAGCGTGGCTCACGGTGAGCTGCGAGATCCTCACTGTGCACTTGCACATCAAATCACACGCATGATTTTTGATGTCTGAGGGCACGGCGCTAATCTCACGCTCACCGTGAACCATGCCCACCCAAAAATTACTCCTAAATAACACAAACAAGTTATGTTATTTAAATAAGTTATGTGACTTTATGCACCAAAAAGAAATAAATAATATATTAAGTTAATTTATATATATCTTTTTATTAATTTTAATTGATTTCATAAATTATTAGCCATTAACTATAATATGTCATCTTCAAATAATTTAATAACATTTCTTTTCATAAAAAAATGAACTTAATTGACACACGGGTTGGATTTCAATTCGAGTCCAAATAGATTTAAATTGATCGCTTGCACCCCAAATTTTGTCTCCTTTATGTGACCAAAAACTCATAAAATTAACTAAAGTTACATTATTAAGGCTCTGTTTGGGGACTTATTTTCACCGATCAAGAGATTACGACCGCATGAACCGGACCTTAACTACAATGATTTAAAAATGAACTAGTTTTGTTGGTTTTGTTGATGTAATGTTGGATAATCATCCAACTATTTCTCGCACTTGGATCTCTCAAATAAATTAAAGCCATCAGATTTCAACGGCTTCAAAATCGTGACTTGAAATTTAAATCCGCAATCACAGAACTAGAGCTCCGTAATAGGATTAGGATTCTCTCTATTTGGGATCTTAAATAGAGGATCATTTCATGGTCTAGATGCATTCTCACTTGATCTAATGATGTAAAATTTTTTGATTAAATTTTTTTAAAAAATATGAGATTAGTGATCCCGTTGGATCAACCAAAAAAATATGTACCCCCATTTCACTCCAAATTGGGAGTATTCTGATTCTCAGCAATACTCCTGAAAATATCATGTGTGGCACTTCCACTTGTACACATTGCGTTCGGCGGCCCGCTCGCAAGAATTGTTCATCGGGTGTCCGGATGGTCTGGTCATGTACGTGTCTGTCCATCGATGCACCGACTCCGCTTTCCTCTGCCGGCCAGTGAAGTGCTTCCACCGTCGATACAACCGCCACCAGTTTGTTTTCCGCATAGGTTCCTTAACTAACGTCCACCGCTATCACAACACCCAACAGCTCCACCATGTCATGCATTAGATTCCGTCGCCGACATCGTAGTAAGGCATGCTCTCCTCGAACTATCTAGTTTTCTATTTTCGACATTCTATATGGGGGCTTTCATTGGCTACTTCTTCAACGTTTTTGGCGACAGCCGCTCCAGCACGACGTCAACCTCCAAAATATGCCTAATCAAATCGATTCCGAGCTATGCGTCGACCTCCAGCAAGCTTTGCAATTCCTCAAAGCTCCTCCACAAAACATGGAGTCCCACAATGTTGCGCTGTAACCTAAAGGTCATGGGTTCGAGTCCTAGAAACAACTTCTTGCAAAAATACAGGGTCAAGTTTGCATACAGCTCACCCGTATGATGAGACCCTTCCCCGAACCCTCGCTGTGCGGGAATGTGTCCTGCACTGGGCAGCCCTTATGATTGTAATCTCATGTTTGAGATAATGCAAGAAAGAACGTGAGCATTAATTGTAGTGTGTTTTTGGCATGAGGCTGGATGAACTTCCACGCATTGATGATATTCCTCCATATATAGTGTCTTCCCCGCATGTCTAATTTTATTAAATTTTTATGCAGTGTTTGCTAAATTTTTTATATGTTCGATAAAACGGATTAAAAAAAATACATGTAGTCATATAGCATGAGGTTTAGGGACGATTATTGAAAAAAATAGTTTCTTTTTTCATCAAGAAAAAACAATTGAATTACAAAAGCAGGTCAGTTATTTTTGTTCCAGAGAAATCTGAGGTGCATCCCTGTCTTCGTTTTCCCTCCACAGGCCAGTTCCTAACTTCAGGGATCACCATAGAGAGAGAAAGAGAGAGAGGAGAGAGAGAAAGGGGAGAGAGAGAAAGGGGAGAGAGAGATAACCAATGAATTCTTCAATCTAGGCAGCTCTTCTACTGAAAGGTAGCAGCATTTTCTCCAAAACAGTAGCATCTTATGCTTTGACACCAGAAAGGGGGAGACGCTGAAGACAATTCTCCAAGTCTCGCATTATTTTAGAGATTGAACAGCTTTCTCAGGTAAATTGGGCACAGCATTTTGCTCAAAAATGGCATTGTTCTGGCAATTATGAAAGTTGTAGGCCTCTCCTCTTTAATGTCCTAACACTTTCCTCGTCAAATTTCATTATGCATGAGTAGATTGGCAACAAAAGTTGATACGCATTACAGTGCCGGTTGTATTCATCACATCAATTATAACTAATCTCATGTCTTCTCTTTTCTACCAAAGCTATTATCTTCAGCCTCATTTGTACAAAAGAAAAAACCAGTTCTTTCCCATTATACAAAAAGAACTCGTGTTTAGCTCATCTAGCCTTCAAAAATGCCGTCCATTTTTCCTGCAGGTCCGATGGCCAAGGACCACCCAGGATCACCTAAGATCCACCACTCAGAATCAAAGAACCAGCAGCTCGCCTGGACCTTAGCAGCAGGCAGCCTCTGCCTCGTCTTCTACTTCCTTGGCTCCTGGATGAACTCCACACCAAAATCCGCCCTCTCCAATGTCTCCCCACTGGGATGTGCAGACGGCGGACGCAAGTCCCTCCCGACGACGTCTCAATCGAGTGACGACGACTCCCTCAACTTCGAGTCCCACCACCATCTCGACCTCAAGGACACGTCTGCGGAGGTGGAGCACATTCCTCCGTGCTCCACGAACTTTAGTGAATACACGCCGTGTCAAGACCAGACGAGGGGGAGGAGGTTTGAGAGGGGGATGCTCGTCTACCGAGAGCGCCACTGCCCGGCAGCAGATGAGCTTGTTCGCTGCCTAATCCCAGCTCCTCCTGGATACAAGATGCCCTTCAAGTGGCCTCAGAGCAGAGATTACGCTTGGTATGCCAACATTCCTCACAAGGAGCTCAGCATCGAGAAGGCTGTTCAGAATTGGATTCAGGTCGAGGGAGACCGGTTTCGATTCCCAGGTGGCGGCACGATGTTTCCCCGTGGCGCCGATGCTTACATCGACGACATCAATGAGCTCATTCCACTGACAGATGGAAGTATCAGGACCGCAATTGATACTGGCTGTGGAGTAAGTTTACACAAGCATGACCATTTTGGTGCACCAGATAGTTTAAAAAACAGCGGCCTTGCACGGTAGTAGTGCCCAACCAGCGGCGGCTCAGTGATGATGGGGTATTATTTCCTCCGCACATTTGCACGAGTGAGACCTTTGAGCACCGGTGTCTTATATATTTCGTTAGATCAAGGAGATTAAAATCGAAGAGTTCAAATTCATTTCAAGGTCATATTTCAAAGATCATCACACATAGCAAGGAACAATTTTTTGATGAAATCTGAGCCCTACTACAGAGATAACAAGCAAAATTCTAGATAACTAGTATAATCAACAAAGAAATAAAATTTTAGCCTAAAATTCATTCACAACTCTTAAGGATGGGGCTCTAATCTTCCATTGGAATTTTTGAAAGGTGGCAAGTTGGGGGGCTTTTCTTCTGAAAAGGAATATATTGGCGATGTCGTTCGCGCCGAGAGACACGCACGAGGCTCAGGTACAGTTCGCGCTGGAGCGGGGAGTTCCGGCGATGATAGGAGTGATGGCGTCGATGAGGATTCCGTATCCTGCGAGATCGTTCGATGTCGCCCACTGTTCTCGGTGCTTGATCCCTTGGCAAGAACATGGTGGGTAAATGTCTCTGGTATCAGTATTTTCACTTTTTTATGTAGCATATGATTAATGCTAGCTCCATATCATTCTACAAGTTTCTCTATTTTTGGAACTAAATGCTAATTGTTACTTGTGGCTTCTCTTTTTTCATACATATTCATTTGCAAAAATGGAGAGCGGCTCAGTAGAACAGAGAATAAGTTCTTAATCAATTAAGATTGGTTAAAAGGTAACTGTAGCTGATGCACAGTCAGCGCAGACCTGAAGGTTGGCTAACACCTAGGAAAAATGATCATAAGCTACAAGAAGCCCCATTAGTCCAAACAAAGAGATAGCCTATAAGAGTTTGCCCGCTACCCTCTGAGCTCTTCGTCAGTGTGCACTCGGAGAAGGGAAAAAAGGAAAATACAAGAGCCGATATATAAAGTGGTAAAAACTAGATATATTTAATTATTCTTTTTTAATCCCAAAAAAGATATCTTTCTCAACTTAGATATATCATCAATTAAGGTGTAACAACTCTCCCAAACAAAAAGTGCAAACATTTACTATGTTAAGAAGATACTTAAAAAAGTTCTATCCACTTTCACATGTTTCGTTCTATCATTATAACCGGATTGTAAGCAATATTATAACCGATGACAATATCATTATAACCGATTGTAAGCAATATCTTATAACCGGATTAAGCAATCATTATAACCGGATTGTATAGAATATCATTATAACCGATTGTAAGCAATATAATAACCGTTGTATCTTATAACCGGATTGTAGAATATCATTATAACCGTTGTAAGCAATATCATTATAACCGATTGTAAGCAAAGAACGACCTTCTAAAATAGAAGATAATATAAGTATCTTCTAGAAGTTCAAGATTGCAAAGAATAAAACTGTTACTGCGCTCGAAGCATCCCGTGTGGCCGTCAAGTTGGGAACGACCTTCACGTTGCCCCCAGCAGGGGTATTTATAGGCGTAAACCTAAATCCCTGACGGATTACCGGATCCTAACCAAACCCAATAATGACTTGTTATCATTATATAAATATTTCTCAGCAATCTCCTCCTATATTGTATATAAATAGTATCACATAACATGTCACTTAAAACAAGAGTTAATAACGACAAACATGAGTTTTTCATAGACGTAAATATGAGTTTTGGATTGATAAATCTAAACTCAAACAATAGTTCCAAACATAACAGTAAACAGAACTGAAAACTCAAACTTATAACTAATCTCTAGTCTGCTCAAACAGATCATCGTTTTCCAGGTCGAAATCAACTTTTTCTCATTCATTCTCCTTTTGATTTACAAACAGTTAAGATAAAAATGTCATGAGACAAATCTCTATGAATTCAAACATTTGATATATAAAAAAAGTGATTATTTCTAACAGTAAAATAACGTAATATTCAAACCAGGAAAAAAAAAATCACAAATCAGCATCTCTATCTAATTTACAAAAGATTAAAATATTTGATTTTATAAAATCAAACAATGTTTCTTCGATTATTAAGATTATTAATAATCATTTCACAATTGTAATATATCATCAAGTTTGGAAAGATACAACAAGCCGTGATCATTATATTATCAAATTTGTAATGATATAACTAATAATCATAATATTAGGACACATCAACAATTTCAGTATTCCTTTTTAGAATGATAGTTAAATCAGACTTTGAATGTATAGGGCCATTTACCGGGACCTCCCCTCTAACTTTGCTAAATTACTGACAGCACCCCTCTTATTTTCGAAATTACAAAAACTTCCCCTAAAATTTTCATTTCATTACAAAAACCTCCCCTGAAGATTTAATTTCATAACATCCATGCACAAAAACAACCCCCTCGGTGAACAGTGTCCAGGGGTGTATTTTTCTTCATGAATGCAATGAAATGAAAAGATCAGTGGGGGTTTTGGTAATGAAATGAAAACTTAAGGGGAGTTTTTTGTAATTTCGAAAATAAGAGTGGTGCTCTCACTAATTATGCTAGTTTACAGGGGAGATTTGGGTAATTATTTCAAATAATTGCGTAAGTCATCAATTTTGAAATGACTGACAACTATTTATCTCTGACTTTCATCAAATAGCATCTGAAATACTTCAGTGTACTCAGTCTAGATGCTTGAATGTAAGCAGACTTCGCTTCTAAAATTAAAACATAAGATAGGTATTAAGTCCCACTAAATAGACTTTAATCTCATCTCCGATGTTTTAGATGTAACATAAGCCCTTAGTAAAGACATCTGCTACATTATCTTTAGATCTCACGTTAAATAGTGAGATTATCCACTGACTTGTGAATAGGTCAACCAAGCATGTTTCATCATTAGTTGTCTTTGCTTTCCATTGAACAAGGTATTCATTTCATCATTAGTTGTCACAATAGATCGAAATATAGTGCATTTTCAGACTCGTCATTGGAATGTCCATTATCAGATCTTTAATCCACTCTGCTTCTTCTCCTGCTGAATCTAGAACATAGACTTCTAATTTCATAGAGAATAGTGCAATGTCTAGGGTCCTATTTGTGGTGAGACCTTCCAACCGCAGCGCCTGAGGTCTTGTTTGTTGTTCGACAGTTTCCGTGTCTTAGCCCGTTAGCCGTCGAGCCCGACCGCTAAACCGATAATCTTATGCTGGCTTGATCCGAATTTTTTGGTTGGGATTTTCCCGACTTCAACACCTAGTGTACTTTAAGTATCTCATTAGCTTTTCTAAGGCATCTCGGTGGTCTTTCCTAGAGTTACTAGTAAATCTACTTAAAATGTCGATCGTAAAATTTATGTCAAATCTAATGCAGGTTGTAGCATACATGAGACTTCCAATGAGTTTGGAGTAATTCAATTGTCAAATAGGTGAACCTGCATTCGGTTTCAGTCGATTGCCGTAGTCATATGGATAAAGGCTTGAGTGTTGTTGTAATGTATCCAAACAACTGATGTCTGATGGCTTTCAATTGCATGTTATGATGATCCTCTATATTCAAAATAGTTGTTATCATCCAACATCACGGTGATGACCTTCATAAGTCTAGCATGGCCAAAGTCCGATGGGGGTCACCAAATGGATGCTTTAGGACTCAAAATATTGGAGGAAGAACCCGAAGAATTCCCCATATAGATTGCAAGACCAAGCACATACTACTGAATTTGAATGCTATGACGATCATGTATATTCAAAATAGTTGTTATCATCCAATATCATGGTGGTGATCTTCATAGGTCTAGCATGGCCAAAGCCCGATGGGGGTCACCAAATGGGTACTTTAAGGCCTCTAAATGTTGGAGAAAGAACCCGAAGAATTCCCGATATAGATTGCAAGACCAAGCATATATTAATGAATTTGAAATCAAAGGAAGAGAAAGAATGAACAGCCAAATCAGACCAAACCGCCCTAGAGCATCACTCGACGGAGAGGGTAGCAGAAGTTGGCCCTATGAAGCGGCTCCCGCAACTGCCAAAATGAATTTGGATAGCTCGTGCGGGGTGGAGAGGATGAAAAAGGAGCCGGGCCATGGTGACGCAAACATGACCTGGTGAGATTGCAATAAGTGAGGTTGGTTCAAGGAGACACATCCAGGACCTCACGACACAAATGGAGCTTGGAGAGTATGCTAGAGGCGAGGACAGTGCCTGACAAGGCCGCTGGAGGTGGATGTGGGTCCTGAAGAAGTGACAGGAGATGGAGACGGGACTTGTGGAAGCGGGGTGTCATTTATTTGCTCTACCAAGTCAAACAAAATAGAGGGAAAAGGGAAAATACAAGACCTTACGTAAACTAAATATCAACTACATTGCAGTTCAACACGCCTTCAATTAATTTTTTTCCTTTCATGATAACTAAAATTGATTAAGAAACTAGTGCATTCCACGTAACAATCCAGATTATTGATTCTTCAATTAGTCGTATGAAATTTTAGACTTAAACAGCCTTGGTGGTAACAAGGGCCAACCTTTTTTTTTCTTCAGATGGTTTGTACCTAATTGAAGTTGATAGAGTTCTGAGACCTGGAGGATACTGGATACTCTCTGGACCCCCAATCCATTGGAAGAAGTACCACCGAGGTTGGGAGAGAACACAGGAAGACCTGAAACAAGAACAGGATGCAATTGAAGAGGTTGCAAACAGCATATGCTGGAAAAAGTTGATCGAGAAAGAAGATCTTGCAGTATGGCAGAAACCTATCAATCATAATGAGTGCATAAAGTCAAGAAGTATATATAAAACACCCCAGATTTGCAAGAATGACAATGCTGATGCTGCATGGTAAGCAAATCCCTTAACCGAGGGACTGTTTACATCAATAACATTTAGATGTCAAAATTTCATGAATCAATTTCCTTGACAGGTACAAGAAACTGGAGACTTGCATAACACCTTTGCCAGAAGTAAGCGACGACGAGGAAGTTTCGGGCGGAGAGCTGAAGAAATGGCCTGAGAGAGCATTTTCCTTGCCGCCAAGAGTGAGCAGGGGTACCATACCTGGTGTCACCGCTGAGAAATTTAAAGAAGACGTGAAACTGTGGAGTGAGAGGATAGCCCACTACAAGAACATTATCCCAGCATTGAGTCATGGACAATATCGAAATGTGATGGACATGAATGCCAACCTGGGCGGATTTACAGCTGCAATCGAAAAATATCAAGTATGGGTGATGAATGTCGTTCCGACAAACTCTGATCATGACACGCTTGGTGTTATATACGAGCGCGGATTTATCGGAACCTATCATGATTGGTGTGAAGCATTCTCGACATATCCACGAACATATGACCTCATTCATGGAGATGGCCTCTTTAGCATGTATCAAGATAGGTAAATTGAAAGATTTCTTATGTTGCTTGTCGTCTGTTTACAATAATATTTTGATGATAGGCAACCAAACATAACCTTGATCATTACAATTCTACATATGCTAAAACAAGTATAGATTGCAAAATTTTATAACAATTGCCTCTTGCTTAAGTAGAAGCATTGTAAGTTCTCTACATCTTGTTTGGATACAAAAGCTCCTCACTTACATTAGAAATGACATTCATCCAGCCATAATTTATTTTGTTGTGATATTCCATGATAATTGCAGAATTGTCATCATTGGCATTGTTACCAATAATTATCCCAACTATCTGGTATTGACTTTATGAATTCACGTGTTGTCCATTTATTCATGTTGAGTATTGCCTGAGGTATTATATCGAGCCTCACATCATTTTGAATATAATATATTCATACAGCCTTAAGGTCTATCCCTTCTCTTTCAAATTTGTCAAAAGTATTATGGATACCGTATTTATTACAACAAGAACCTCACAGAGAAAGAATGTTGATGCAGGTGTGACATAACATACATACTGTTGGAGACGGATAGAATACTGAGGCCGGAGGGTACATTGGTTTTTAGGGACACAGTGGAGATCCTTGTGAAAGTTCAGGCCATTACAAAGGGGATGAGATGGGACAGCAAGATCTTAGATCATGAGAGTGGCCCCTTCAACCCTGAAAAGATTCTGGTGGCTGTTAAGAGCTACTGGACTAGTGAAGCACCTAAAGAAAAATAAATATCTGCTTAATTAACTTTGTATTTGGCATTCCATCCTCATTATTGTGGCAGATTTATTGCGGATAATGTAGTTACAGGACTGTTGAGTAATATGTGCAGAAAATCAATAAATTAAGTGGTTGTCACTTTTTAGTGTCTTTCTTTCTTTTCTCTATTTTGGTTTAAGTGTGTTTTTACAAGTTTGTATTTCTCCATGAATCATGTAACATGGAAGAGATAATCATGTAGGTAACTTGGTGGGTTGGCTATGAAAGATGGAAAAATATGGAGTTCAGAGATATTAGGATGACTTGGAATCTTAACAAATCATCCAGCCCACAAGTACTGGGGTAAAAATCAGTGGGCTCAGGCTCTCAGGGGTTTAGAGTAGGTCCCCCCTCCACGACTCAAACCTGATTTTTGTCGTAAAGTAGAATTATTTAGGAAGTTCTTACTCATGGATAATTTAAAAATTCATCCTTATTTTGAGTGTTCTCAAAACTCCTCTATGCTCCAGTGCTATATTTATTCCAAGAATAGGTATATTGAGCAACCACTCCTCCTGATGCGGGGCAGAGACAAGAACCTGCAGTGGAGGAGTTTTGGGCCCGTTCAAGGCCAATTGGCGACTTTTCACATATGATGTGCCCGGATCGACGATCGGACTCCACAGATGTGTCCGGATTCGCGTTGCGAATAAATTTGATATATTAGTTCATTAGTTGGCGTTTTATTTTGATGTACTTTGGTGGCCCCACCTCCGGCCAATCATAGTCGTTGAAGGTGCGATGCCCTAGCTTGTATTTTATTATAAATAGATAGGTAGTGGGCGGATTATTGGCATTGCAGAATTTGGAGAAGATAATTCTCGAATTCCCGCGATCCCTCCACGGTGCCGACTTCGTGGAATGTTAGGTGACGACTCCTAGGTTGGTATCTTCTTCCCCAAACCTTCCCTAACTCTAGCCCTCTTTTCCCCCTCCCAAACCCTCTCCCACAGCCACCCAACTCCTCCCAAACGCAGCCACCAGAGGACTGTTCAAAAAAATCCTATTCTCATTCACCCGGTTGTTAAAAAATGAAATTCACTATTCATGGACTATAATTTTTCTCCTCCCAGCAGGCTACCGACCAAATCCCATCAACCCCCCAACCAGTTGCATCCAAATTCCCCTTCCAGCGGGCTGGCAGCCCTTCCCCTACTTCCCCAGCAACCGCCAGCCCCCCCCCCCCCCCCCCCCACCCCCCCCCCCCCCCCCCCCCCCCCCCCCCCCCCCCCCCCCCTCCATCAAGCAAAACCCTCTCACCCCAGGCCGACCATTGCCATCCATCCTCTAGCCACCACCGGCCGCTCCATTCTCAAATCCACCGCCGCCCTTCATCCCAACCGCACAAGCCGCCGCCCTTCATCCCAACGGCACAAGCCCCCCCCCCCCCCCCCCCCCACCCCCCCCCACACACACACACACACACGTGGAGCCACAACCCTAACCGTCCCCCTTTCGTATTAGCCCTGATTTAGAATTTTTCAGCCCGGATTCGATCTATTATATTCATATCTACTCTTCCCCGCCCGAATCTCCTCCTACGTGGCCGGATCTACCTATTTCTGATCTGATCCCACCATCCACCGTCGAGGACAGACACCTACATCATTTTCCACGCCTTCGGTTCCACCTCGGGTCGTCACACACGCATCTCCGGCTCTGAATTCTTCCGTGTCTTGGTCAGCCCAATATTTGGTGAGTTCTCGTGTAGTGGTTTATTATTTTCAGCATTTATTTATTGGGTTGGACATTTTATATTTGCTTGGAGAAACATTATCGTAGAATTTTGCTCTAAATTATTATTATGATTTGCAGGGTTTATTCTCCTCTCTGCGGCTCTTGTTTTGGCCCAACACGTGGAGGAAAGCCTAAGTTTGTCTCGCTTAAATAAACTATTTTGCCTTGATGTGAATTTTTCAGCATGGGATGTTTTAATTATTATTTAACCATGGCTTAACCGCCGGATTTGCATAGTATGTATGATGCAAGCCGCGACGCATCTTTATTTTTATTTGTACCTGTTTCATTTGTGTAGTGCATGTTGTGGCGTGTTTGGTTTCATTTTGTGGTGTTGAGTTGTGCGCGCATGATTTTAGCGTTTTTTGTGTATTTTGTATCGCGCATATTGTTCGTGCAATTTTTATTTGGCTCGTTGGTATGACCGGCCAACGGGACCCTAAATGCATAGGTCTGGTAACTTAGATGGTAGATTAGCATAGGGCAAACTTATAATAATTAACTATTCAAAATTATATATTAATTTCCAAAATCTGATATGGGATTTTTAATTGGGAAATACTTTTGGTTATGCCCCCTCATTTCATCGAGTCTGCATATATTAAATGAAAGCCATGTGTGCCCATAGCCAAAGCCCTCCAAAAGTGAACCCTAATTCCCCTCCCTTATAAAATCTGCCTCCCTCTTCTTGTTTGGGCCGGTTGGAAATGAATTGATCGAAATCTTTTAGGTTTCTTCGATTCAATCTAGCACTGCTGCCTGAGACCTTCTTTCCCCGCACCCGCACGCAACTTCCTTCGGCAGTATCGACGGGATCCAACCGTTCCTCGCAGTCCTGTTCAACCACCGACGGAAAGGCTTCGTCCGCCTCTTCCTCTGACCGACGAAACCTCCAACGAAGCTTTGTTGGTTGCCGATGTTGTGGTCGGAGCCCTCCTGAGCACCAGCGATTCCTCCTGCTTCTTGTTCCAGACGATTGAAACCTCCTGAGCTCTCCTGTTCCAAGTCAGCTACCAGACCTCCTCCACTTCACCTCCAGTCCAATCACCAGCCTCTGGCCGACCCTAGCAGTCCTAACTTTGGGGGTTCAGAGCACCGTCGTGGACTACATCCTTCTTCCTCCATAGTCCAGGAGTGTTGCTCGTCACCGCCGCTTCCCCTAAGATATACCTCTTCATTCTTGTTCACATTCACTAGTTAATTTGTGCTTGAATTTTAAATGAATGGTTAATTATGATGATCTTGCCCCTAATTAATCATGTCTCCTGCATTATCATTATTTCCATACCCGCACTGTCACTCACTCAATTGCTTTGCTTGTGGAAGCGTGATTTCGTAACGTTAATATGCCTGTGCAGTAGTCTTGCGTTCGCGAGCGACGCTTAAGTCGTTTTAACATTAAAATAGCCCGCGAAATTCCTTCGAGCCACATTTATTTTAAAAGTTCGCATTTTATTATCTTTCAAAACTACACCCCCACCCTAGTTTACATCAATGTAGGGTTAGGTCATCTTTTACCCGCCGCCAATAAATTCGTCTCGCCGCCTATAGATTCGTCACTTCTGACACTCACCAACCTGGGGACTCGTCTTCTTTGGTTCTACCTACATCTAGGAAGCACGGATACGCCAAAAATAGGGTCGTACCCGTACCGGGTACGTTTCCAGTACGGATACGCGTACCGCATGGCCGGGTTCGATATTATCGCGGTTTTAGATTTTTAGGTTTCATTTTTTCCGATCCCGCTCCCTGCTCCTGCTCCCGATCTCGTCGCCGCTCCCGATCCCGTCGCCGCTCCCTACTCCTGATCCCATCGCCGCTCCCTGCTCCTGCTCCCGTCGCCACTCCTGCTCCCGATCACGTCGCCGCACGACAGGTAGTTCTTCTTCTGCTGCTGGCGTATTCTTTACTTTTTCTTTACCGGCGTATTCTTTACTGGCTGTATGCTTTACTACTTAGTTGTATGCTTTACTACTTAGTTGTATGTTAGGTTACTGATTAGGGAGCACAAATTTGTTTAGATTACTGGTGCGTATGTTAGGCTCTTTTGCTGAATAGTCATAGAGACTGAAATAAGTTTCCGATGTAAACTACTGTTTTATGAAAATTTACATTCTTCTTTTATAGTATCCAAAATGCATTCAATTCTTCTAACTGATAATGTCAGTGTTAAGTATTAGACATGGTATTGTCTTTCTGAAGAAGTGTGCTTGATAATCATAAGTATTTCATTCTTCTTTGAACCAGTCATTTTTTATATAATTTTTTTAGGTTAATCTTCTTCATCGTCCTGCTGCGAGAGAAATTGAAGCACATACTCATTCATTCATACATTGAAAAGAAACAAAATTCTACCACGACCTGGTGTACGTGCATAGTAATCTACGCTTATTATCGAGGAGAAACGAAATCTACAGTCAGGGAAGAAGTAGAATGTGAGATATAGGAGAAGATGCAAGGGCAAATCCTTTTGATGGAGCTAGAAATTGAAGATGCATTGATCTCAAACAATATGGAGGAAGATGAAGAAAATGAGTGATGAACATCGTTTTATTTGACATAATTATGAATAGCTTATGTCTAAGTACTTCATGGTATATTGCATTAGTTATGGACGTGTATATCAATTGATTATTTATGCTTCATGTTTTATTATTTTGAGAATTTATAATTGTATTTGTGGTATATGCATATATATTTATTAAATTTAATACAAAGTATCATGTCGTACCCGTATCTTTGATTTTAAATTTTATTGTACCGCCGTACCGGATACGTATCGTACCCGGTACCCGTACCCGTACCGGTGCATCCTAGACCTACAGTACCTCCAATTGCACCGGGATCCACTACTCGTGAGTTGAGCATTGAGAGCATCATGGAGACCAGACTACGCCAATACATTCCTAGTACAGACGTTGATGACACATGGGTACTTGCAGCAAATCTTGATCGATTCGCCCCTGGACTTCGACTTCAGTACGGTCGTCTCCATTCACCGGAGATAACAACTTCTCAGTCAGGGGGAGTTGATTGGCGAGGACACTTTTCCAGCGACAACACTTGGGCAACCTCTAGTGGACCTCTTCGAGTCTTACCTGGCATACATCGAGATAATTTTGATCCCTATTCATCGGAAGATTAATTCTTTTAAGTCGGGGAGATTGATGCGGAGCAGAGACGAGAACCTGCAGTGGAGGACAAGTTTTGGGTCCGTTCGGGGCCAATTGGCAACTTTCCATATATGACGTGCCCGGATCGACGATCGGACTCCTCGGATGTGTCCGGATTCGCGTTGCAAATTTGATATATTATTTTACTAGTTTGCGTTTTATTTTGATGTATTTGAGTGGCCCCACCTCCGGCCAATCATGGTCGTTGAAGGTGGGATGCCCTAGCCTTTATTTTATTATAAATAGATAGGTAGTGGGCTGATTATTGGAATTACAGAATTTGGAAAAGGTAATTCCCGGATTTCCGCGATCCCTCCACGGTGCTGACTTCATGGAACCCTAGGTGACGACTCCTAGGTTGGTATCTTCCTCCCCTAACCCTAGCCCTCTTTTCCCCCTCCCAAACCCTCTCCCACAACCACCCAACTCCTCCCAAACGCAGTCGCCAGAGGGTTGTCCAGAAAAATCCTATTCACATTCACTCCACTGTTAAAAAATGAAATTCACTATTCCTGGACTATAATTTTCCTCCTCCCAGCAGACTGCCGACCACCTCCCATCAACCCCCCAACCGGCGGCCTCCAAATTCCCCCTTCCAGCAGGCCGGCAGCCCTTCCCCTACTTCCCCAGCCACCGCCATCCCCCTCATCCAGCGAAACCCTCCCACCCCAGGCCGACCACTGCCATCCATCCTCTAGCCACCGTCGGCCGCTCCCTTCTCAAATCTGCCACCCTTGTCGCCCTTCATCCCATCGGCCCAAGCCACCAGCCCCCCTACCTACACGTGAAGCCACAACCTTAACCATCCCTGTTGAAGCCAAAATTGACCTCTGTGAAGTTCGGGGTCCTTAAAAAGGGGTGACCTCACACCTACTACACCTGAAGGAACGCCACGGACCAAGGATCAAGAAGCTAGAAACAGACCCTCGGCTCTAGCGCAGAGGTCTCACCTCACACCCGGAAGACCTTTGAGGTCTCCCCCTCCCTAGCCAATGCTTGAGCTAGGGTGCCTTAAAGGATGAAGAGAGAATGAAGAAGTGATCCTCTTCAAGGCACCCCTAAGGGTCTATTTATAGTTTTCCAAATCCCATGGACCAAAATGACTGAAATGCCCCTAGGGCCAAAAGACTTTGGGCCAATAGAAAAAAGCCACGCCGGGGGGTAAAGGGGTAATTCCCCCCCGAGGGCAAGACGGTAAAAGCAGGGGGGCAAGGGCGAGACCCCGGCCTCTGGCCGGTCTCTCCCCGCCAGGCAGCCAGGCAAGAAGGGGCAGGGGCGAGACCCCGGCCCCCGGCCGGTCCTCTCCCCGCCAGGCCGCCAAGCAGGAGAGGGCAGCGGCGAGACCCCGGCCCCCGGCCGGTCTCGCCCCGCCAGGCCGCCAAGCAGGATAGAGCAGGGGCGAGACCCCGGCCACCGGCCGGTCTCGCCCCGCCAGGCCGCCAAGCAGGAGAGGGCAGGGGCGAGACCCCGGCCCCCGGCCGGTCTCGCCCCTCCAGGCCTCCAGGCAGGAAGGGGCAGGGGCGAGACCCCGGCCCCCGGCCGGTCTCGCCCCGCCAGGCCGCCAGGCAGGAAGGGGCAGGGGCGAGACCCCGGCCCCCGGCCGGTCTCGCCCCGCCAGGCCGCCAAGCAGGAGAGGGCAGGGGCAAGACCCCGGCCCCCGGCCGGTCTCGCCCCGCCAGGCCGCCAAGCAGGAGAGGGCAGGGGCAAGACCCCGACCCCCGGCCGGTCTCGCCCCGCCAGGCCGCCAGGCAGGAAGGGGCAGGGGCGAGACCCCGGCCCCCGGCCGGTCTCGCCCCGCCAGGCCGCCAGGCAGGAAGGGGCAGGGGCGAGACCCCGGCCCCCGGCCGGTCTCGCCCCGCCAGGCCGCCAAGCAGGAGAGGGCAGGGACGAGACTTCGGCCCCCGGCCGGTCCCGCCGCTCCCACCTCGCACTTATCAGGACGGGGCGGGTGCTAGCCAACTTGTCGTACCCGCCCCCCAAAAGAGGGCTACTGGGGGGAGGCAGATTTTTCCTCCCCCTACTAGTATATTCCAAGGGCTACGCCAAAATTTGTCACTAAAAGCTCAAACCACTCCAAAAGCTTAAAATCCAAAACCTGCGAATACGAGGTTGTACACAATCTCCGCTCTTTTCGAGCTTGGCACAAGCTCGGAAAGAAACGTCCAACTCAACGTATTCGCTGAGTGTAATTTTCTTGTGCGCCTCTCCGGGGAGTCAACCTGTCCTGCCAGCTGATGGGAGCCTAGGTGACGAGACCCCCTCTGGGTAAAAAATACTTCACCCCCCGGAGGGGTCAACCTGCCATGCCAGCTATGGGAGCCTGGGTGGCGAGACCCCCTCCGGGTAAAAAATATTGGGCATCCACGAGAGGCACGTCTGCCCTACCAGCTAGTGAGAGCCTGGCAGCGGAAACCACCTCGAGGTGAGACCTACCCACCCTCCGAGAGATCAACCTGCCCTGCCAGCTAGATGAGAGCCTGGCAGCGGAATCCATCTCGGGGTGAGACCTACCCCACCCTCCGAGAGATCAACCTGCCCTGTCAGCTAGATGAGAGCCTAGCAGCGGAATCCATCTCGGAGTGAGACCTACCCCACCCTCCGAGAGATCAACCTCGAGGTGAGAGCCTGGCCAGCTAGGTGAGAGCCTGACAGCGGAATCCATCTCGAGGTGAGACCTCTAGGCATCCACGAGAGGTACCACCGGCCCTGCCCAGCTAGTGAGAGCCTGGGCAGCGGGACCGTCTCGTAGCAAAAGGACTAGGCATCACAATCAAAGCTTACCAAATCCTACATCCTCAAACGGGGAAAATATGAGTTACATGGTCCCCTGACTCAGCTGGTCAGGGGTAGCACTTGTTACAAGACAAGAAAAATGAAAAATCTACCGCAAGGCGAGGCACCCTCAGGGGGCCTGGGCATGATGGTCGTCTTCCGCTTCCTTCTCCTCGGACACTTCCATCTTGCTCAAGCTCTCCATGACCTTCTTCATCTCCTCTGCCTTGGCCAACCAAGAGATGGTGTTGACGGTCGTGACGTAGCACTGTCTTGCCATCCTGGAGTCTCCCTTGACTCTGACCTGGATCCCTCCGGAGCTGAACTTGAGGCATTGGTGGAAGGAAGTTGGCACGCAACGGAAGGCGCTGATGAGGGGCCTTCCGAAGATGGCGTTGTAGCTGCTTGTAGCATCAACAATGACGAACCGGCAGTTCCTTAAAGCCCCTCCCAACTTTACTTGGAGTCCTACTCCACCTTCGACCTCCTTCCTTTCTCCTGAAAATCCGAACAGGAGTCCGTCCGAGGCCAACACCCTCCTTGGCTCTACCTTCATCTCGTCAAACGCCTTCTTGAAAACGACGTTGACGGAGCTTCCGTTGTCAACCAAGATTCGGGAGACGGTGTAGCCCTCGATGGCCGTCTAGATGACCAGCGCATCGCAAAACGGATCCTCATGATCCGGCAGGTCCTTCACCGAGAAGGTGATCTTCTCCTCCTGAGGCGGTGTCTGGGATGTTGAGGCGACGCTCCGTCGGTACATGACATGGAGGCTTGCCTTCCGAGTGGCCTCGATCCCACTCCACCATGGATCACCGCTATACCGCCGCGGGGTCCGACATCGACCCGGTCCTCACATACGTCATCTCCCCCTTCTTTGGGCAGAACCTCTTCAACCCGCGCTGGTGGCTGTGGCTGGGCAGGGTCTCTCTCCCCCCTCACTTCCAGGAACTCGGGGCAGGTAGCTGTGGCGTGCCCCTCCACCTGGTGGAAGTCACAGTACGGTAACTCTACCCTGACCCTTCTCCTTCACTGGCGGTTCCTCCTCTCCCTTCGACCAATCTCCATCGCTTGCTGTGGTGGGGGTAGGAGCTGTCTATGGGCTTGCCTCTGGAAGTTGAACCTCCCTTGGCCCCCATGGAAGTTTCCCCCATCTTGGACGTAACCTCTTCCTAGACCCTGAACGGGTCCTCCCTGCTGCCTCCAACCTGGTTCTGGACCTTCCTGAGCTCTCCACTCCTCTCTCATTCTTCCTTCCTGATGTCTCGAGCCATCTTGCTCCTTTGACTCCATCTTTGTTAGCTTTGCCAACTTCTTGACAAATGTCGGGTTGGCCGCCTCCATGACTATCTACACGGCCGCTCTTTCCATCAGCTCCTCAAAAAAAGGGGGGCCTTTCGAGTCAGGCTCATCTTGAAGAACCCCTCGCGCAACCCCACCGTGAATGCCATCTGGAGGGCATACTCTGGCATCTCTTGAACCTCCAGGATCTCCTCTTGGAACCTGTCTACGTAACGGGTCAGCGACTCCTCAGCTCATTGCCTTATCAGGAAGATGGACTCGGGACTCCTCTTCCGCTTCTTGGAGGTGGAGAAGCGAAGCTGAAAGCTCCGGCTCAAGTCCTCGAACCCATAGATCGACCTCGGAGGGAGTTGATGAAACCAGTCTCTTGCCTTCTCCTTCAACGTGATCGCAAAGAGGCGACACTTGAAGGCATCCGTCATCGGTTTGATGGAGACGGCATCCTCGAACCACTGCAGATGCTGGACGGGGTCATCCTTCCCGGTATAGTAAGCCATGTCTGGCTCCCTGAACCCCTCGGGAACGGGAGCTGAGATGATCAGCTCGCTGAAGGGTGACCCCCTAAGGGGTGGTCTCGCCACCTCCACTCGCGCGACCTGCTCGCCTGGGAGGTTGGCACTCGCCGGGCTGGAGAACAACTCCCGGCCGGTGAGGTCTCGCTCGACTCCACCTCTCATCCTCTCCTTCCCTGGCCTTCTTCTTGGTGCACTTCCTTCTCCCCCCGCTGGGGTCATCTCGTCGAGAGGGGGGGAGCTAGCTCCTGGGGGGTTGGGGTGGAGCTGCCACCCTGAGGAGCAATGCTTCGCAGCATCTCCATGATGCCCTGGATGGAGGTCATGAACTCTTGCCTCCCCACAAAGGGTCCTGGGTTGGGGAGCTCGTCGAGATCATCACTACCTCCCTTACCTCCAGTCATGACACTCTCCCGAGATCTTCTGTGTTGGTCACTCTGCACGCTCACCGCACCAAAGTGTTGAAGCCAAAATTGACCTCTGTGGAGTTCAGGGTCCCTAGAAAAGGGTGACCTCACACCTACTACACCCGGAGGAACGTCACGGACCAAGGATCAAGAAGCTAGAAACAGACCCTCGGCTCTAGCACGGAGGTCCCGCCTCACACCCGGAAGACCTTTGAGGTCTCCCCCTCCCTAGCCAATGCTTGAGCTAGGGTGCCTTGAAAGATGAAGAGAGAATGAAGTGATCCTCTCCAAGGCACTCCTAAGGGTCTATTTATAGTTTTTCAAATCCCATGGACCAAAATGACCGAAATGTCCCTAGGGCCAAAAGACTTTGGGCCAATAGAAAACAGCCACGTCGGGGGGTAAAGGGGTAATTCCCCCCCCCCCCCCCCCCGAGGGCAAGACGGTAAAAGCAGGGGGGGCAAGGGAGAGATCCCGGCCTCTGGCCGGTCTCTCCTGCCAGGCCGCCAGGCAAGAAGGGGCAGGGGCGAGACCCCGGCCCCCGGCCGGTCTCGCCCCGCCAGGCCGCCAAGCAGGAGAGGGCAGCGGCGAGACCCGGCCCCCGGCCGGTCTCGCCCCGCCAGGCCGCCAAGCAGGAGAAGGCAGGGGCGAGACCCCGGCCCCGGCCGGTCTCGCCCCGCCAGGCCGCCAAGCAGGAGAGGGCAGGGGCGAGACCCCGGCCCCCGGCCGGTCTCACCCCGCCAGGCCGCCGGGCAGGAAGGGGCAGGGGCGAGACCCCGGCCCCCGGCCGGTCTCGCCCCGCCAGGCCGCCGGCAGGAAGGGGCAGGGGCGAGACCCCGGCCCCCCGGCCGGTCTCGCCCCGCCAGGCCGCCGGGTAGGAAGGGGCAGGGGCGAGACTTCGGCTCCCGGCCGGTCACGCCGCTCCCACCTCGCACTTATCAGGACGGGGCGGGTGCTAGCCAACTTGTCGTACCCGCCCCCCAAAAGAGGGCCACTGGGGGGAGACAGATTTTTCCTCCCCCTACTAGTATATTCCAAGGGCTAGGCCAAAATTGGCCACCAAGAGCTCAAACCACTCCAAAAGCTTAAAATTCAAAACCTGCGAATACGGGGTTGTACAATACCCTTTCGTATTAGCCCCGATCTGGAATTTTTCAGCCCGGATCTGATCTATTATTGTCGGATTTAATCTCCCCCCCCCCCCCCCCCCCCCCCCCCCCCCCCGCGAATCTCCGCCACGTGTTTGGATCTACCTATTTCCGATCCCACCATCCACCACCGAGGACAATCACCTACATCTTTTTCCACGCCTCCGGTTCCACCTCAGATCATCGTACATGCATCTCTGGCTCCGGATTCTTCAGTGTCTTGGTCATCCCACTATTTGGTGAGTTCTCGTGTAGTGATTATTATTTTCACCATTTATTTATTGGGTTGAACATTTTATATATGCTTGGCGAAACATTATCGTAGAATTTTGCTCTAAATTATTATTGTGATTTGCAGGGTTTATTCGTCGCGCACTCTTGCTTTGACCCTCCACGCGGAGGAAAGCCTAAGCTTACAACAACAACACTCAAGTCTTTATCCCACTATAGTAGGGTCGGCTATATAGATCCTTTGTCGTCATTGTGCCCTATCTTTTGTCATAATCTCACTAATGCCCAAGTACATCATGTCTTTCTTTATAGTTTCCTTCCAAGTCTTTATTGATCTACCCCTTCCTCGTCTAACATGCATAGTGACTCGCTTACAATGCCTAACAAATGCCTCTAATGGTCTCCTTTGTATGTGCCCAAACCATCTCAGACAAGCTTCTCGCATCTTCTCTGAAATTGGTGCTACTCCTGTCTTATGTCTGATACTTTCATTCCTAATTTTATCCAATCTCGTGTGTCCACACAACCACCTAAGGATTCTCATATCCGCAACTCCCATTTTGTGTTCATGTACACAATTCACTGCCCAACACTTAGAACCATAGAGCATCGCGGGTCTAATTGCAGTACGGTAAAACTTGCCCTTAAGTTTGTGGTATTTTATGATCATATAAGATCCCTGACGCGCCTCTCCACTTCAACCAACCCGCTTGGAGTCTGTGTCACATCTTTACCAATATCTCCATCTTTTTGAACTATTCATCCAAGATATTTAAAACACTCACTACGGGAAATATCTTGATCACCCAACTTAATAACGAAGTCATCCATCCTTCTTGTACTGCTAAATTTAAGCTCCATATACTCCGTCTTTGCCCTGCTCAACCTAAAACCCTTTTTTTCCAAAGTATCTCGCAAAGATTCAAGTTTTGCGATTACACTCTCGCGCGTCTCATCAACCAAAACGATATCATCCGCAAACAATAGACAACAAGGTATTGATTGTTGGATATGTCTGATGAGCTCATCTAAGATAAGGGTAAAGAGATAAAGGCTTAAAGCTGAACTTTGATGAAATCCAACAGTGATAGAGAATTCATGTGTTAATCCTCCAGATGAAAGCCTAAGCTTGTCTCGCTTAAATAAATTATTTTGTTTTGCTGTGAATTTATCTGCGTGAGATGTTTTAATTATTATCTAACTGTGGCTTAACAGTTGGATTTGCATAGCATGCAGGGTTAGGTCACCTTTTACCTGCCGCCTATATATTCGTCCTGTGTCACCTCCCAGTGAAGCTTTTTGATCTGCAGTGGCAAGGGGAAGTAACCCATAATACTTTTTAGGTGGACCTCTTTAAATTTGTATCCTTATTGTCTCCTGTCACTGCTGCGTTTTCCATTGGTTCTGTCAAGTAAGATCATGAACCATCTCTTCATCCAAACTTGATGACTAGTAGAGTTTCTAGAGGATGCCAATACTTTCAGATTTCAGAACAATATCTCTCCTGGGCCCTGAGATTGTTTTTGATGCCCAACAAGTATGAGGACTCTTCACAGCTAGTTTGTTATGGTCTAAATCACATTATTGTATCGTTAGTTTCTTTTATTATTAGTAGTGTGTGCGTTAAACAATAGTCTTATAGTCTTTTTAAAGGCAAGTGTGGGTCATGTAATGTTATCAAAAAAGTTATTCTCCCCATTGTCTTGTGCATGAAATTTGTAGTAGCACCCTCCTCCCGAGCAAGCTCCTCCTAGGCATCCGTTATTCCGGCTCCGAAGTATCCCCTCCGCCTCCAGCCACTACTCGGACAAGCACTCAACAATTTGGCGTGAAAGATTTTTTGGTTCTCCCCCACATCATCGCACGATCCGTTTTTCTGGGAAAAAAAACAGAAGTGTGAACCGTTCAACGATGTACAGCGCTACATCGTTGAAGCACGAACCGTCTGCTCTTGCGCTACATCGTCGAAAACGCGTCTCCTTCTCCCGCACAACCTCGATTTGCAACTCTCCAATAGCAGACACCAACGACCTAATTTCTCCTGCTCGACATGTCGCACAACCATCAACGTCCATTCTCCAACAAGGTTGTATGCTTCGGCCCTTTCCATCAGGCCCAGCAACGTTCATTCTCTATCGACAGCATATGCGTCATCGTTTTCCTTTTCGAGCCCACATAGCAACCAATTTTTTTCATTTTCGAGCTCTGCTACCTCTGATCTCTATCGTCCTTTCCCTTCATCGAGCACGTATCCAGCAAAATCTGTCAGAGCCGTCTGCTCCTCTTGTCCTTGCTAAGCACATGTGGAAGAGCGCCCAAGCTAGCGCACCTTTTCGAGCACCACTCCATCATCCGCCGAGTCCACGCAGAAAAAAAGCGCGCCAAGATCCTATTTTTGAACTCCTAAAGACAAACCTTTCCGGTTTTTGAGCCCCGAGCCTTCAATATTTTCAAGCTGAAATGATTTTTAATTCATTAATCAACTTTTTGATTAATGCATTAAATATTACTTCAATAATTGCAAATGACGCCTAAGGCTGCTCGACACGAATATTGGGAGGCCGAGATGGCCTATCACGCCTCAACAATGGCAAGTTGTGTCGCCACTCGCCACCTACCTCGATGGACTCGACAACCTGTTCGCCACACACAAACAAAAACAACAGCTAGATCATGTTCCGCTCCCCGCGCCGCCGCCATCGACCTCATTGATTGTCCCACAGCAACCCATGCCAATCGTGTTGTCAGCCACCTCCATCCAACGCCCTCCGCTCCAGTTACATGTTTTGTCGGCCCAGCTGACGCCATTCCTTCCAGTGACCTTTCCCCGTTGGCGCCGCCACTTCTGACCGCCATGACTCGCATTCAGCAGGCACACTTGCCCCGTCGCTACCCATTATGCACAACAGACCCTCCTCGACTAACTTTTGCGTCATGCTAAATCCATGCTGACCTCTATGACATCTGTGAGTGCACCACGAGCCCTTGCCCCAATGACGCATCTGCTTTGACCTCACGCTACAAAGATTTGTTTTGGCGCATAGTTAAGAAACCAGAGGATCACACCGATATTGCCACGCTCGAGCTCGGCGGCAAGCTCGATTTAAAGTAGGAATGAGAGGTTATGGTCCCAATCTCATTATTGTATCGTTAGTATCTTTTTTATTAGTAGTGTGCTTAGTTGTTAGATGGTTAGAGTTTGCATTTAAGAATAGTCTTGTAGACTATATAAAGGTAAGTGTGAGCCTTGTACGGTTATGAAAGAAGTTATCCTCTCATCTGTGTCTTGTGCATGAGATTTTTGGCCGCTCTCTCCTCCTGAGCAAGCCCAGGCAGCCGTGGTTCCGACTCCAACGTATCCCCTCCGCCTACGCCCACCACTTCGACGAGCACTCAACATAGTCATTCTAACGGGGCTATCTACAACTTGATACATGTCACATTGTTGTACGACACACATTACCCTTGTATCTCATCATGCCTCGGCACATTAAAGACCCTTCAATGTCTCACACATGAGAGAGGCATGGATATCCTAGAAGCCACTCACAGTCTAAGAGTAAGAAATACACACAAAACATAGGGATTGACTTCAACTCTAATTTAAACTTATTTATAATATAAATGGAGGTTGTATTATCAACATATATAATTAAATACATAATAAAAACTTCACGAATACGACACTGCCTAATTAAATAATTAGCTAGCAAATGCACTACGCTATATTACTTATATACATGTGGATGTGTGTCATCCAAAGGAAACCTACAAAGGCAAAAAGCACGACCAATCTGCATGACAAACATTTGTGTCTTCTGATGTACTACTACACAATGATCTTGACACAAGTCTCTAGGGTGCAAGTTCTAGGCAAGAGAGCTTCCAATAGGACTACATAATTGCGATGATTATGATAAAATTACTCCCGCGGTCCCACTGCATCACATGTCACTATTTGAAGTTGCTAGTGAACAATAATCAATCGTTAAGCTAATCACTGGCACGCAAAACAAGTGGAAATGTTATACAAAAATAAATGATAACAATCAAATCACCCAAGAGATGACTGTACACAAAATGGGATAAAGTCCGTAAGAACTGTAAGATATAACTTCTTTTCTTAAAGAATAAAACAGGGAAAAAAGCAATATGACATGGAAAACAAGCCATGACAAATGCTTCCACTAAGATTAACTCAATCCAACTGAGAGTCAGTTCTCCAACATTTTTATTTTCTCAGAGTAAGATCTTATCTGAGACAATCTCTCCGGAGTGATAAGGTTCCCAACTTCAAGCTTGTATTCTTCAAATTTTGCTTCTTCGCACTTCAAGGCAGCACTCTTACAGGCCTTAATGGTTCCTAATACATCAAGAATACATAAGCTTTCAAAAAATCTGTGTCACTCAATATGACTCAATATGTATCATACTAGCATAACGATTTTCACCAATTGATTCGACAACAGAAGAGGTTTATGCAGAATAAGAGATTAAAAAGGAAAATACAAAATAAATAACATGGTCAAGTTTATAAAAATTTAACGAGTGTGTGTCATCTAGCTCTAATGGATACATTATTGATGCTTATCCATCAATATTATGTGACGATCAATTGATTCTTAGGCATGCAAAATTTATACATTTTAAACCTGCGAGACAGAAGAATATAAATAAACATGAGGATGCAACTTTTTGAACAAGCATTGATTGATTAACCTGAAGAATTTCCTCGATAAAATAAAACATTGATAAGAAATATCACATAATTTTAAAAATAAATAATATTATAAATTATATAACCAGACCATCAATGCTAGATGAATTTGAGAGTTGGCAGCAAAAAAAAAGAGTATTAAGAGATAAATAGAGAGTTGTCAAAAAGAGTATTAAAATGGGAGAACCGGAGATATGATAGAAATATCGTTTATTAAAAATAAGAAGCACCAACCTAAAAAATTGATTGACATGTTTGGCTGAGTAAAACAAATTGTACTAAAAATAGTTAAAAACAAGTATTTCAAATAGCAGAGGAAAAATACTAAACCAATGTAATGTACTAATACTATTTAGCATAATGTAAAAAAAGCCCTCATTTAGCATAACGTAAAAAAATAGAAATAAGTTCAAGGTAAATGCCCATTTTCTTGGATCATTAAGAATTTCTCTTATGTATAGATTAATCTCACATCTTGATTGATTTATGATATATATATATATATATATATATATATATATATATATATATATATATATATATATATAAATGACAGACATGGGACTCCACCCCTACGGCCAATCGCGACAGTACCTCGACACCAACATGTACCGGGGGTCCGCCTCTATCAATTAAGGCTTTGTTTGGGAGAGTTGTTGCGGATGTGAAAGCTCTATTTGAAACGCATAAGCTATTTTTAGACCGTTTGTTTGATCAGCTCTTTGAATAGAGCTTTTTATAAAATAGCTTATTTTACCATTTTGGAGAGTAGCTCTCCGCCACGTTCGCGAAGCGAGACCCGCCTTCTTATTTCCATGCTTTCTCCCCTTCGCAATTCACCTCCCGTAACCCTTCCGCGATTTCTCCCCTCCGCAGATCTCCAGCTCGATGCTCGCCCGAAAACCTCCCACCTCAGGCCTCATGAAGAAACCCTTGATGACACTTCTGAAACCCTGGTCACCAACGTTGCTCCTACTGTGACTGCAAACATATCGTTGTGCAAGAGCCCTCAACTGCTCTCTCTCTCCCACGCCGCTCTTTCGACCACAAGCATATCACCACCTCATAAGCATATCATCCTCCTTCAAAGGTTTGCTCCCGCTCCTACAATCTTGAGTCGGCATTTGGTGAAGCTTCAAATTTCCAGTTCCAGTTTCCAGCTTCATATTCCAGTTACAGTCTTCCAAATCCTACTGCGACTGCAAACATATCGTTGTGCAAGAGCCCTTGACTGCTCTCTCACACGTTACTCATTCGACCACAAGCATATCACCACCTCATAAGCATATCATCCTCCTTCAAAGATTTGCTCCTGCTCCTACAATCTTGAGTCAGCATTGGTGAAGCTTCGAATTCCCAGTTCCAGTTTCCAGCTTCATATTCCAGTTCCAGTCTTCCAGATCCCCTCTAGCGCAAGGTATCCATGTCTAACTGCTTTCAATACTTTTATCTCGTTCGATTAATGGAGGTTTTCTATTCCAATTCATTGTGACTTTGTGAGATAATTATGAAATAAACAGCAAGTTTATCTTTAAATGCAATGCAAAGTAATTCCAAAAAATATGCAGCAAGCTTGTTGATTTCTTGATTTGTTGATGTGCTGAATTTTTGAACCAATGCAAAGTAATCAGATGTAATTACAAAGCATTGCATAGTGTTTCTTAATTTGTTGAATTGAACTTGGTAGAGCTTGTTGATTTCTTGATTTGCCAAGTTATGATATGTGAAATTGTTCATTCAGAGAATTCTGATTACTATAAACTAGCATTAAAAGCTAATAATATAGTTTATATAGGCTTAAATATATTGATCCATATATCAACCCTTTCAAGGCAGACATGAGCATTGTTAATAAGGCACATTCATCTCTTTGAAATGTGATAGAACGGACGCTTGGTGATTGGAAGAAAAAATGTAGCTTTCAAACAGTTGTTCTTCCAAACATCATAATTGAAAAAGCTTATTCGATCGGCACTTATGCACAAACTCTCCAAACAATCTGCAGCTTATTCATCATTGCTTTCCTGACAGTGTTATTCAATCGGCTCTATTAGATCAGCAGCATTTTCATCAGCATCAGCTGTCCTAAACAGAGCCAAATTAATGCATCCTTCGTCACATCCTAAGTCACGCATTTATTTTCCAGCATTTATCCATTAGCATGTATTTCTTTCGTGCATTTTTTTTTGAAATTGTTTGGCTCATCAATTTGACCGCCCAATGAGACCCTGAATAAATTGGTCCGATAATTTAGGTAGTTAGAACGTAAGGGGCAAGCTTAAAATATTTAAACAGCATAAATTTAAATAAGGCAAAATTAATGTTAAAAGATATAATGATAGCCAATTCTACCTTTCAAAAAAGATACGTAAATTATCAAATTTGGAAAGGCTGCAGTTGGCAAGAAATAAAGCAGAAGAAAACCCAAGCAATAGATGGAAAAATACTATTCAGATCGTAAATTTGGAAATAACTAATTGGACAACATCTATTAATACCATCATTATTAAGAAGAAAAGCATCCCGGTTAAACAGAGGAACGAAAATCGTCTGTCCCTCTGAAATACCGGCAACAAGCCACCTCCTCCTTTTTCTCACCGTCGATACTCGTCCCCGTCTCCGCCAACTCCGGCGACATCAGAGGAGCCACGACCTCCTCCTGCCGGAACTCCCGCCGCTAGTCTCCGCCGAGAGTTGTCCGCCTCCAGCACCGCTGAATCTCCAGCGCCGATTTCTCTCTGTTGGGTCACCGTCGACCCCCCCCCCCCCCCCCCCCCCCGTCAACTCTGATGGCCCTCCCAAAGAACCACCGCCTTCCCTCTTCACTCCCCTGTCGAAGCCAAGAAGCCGCTGAAGCAGCCATTGTAGTCGTCCGCCAGGCACTCCTGTTAGTTCTAAAAGATTGCAGCCTCTCATCCCTGCCGCACGCCGACCTCCAACACCGACGCAGCACCGATCCAACACCCCTGAAGGTTTATGTTATGGGTCGATAATTATGATCATATTATATCATTTATTTGCTTTTATGTCGCATTCATATTCCGTCGTTATGTCCAAATCTGTCGTATTTGCTTTATCGTGATTTTTATTTCCTTTTGAGTTCTTTCCTTTTGATGTCGACTGTAAGTCCTATTTAAAGGGACCCGGTGTGTCTTGTATTGGCATGAATGAATAAAGTTCTAGTCTTCTTCACTTGTGTGAGATCTTGGTGGCTCTCTCCTCCAACGAGCAACCCTGCTTAGGTAGTCGCGGTTCCGGCTCCACGGTAGCCTCCACCACCTCATCTTCTCCACCTCCGGCCTCTCTTCCAGCAACATTCAAGTTCCGGAAGCTGACCGCCTTCCTTCCCGTGGTTACTACACCACTCACAGATCACGTCAGCAGCAGTCAAGTTCCGCTACCACCGCTCATCCGTCAGGAGCTACAACCGCTCATCCGTCAGGAGCCGCCACCACAGGCCCTCTTACGCCTTGAAGTTGATATTCTACCACGCTATACCCGGCTGGAATTTCCCACCTAAAAACAGATCCCTTGGGCTGGCTTACCAGGTGCGAACAATTCTTTGGTCATCAACAAACTCTGGTAGCCGAACGACTTTCTTTGGCCTCCTTCCACCTTCTCGACTTAGTCTTGCTTTGGGCCAATCGTCTCCTCATTGATCAGTCGGGCCTGACATGGGATGACTTCAAAAAATTTTGCAACCTGCGTTTCGGCCCTCCAATTCACAACAACCCCCGCGGTGCCCTCACAACACTCCACCAGACGAGCTCCATGGAAGAATATCTGAACCAGTTTCAGCTACTTCTATCACATGTTACATCGCCTCCAGAGATGCAAGTCAATATCTTCACTACCAGACTTCGTGAACGCCTGCGACCTGATGTCAAATTCGAGGCTCCTCCAGATTTAGTGACTGCCATGAGTCTGGCCAGGTTATGCGACCGTCGCTTCCAACTAGCACAGGAGGCCTATTCCCACCGACTCGGGCATTCGACCCGGACAGTCCGAGGGACATCCAACCCCACTAGTCCGCAAACTATCTCGGGACGAGATAATCGAACGGCGCGCCAAGGGCTTATGCTTCAATTGCGACGAGCCTTACACACGCGGCCACAGGTGCAAACGAATTTTCTATCTGCAAGTCGAGGACACTGACGATGAGGGTGTCAAATAGCGCAAGAAGTCATGCATCTCCCTCGAGCTTGAGGACAAGCTCGTTTTACAAGGCGAGAAGGATGTTATGGGTCGATAATTATGAACCTATTATATTATTTATTTGCTTTTATGTCGCATTCTTATTCCGTCAATATGTCCAAGTTTGTCGTGTTTCTTTTATCGTGATTTTTATTTCCTTTTGATGTCGATTGTAAGTCATATTTAAGGGGACCCGGTGTATCTTGTATTGGCATGAATGAATAAAGTTCTAGTTTTATTCCCTTGTGTGAGATCTTGGTGGCTATCTCCTCCAACGAGTAACCCCGCTTAGGCAGCCTCGGTTCCACGGTATCCTCCACCGCCGCCATCTTCTCCACCTCCGGCCTCTCCTCTGGCAACATTCATAGACCCGTAACAGTTTCCAGTGCCTGACCTCCCTGCTAGGACGCTGTCGGCCTCACTTTTTGACTCTAGTGACCCAATCTGACTGACGTCGACGTCGACGTTTTTCTCTCTGTCAATCGACCTTTACTCTGCCTTCGTCGTTCTCCAGATTGACATCGACATTCAACGCCTTCATCATTAAGCCCGTGGTTCTCCTTTGCACTAATCGGGTTTGAACCAGATTCACGACCTTGGGTAACCTCACCCCTCTTTCTCTACTCATATTGGATTAATTTTGTGCATCTAAATTAATTAATTTAATCATGCCTCAACGTTCGCACTACTGTATTTGTCGCTTATCCATAAATTGCTATGTGTGAATTTGTTTGTGGATCTACAAATCTGGTCATGGTTCAATTCGTTAAGCGCTCGAGGGAACTTCTTTCAAATAACGATTACCGGTTTTGTGAAGTTTGTTGTTAGGACATGATTACGGAAAAATTTTTTGTTTTGGCCCCTCAACCCTGTTAAAAATTAAAATTATTCGCATAAATATATCAAATTTTCAAAAACCTAATTTTGGTTTACATCAGTTTGATATCAGAGAGCCTTTGATTCGCTCATATCGCGAATCAACGATCCGGATTTAAAAATAAAAATATAATAATTAAAGAAAAGTTTATTAAATTTACTTTTTTTATCTACATCTTTATTTAAAAATACCAAAAAAATCAAATTTTGTTTGAGCTTTAATTAAAAAAATCAAAAAACAAAAAATCAAATTTTGTTTGAGCTTTAATTTTTTAAAGAAGTTAAACAAAAAAAATATTTTCTCAAATATGTTTAACTCAAATGTCACCTCCTATTATAATAGTCAATTATTTCAAATACGAAATATTTTACAAAATAATAATAATACTAATTTTGAGTTCCAATTAAAAGAAAAAGTTTAACGTTATTTTAATCTCTAAATATTTTTAAAAACATTATTATTATTAAATCCTTAGTTAAAAATGACGGGTTTTGAAGATTGCATGAAAACATTAATGAAAAACATTGAGTTTGTCACTACATAACTCAAGCAGAATCCGAATAGGTTGTGCACCGATGTACACAATCTTGAAATGACAATGCGCAAGCAAAATATTTTCCCTGATTATGTCTCAACTAAGCATCAACTAATGGAACCCGGACTTCGAATTATTAACAATTCTCATTCTAGACTCATCTCTTCCCCCACGAACACCTTGGCCCCAGCGGTGCGGTAGCCCAAACCGAAACCGCACCGCAGAGGTCGGTCCACAAAACCGCACCGCACCGAAACCTTGCGGTGCGGTTTCGACGGTGCGGTTTGTGGTCGGTTTTTGCGGTGCGGTTTCGGTTTTTTTCACCACTCATTCATTTTTAGGCTTCAGTCGGGGAATCTTGTTCTCTTCCTGAGCCCAGTTTTGAAAGTTAAAAATCTCAGGATAATTATCAAACTATTTACATTTTATGATAAATACTTGAAAAAAATAAATAAAGTAATGAGTTATGATCAATCTAAATTTTCAACAAAAACAAAATGTTTAAACTATTTGCAGTCGGAGAAAAAATGAAAGTTCCTATTAAGGCCAAAATGATATTTCATCCTATGGGCATGGTTTGATGTTTCTCCATAAGAATGGTATAGTAAAGGAGATGTAGAAGGAGACCAATAGGCCATAAAACAACTGAAACTGACATTGGTAAAAAAAATATCACTAAAGCACAATAAGAGAACAGGATTCAATGACTCTACACAAACATTATGTCGCACTAAATAAAATTTGAGAGCAGAAAAAATTATTTTTCCAAATTACATGAGTCCCTAAAGTAACGCACAAGCGAGAAGAGCACTCGGGGGAGACTATGAGAGCCACCAATAGCAGCACGCAATGCCGGTCTTGCGCTGCACGTGGTCTCGTCGTGTCGCAGAACGACGGAGTGTCCGGGGACTTGTGACAGAATGTGAGAACCGGCAGGGAGATTAGACGACATAGACTCGTTGTTCGCACCAACCAAGCAAGCCCAAGACATCTTATAAATTATAAAAGCGGTGCGGTGCGGTTTGCAGTACACAAAAACCGCACCACACCAATCGAGTCACCGCACCGCAACCGATCGGTTCGGTTTGGAGTCTACCCTAACCTTGCAATTGCCCATCCCTATCCCGTCAGGTATTTCCGAAAGCACCACCTATCGCAGAGATTATTTTTGTCCCCGCACCGAGAAGAACTTGATGATCACCTGTCACTCACATTAGAGTCATCACAATATATAGATTTTATATTTGAAGAACATCATTTGTTGTCATTACATTATCCTATAAATGAGTCTGAAAAAAATTATTTTCAATTATTAATATATTTAAGAAAACTCGTATTTTAAGGATAGTGAGAACTCCAAAAATCTTCACTCCTAATTATGATACATATTTTAAAGGATTTCTCTCGAAACATTTAAATGATAAAATTGGGATCAATTTTAAATTTTGTAGTATTAAGTTAGATAATAACGGATTTGTGGAATTGCAACAATATATTAATTACTTTATGTCGTATTTTTGGAATGTACTAAGGGGTCGAATGGACACCAAACTCAAGTTTAGTAGCGTTTACCACTCTCTAATCGATGAACTGACTGAAATCATAGGAGTTTGGAGAACCTTCTTAGGCGTCTAATCGGGGAGAATTTAAAGCAATAGGACCTTGTATCTCCACGGAAAAATTTCACTTGTAATGATTCTAAAAGTCGCTCCCTTAATATATCTTATTTCGAGATTTTTTGTGTTGCTCTGTCCACCTGACCGTCACCAAACTCGAGATTTTTTGTGTTGCTCTTGTTCCATGAACTTATTTCATTCAATGTGCAAACTCATATTAATTATTTAAAATAATTGCATAAAATTACAGCTAATATTTTGTGAGCAATATTTTAACATTACAAACTCAAGATCGGTCATTATCGCCATGAATTGTACTTTTCAAAGAGAAGTCAGATGATTGCTTATTGCAGGATATTTGATCCAGTTCATGTTCAGAAGCGCATTGGGCCACCAGTTGAGGCACCTGTCAAGGCCCCAAATATTCCACCTGATCTAACACCAGTGATGATGTCAGATCTCTCCATTGTCAGTTTTTGCAAAGTCTCATCGAGGTCGATCTCTTTCAACACCAAGAGAATTGATGTATCATTCGTCGCATCCTACGTCACGCATTTTATTTTCCAGCATTTATCTATTATCATGTATTCCTTTAATGCATTTTCTTTTTTTGAAATTGTTTGGCTCATCGGTTTGACCTCCCGATGAGAACCTGAATAAATTGGTCTGGTAATTTAGATAGTTAGGACGAAAGTGACAGGCTTAAAATATTTAGAAGACATACATTTAAATAAGACAAAATTAATGTTAAAGGATATAATGATATCCAATTCTACCTTTCAAAAGAGATACATAAATTATCAAATTCGGAAAGGCTATAGTTGACCAGAAATAAAGAAATAAAGCAGAAGAAAATTCAAGCAATAGATGGAAAAATACTATTCGGGTAGTAAATTTGGAAATAACTGATTGGACAACAACTATTAATACCACCATTATTGAGAAGAAAAGCAGCCTGGCTAAACAGAAGAACGAAAATCGTCTGACCCTCTGAAATACTGGGGACAAGCCACCTCCTTCTCGTTCTCACCGTCGATACTCGTCCTCATCTCCTCCAACCTGGCAACATCAGAGGAGCCACGACCTCTTCCCTCCGAAACTCCTGCCACTAGTCTCTGCCAAGAGTTGTCAGCCTCCAGCGTCGTTGAATTTCCAGCGCCGATTTCTCCCTGCTGGGTCGACGTCGACCCCCCTGTCAACTCCAGCGGCCCTCCCAAAGAACCATCGCCTTCCCTCTTCACTTCCTCTGTCGAAGCCAAGAAGTCGCTGAAGCAGCCACTGTAGTCGTCCACCAGGCACTCCTGTGAGTTCCAGAAGATTGTGTCCTCTCGTCCTTGTCGCACGCCGACCGCCACCACCGACACAGCGCTGATCCAGCCTCCCTGAAGCTTCCTAATCCCCGACCTCCCTGCTAGGACGTCGTCGACCTCACTTTTTGACTCTGGTGACCCAATCCGACTGACGTTGACGTTTTTCCCTTCATCAGTCGGCCTTTGCTCTGCCATCACCATTCTCCCGATTGACATCGACATCTGATGCCTTCCATCATCTTCAAACATGCCAACATAGGGTTCATCCAGTTAAAGATTTGTAATTTCAAGCATGCCAACATCTTCAAACGTGTCAAATGAATTTCCACCAATATCTCACATCTTGGTCTCTCCTTGTGCGTATTGTGGATTTTTTTTGGATAGAAAACGTAGATTGTTGTGTATAAAAACTAGGACTCCATTTGTTTCGGCGGTGGTGGGTCGATCCGGCGGGTGGGAACGGAGTGTTCGAACCAGAGGGGGGAGATGGCTGCTCCAAACGGAGCTTTTTGGGGCGTTTCTCAAGGAGGGCGGGTGGAAACGGAGCAAACGCCGTCGGAGGTTCATTTGTTTACCCTCCTTCCGGCAGCGTCTGCCCAAAACGGAGCAGCAAAACACCCAAACAAATAGAGCTAAGATCTTCTGCACATGTTGGAGTCATTATATTTCTTCTCATTTAGTGTATAAAGGAGTTAGTACTCCAATTACTCTCGACACATGATGAAGATGATGGTTGTGCAAGAAGTTTTAAGCCTAAACTTTGTAGTATAGATGCAAGAAGCTATTGAGCAGCTAGAGGGATGAGCCGCGGTTTTTTTATTTTATAAATGAGCGAATGAGCGGGACACGCGTGTCTTGCGTGAGCCAGCGTGTTGGACTTTCGACACGCGTGTCTGCACCTGTCCCGGTGTCGGACGCGTGTCGGAGAGTTTGACAGTGACACGTTGGGCATTTTGAAGTGTCAGAGCTTCATAGATGATACTATCATATATGAGCAAAGGATAACGGGTTATACCACAATCCAGAGACAACTACAGAACTGCTTTCTGTCGAACTGGAAACAAGAGTAGAACAGTGAAGCTGCGGGTCTAAGAAGAAGACTTGAGTTGGTGGCGACTGTCAATGACTAGCTATCAATAGTAGTTGTCGACGCGAAATAGCCGACGAAAGGGGGTCGGGAAAAAGTCGCCCAAGGTCGACCAGCCCCAGACAGTGGAATCGGAGGAATGTGCTTCTTCTGAAGTAGGGAGAGGCGGGAAACAATGATCGAAAATGCAGAGGTTTGCCCGAGGTTGGACTGCCACCGGGAGGCTCGCCGGAGACTGATCTACCCACGAAAAGGCTCGTCGACGTCAATGGAAGGGGAATCAAGAAGACTGGCGGGCTGGAGAGAGGAATGGACGGGGCTGGACTTTTGGGAAACAAAGAATTGAGTTTTTTGTTCCCAATTTTTTCAAGCTCCCATTAAAGGGGTTGGTTATTCCTTATAAATAAAGTGGGGGTATTGATAATGATTTTAATGATAATAAAAGATGGGGAGGGGTTATAAAAAAAAGTCAGTTAACATTCTTTGGCTTTTGAGGTGTTTCAATTATGAAAATAATGGAGGGCCTAAAGGACGCGTAAACAAGGCTTTTGGAAGTTATAACTCACGAATGAGGCTTGAATTAAAAAAAACTAGGACATATATTTTAATAATACTGAAATTGAATTAAATATTTTAATTTATACACTATTTAATTTCAGAATACTTAAATATTAATATAAATTACTTAATTTTAATATATTTTCATAAGTTTGCCATAATTACCACTTCACCTAATTTGACGGACAATTTCGTTCAGGTTCTTATTCGCCGTTCACGTCAATAAGCCGAACAAACTAGCGCGAGTGATGTGCCCAAAAACACACAGGCGGTTACTAATAATATATGCAAAACATATTGTGTTATTAATTTGCACGGAAATAAAAGAAACAAGTATGAATACATGCTCAACACTAAAAAAAATACGAAAAATAAAAGTAAAATAAGATGTGATACAGGTCGCATCGGTACCAGAGCTACTGGATTCCTAATGTCAAACTCTCGACGATTGACCTCCCGCTCTCGGCGATAGTCTTTTTCTTTTTGTTGGAACTCTTCCTTTTTAGGTACTCGCAAATTGGCCCTCAGAGCTCGCCACATTTCTCCTCTTCATCTATTGTTGAACAGAGCCCACCTGTCGCGCCTTTTATAGGCCATCGAACTACTGCAGGATGTTTCTGCCACCTCCCGCACGAACATTGACAGTCTACACTCTACAGGAGGAACCATGGCATTTACGAGGGCTAGTTATATCCTGCTTTTCTCATAGTCCGACCTAGATAATGCACTCAAGGGCCACAAATCACATAACTCCACATAAACCTACGCGGTTATTGCACATATTTTGGAGGACACTTGGTCACTTGATGGAGCAAGAAGCAAATAGTGGTGGCACACTCTTCTGCATATAGTTGTTTTTGAACTCACGTGACTAGAGAGTCTTCTTACTGATCTTGGGGTCCAGCTTCCCTCTCTGATCATCCTCTACTGTGATAGTCAAGCTATCATCCATGTCGTCAAGAATCCAGTTTCTAGTGACCGTACCAAGCATATCAAAGTAGATCTTCATTTCGTCCAGGAACAACTTCAACTTTGCAAACTTTAGCTATGACATATAGCAAATCTCTGACATCCTCACCAAGGCCTTACTACACCCCTATACCGACGATTCATTTCCAAGATTGACGTTAACAATCTGTATGCTTTAGTTTATGGGAAGGGGGGATTAAAAGAAATAGAAATATGCTCAATGTAAAGGCCCACTTTCATAGCCCATTGAAATTTCTCTCATGTATAGATTAGTCACACATTTTTGTTTAGAGTATGATATCACCTCCTCCTTCCTATATATATATATATATATATATATATATATATATATATATACGCGTACAATTACATGTATTATGGATTTATTATGAAGTAATAAAAATTGTTTGAGCTTTGTATTTTATTATGTATTGACATAAAGTGAATGGATGGAATGAATAATAAACTTGACTATAAATAAAAATTATTGTGTATGCACTACATGTATGCAGGTGATGGGCGAAGGATGAATTTTTGTATATTATGTAAAAAGTGAATGTAAATATACATTTATTTTTTATGTGCGGGTTCCACACAATCAGCATGCACATATTGGCTCCCATGCATGCAAACCTGCATGAGTAATAATTTTCCCTAAATTTGGGTGAGGCAACCCATAAATATCTAAAGTAATTAATAACTTTATCTAAATTATGCATCGGGGAAAATAACAAATATGTTGATAAACTTAACCTGATGTGAACATCTTAGTGTCAATGCAACCCTAACCCCTCCCAACTAGTGTCCTGAAGCAACATCTGCATGAACAATCCCTTTAATTATACGTCTTCAGATTAATAGTTGATAATGTATAAGTTCATTATTTCAGGGAAGGTCACAAATTTTCATATTTATTTTTTTTAAACACTCAACTACAAAACATTGCTTCTCTCTTGTTTGAATATTGACTAATTCAAAAATATTGCATTATTAATTTCCAAAGACCCTAAACAGGAGGGAAAAAAGTTTCCAAATGGTAATTAGTTGAGGTATTGATTACATACTTATTGACAGAATACTTACCACTCAAAGCTAATAAGTTGAGAGTTATAGGGCACTTTCCAATACTCTTCACCATTGTCATGGCAGCCCATATCTTCTGATAATCATGGCGTGATGTTCTTATAACACACAATCTTGTGGAGGGATTGACATATTTGACTGCACAAAAAAGGAGAAAAAGGAAGAATCAGCAGATGAACACAACAAGGTTTCCATGAATAAACTTCGAACTTAAAATTTCATGTTTCGCACAATTATAAGAGTATACCTTGTAATGACCCGAGCGACAGAGCAAGACCACACTCACCAAAATTCAAAAGGATTTTATCTTTGATCGCTTTCAACAAATTATACTCTGTAACTATTATTGGATAGTTTCCAGAAGAATCCTTGCTGCCATTTATCATGACCTCAATCACCATGTATCTGTTCTTAAATTGCACCATAATATACTTCTGGGTTTAAGCAACGAACTGCCTGAAGAAATGTAAGGAAACATTATTCAATCCTTAGATTAGAACTTCATAAATAAGTATAATTTGAAGCGTATAATACAAGAAAACTATAGATTCCACTTTCCACTAGTAAATGTGTATAACAATTTTGCAAGTACAATGATTGTACATATAGATAAATAGTTGGAAGAAAACTCTAGTCCCTGGAGTCATTCCCTCTTCCTTGCTTTTCCACGATTATTTATCCACTTCTTCACTCCTTCATGCCTTCTCTGTTTTATAACGCCTCCAATCTACTTAATTCATCCTTTTCTGCATGGATGGGCTCATTAATCACTACCCTCCCTCCTTGAGCAACAATCGGTGGAGATGGGCTACTAAGTTGGTTAGAAGATAAAAGGTGGCCAAAATGGGATTGAATTTTGGATCAAATAAAGCTCTGATTGGACAAAGTAATCTGATTGAAGAGCCAAATGATTGGATCCACAAGCTGAAAGCTCAGAATAAATAACTTTACAATTGGATTTCGAACCACGCATTGTTAATTTTCAATTGTAATTAGGGGTGTGTATGAAAAATAAAAATGGAGCCAAACCACTCAAACTGAATTGACATTTAAATCTCAGACAGTTAATTTAAGCAGTGCAAATTAATATCAAGGCTAGCAAACTTAGGTTTTCTTCTTGTTGGAGGGCCAAAAGCTAACGAACACAGGCGACAAAGATCCTTTGATTAGTCGTAAAACAAACTTACTGATATAGAATGACATTCATAATCATATAAGTGTCCAATTTCGTACAATGCTATTAAAAAACAATGAAACCAAATAACGAGGAACTTACAAGTGAGAGGTCGTAGGCGGTGTTGCGGAGATCCGGTGATGGTAGTGGCTTTGACGGCTACCTAGAGGAAGGGAGAGGGGCTGGAGAGTAACAGCAAGGTATGGTAAAGGCAGGATGGAGGGTTGGACAGTGAAGAGGGGTGCTGGAATGATGGAAATGAGGGGACTTGTGGTAGGGAGATGGCGGAGGGAGGTTGGTTGTTGTTGGAGGAAGTCGGTGGCGGTTCTGTGGACGCTAGAAGGCTGGCGGAATGGAGGGAGGGAGAAAGAGAGGCCGGCGGCTTTGGGAAATCAGTGGGGGCTTGGTATATTAGAGCTGGGAGGGGGCTCTGGATATTAGGGCTGTAATGAGGCTACTAATGGACGGAAAACAATGAAAACAAGGGGAAAAATCTAAGGCCATTGTTAACTGCACTCTATTTTTTACTATCCGCACTTCAAAATATTTTAAAAAAATATTTTGTCAAAAAGTTAATCGCAATTCTAACTATTCGCCTTCTTCTCTTCCGGTTCACGGAAGTAGCCGTCCCCCCAACTCGCGAAATCCGCAACTTGCGAAATCGGCCTCCCGTTTCCGTACTCACTCTGCAATGAGACAACGAGAGGGTGTCGGCGGTGGCTGGGTCTTTTGGGTACATGGCGCCGGAGTTTGGGGCGTTGAGGAAGGTGAACGAGAAGGTGGATGTTTATAGCTTTGGCGTGGTGCTTCTAGAGCTGGTGACGGGGAGGGAAGCAGGGGATGGGGGCAAGGAAGATGATAGGAATCTGACGGACTAGGCGCGGCGGAGATATAAGGAGAGTGGGTGGACGGTGGCAGATGTGGTGGATGAGGAAATTGCCGGAGATTCATCGGAGTGGGTAGAGGAGGCTGAGGTGTTGTTCAGGATGGGGCTTATATGCACGGGTTGGGATCCGGCAAGCCGTCCGACAATGAAGGAAGTGTTGTAGGTGTTAATGAAGTTGGGGCAGGGCAGGGAAGGTATTGATGACATTGGCGGAGCAGGGAGAACAGAGAGTGATTTGTTACAGATTAACAATGGGGTGCGCCAATTCAAATATCGGGGTGCGAATATATTTTCGGGTTGTGGTTAACAATCGGATGCGAATAGCCAAAACCGAGTAGCGGTTAACAATCGCCAAAATCAATTGTTAACCGCAGCATGCCGTTTGTTAATCGCAACTCTTCGTATAGTAAAAAAAAATGTTGATCTCAAATCAAATAAAACTATCAAAACTTGCATACAATCACTCAAAGTAAAATATTACACGTGAATGTTACCCCAACGAGCCTCCACCGTGCATGTGTATGAATGCATATAGGGAGGGATTCGACCTACCGGAGCTTGTCGGATCCCACCATCACGGTCACCGGAAGGAAATACTATACCCACAGTCAAACATGCACAAGCATGATTTCAAATCTCATCTTGAATTTTACAGTCTTAACGATTTGTCCCGAAATTTCACTTTTTGCAAGCACCCCGTTCCATTGGTTTTTCATGTTAAAACTCAAATTTATAAAGTATGTTCCTTAAGATTTTTCGGTGTTGCGCCCATAAAATTAAGTAGTGCAATGCAAAAAATCATAACAAAATTTTCAGTCATTACACTCACCACCTCCTCTATGTAGTAGATCATAAGATTCATGTATTAAATGTATTTTCTCGTGCATATTTTCATCCAGCCAGCACAAAAATAAAATCCAAAAAAACTTCTATCAAGATTTTTGCATTTTGGAGGTCGATGTTGTCTTTGTACAGCTCGTTCGCATCTGTGCATATATTAAAGACAAAGAATTGGATGTCCGAAGAGATTTTGGGGCCGCTTGGGACGCACCTTGCGGAAAAATCTTTTATGGAGAGGAAGGGATCGGCATCGTTTTGCTTTAAGGGGTGAAATCAGTGGAGCATTTAGGCTAAAAAAGTCAAATTGTTTGGTCATTGACTAATGGATGATGTTTTGAAGAAACTTATATAAAACGAGTGGCAGTGCATGGGGGGCATCTTCATGCCCCGTGCAACAGTGCCCCGAACGCAACAGTACCCTGGTTGCGACAGTCACCCCGCCTACAGTCACCTTCTCTTGGGATCACAGAAATCACACGACGATTTCCCCTCCGCTTGCCACCCCCAAGCGCGATTGTAGAATAAGTGACAGCTAGAATGTTGTGCTTAGTGGGTAGCGAGCGGAGGGGCAACCATCGTGTGATTTTTGTGAGGCGTGAGCACAAGAGAAGGTGACTGCATGCAGAGAAACTATTGCAGGTGGGATACTCTTGCGGCTAGTGTGTTGTTACGGTCGGGATACTATTGCGGACGAGAATCTATCGCGCGGGACAGGTGGGTGCCCCCGTGCACTGTCGCTCATATCTTATTATGAAAACATTACAAACAACAACATAAATATTGCGCACAACTATATAAACATTGCAAACAACTACATAAACATTGCGAGCAATGACATAAACATTGCGAGCAATGACATAAACATTGCCAATAAATACAAAAACTGATGTAAAACCGCCAAACATAAGAAGGGTTTTACACTATAACTCTTAGTGGAATTTTCACAAACAGTTGGTGGGCGCAAATGCAACAAAATACAAGCTATAATAAAGACCCAAAACTAACATCCTAGATCTAACACCCAAGACCCGACAAGGTCACAACGCGAGTTAAGCACATTACACCATGATTTCATTAGAATCTCGTAACAAAACGTCATCATACATTCATACACAACGAGCTATCTATTAAACGGAACTTCCACCTTAACGGAGGGGTTCAATTAGAGAGATTGTCCCAAAGGAAAACTTGTCCTAAGGGTCCGTTCGGTTTGCAAGAATTGAAATTGAGGAATTGGAATTGATCAACTCCAAAAACTGCAGGAATTGTGGTTTTGCTGAATTCATTTTTGTTGTTCGGTTATATGATGAAATTAAAGCATGAAAATTGGAATTGAACAATTCTATTGTTCAATTGCAGGAAGGAATTCATCTACAAAAATTGAAATTAAATTAATCCCATGCATTAGTTTCTGTCATTAGTCCACCTTATCAAGCGCAAACAAATTTCAAGCACTCACTATTTAGCATTATCTTGAGTTTAAAACTTAGTAAGACTATACACTGCTATGTAAACTTGATATTGCTAATGTAAAACTTGATATATCTACTACAACAATATACTGTTGTGTGCACTCAAATTAGTCAGAGCCCTCAAACCTAATTAATTATTCATTAATAAACCTCAAATGCAAACAAGGACAGAAAAAATATTTTTTACAGATATCTGATCTATAATCCTCAAAAATGCAAACAAATTCATTATTCAATCTTTGTGCCTGAGACTGTTTTTGCCTGGTGATGAGAATGGTGACAGTGAAGATTTTTTCGGCAAGAATCATTCGGGAAATTAGAGCTGTAAATAAAAGTAGTTTCTGTAGGAAAAAAAATCGAGAAGAAGAAAATCTAAAGAAACCCGGTTGCGGATTGGGGACAAGGAGAAGTAGCTGGCTAAATCTTGGGATAAAAAGAACAGTAGACAGCAGCCCTGGAGAAACCTGTTTGCAGATCTGTGCAGAAAAATTATGAAGAGGAGGGATATGAAGAGGAAGATGAACACGAAAAACAAATCTAGAAGATGATGACTCAACGCCGGCGATCTGTCAGGGAGTCGGCGCGGCGAGACGGGGAGACGAACGCAAGAGGAGGGTTGTGTGAGTTCTTCCGTCAAAACCTGGAGTTTGGGACAAGAATTGCGAGCAGGCTAAGGTTTTGGTCAATTCCGTTTCCCGCCTCATTTCTTACCAACAGAACCCCTGGAATGATTTATTAATGGCAAAAACCAAAACCACGGGGCTAAAAGTTGTAAACCGAATGGACCATAAATGTTAATCCCCTAAAAATGGAGAAGGGTTGAGAGAAATGTGAGTGCGTCACTTAAAGGCTAACACGATTGTCTTCACCGATGTCGTCTCCAACTTACCGAAGAAACTTCACACAAGAACTTGTGGAATGGTGGAAGAAGCACACACAAACAAAGTAGAAAGAAGCAAAGTTACTCAAGCATCACACAAGAGAGTGGAAGGAATCAATCTGACCACGAGAACGGAAGACATCGCACCAACCAACGCTACCGGTGTCGCACCGAAGCAAAGCCACCGAGCTCCACGAAGGAGGACCGGCGGTCTCCTATAGGATCAAGCGCCGGACCCATGTCTCCCACGATAGAGAGAGAGGAGGTGGCTCTTCACCTTCCCAAAAATCTTTTATTTTTTCTTGTCAAGAATCAAATTTCTAATCAAAGATATATATAGTTTTTACAAAACTCTCAAAATAAAAAGAAATATAAACTAAAATAAAAGGCAAGAGCCAAAATAACATGCAAACATATTAGTTTTAACCAAAGCTATATTTTGCGGTAGTTTTTCAAGTATTCGGCCTTAACTTGTAGCGTCCCGGATGGTTGGTCTTGATCAAATCTCCCCTGCTAAAAACTACTCAACTTCAGGGAGTGGTGAATTTGGTAAGCATGCAGCAGCTCCAAATCTAGCTTTTCAACTTCTTCCACTGTCAACCATGTGTCCTCCTGTAACGGCCCAAAATCGTGTCACGCGGTTAAATGAGTTTGAGGTGCGTTTAGGGGGATGTGGTCTACGGATAGGGGGTTTGAGATAGGGTTTAATATAAATATAAAAAACCTAAACCTAACTTTCCCCTCCCCCTCTCAGCAGCCTCACTCCCCCTCTCCCGATCCCGCTCTCTCCCTTTCTCTCCCGATCTCTCCCCCATCCTCCTCTGCGCTGGCCTACAGGAAGGAGGAGCCGAGCCCGATATCTCCCCCTCCATCTCTCCCGTCGCCGGCTAGGAGTAGTAGCCAGAGCTCTCCCCCTCTCTCCCGTCCTTCTCTCTCACGCGCAAGGCCGAGCGCCGCTCCCGTAGCCGCTTGTAGTAAGGCCGACCCCTTGTGTGGGTGTTGTTAGTTGCGCAGTCAGGAAGGAGAGCCTTGGGGCTCAAGTTTGGCCGATCAAGGCAAGTGGAGATCTTGAGTGGTCTTTTTGGAGCTCGAATCAGCGTGTGCAAGCCGGATCCGTGCGTGGACAGCCGTTGTGAAGGCCGTTCGTTACCGAGCCATGCCTCAGAAACGTGCGTCAAGGGTAACGACTTTTCTTCATGTGAATCCCTTAATTAGCATATTTGCATGGAAGCCCCTCTCCACCGACGGGTGGGGGAAGAGTGCTCTCCGACGGGTCGATGTTTACATCACCGCTATTAATTGCATTAGCAGCCGGAAGCGCGAGTACGGTTTAGGCATGCTGTGTGAAGCCCATTCGGACATGTTGATCTGGATTGGTGATGTTCTGGGGTTCCCGAAGAAGACTCCGTGGAAGTTGTATATTTCGGCATGGGGATCTGCCCGGGGCGGCAGTTAGTACTGGAGGTGTGCTCCAGGAAACACCCTAATGTTTGCACGAAGTCGTAGGATCGTCGGCATTAACTCCCGGGGAGTTTTGTCGTGTTTGTGCGAAGCCCGTCTCTCGAAGACTGTAGGGCTAGTGTGTGGAGTTGTGTGCCTTCAGTGCGCAACTCAGGTGGCCGCGAGTGTCACCCTTGTTACATAACAATCGGTTATGTATGCGATAACAGGCAAGGGGAGGTTGACCCGCGTCGTGCATGTTGGGTACGACGATTTGAGCAACGGGCTTGACTGAACTGTACCTGCACTATGTGGTGTAGTTCGACTACCTAAGGAAATTGGTGTGTTGCTACAGGCATAGGAGAGAGACGAGGACCTTGAGTCACGACTAGTGAATGCTCAATGCGTTGTCATTCAGTCCAGGACTGAGAATGGTGGTGGGACCAGGGGAAGTCCGGTACACCGTTAAGGTGCCCTGTGTGCACGAGACGTTGGACCGGCCGCGTCAACGTTTGTGATGATTGGTGCTTAAATGGCACATTCTAGCTTTATGTATTTATGCTAATCCGCTTGCAGGGAAGAAGCACCGCCACCCCGAGAAAGGGGTGGGGTCGTTATAATTTGATCAGCCCTTGCTGACCGTTGCTTTGTTTGCCACCGCTTGGTGGAATGTTTGCTTGCAGGTGCTGCGGAGCCAAGCGGGCTAAGCCCTACTTGTTGTGCTGGCCCTCGAAGGCCCAAGTGTTTGTTTAGTTGTTTTTCATGTGTTACCAGCCTGCGTGCCGATGTATGCAAACCTTTTAATTTGAGTTAAACACTATTGATGTAAGGCCTTAAGGACAGTTTTGTAGTCGTTGTATTTCATTTCTATTGTGGTTAGTGGACATTCGCATTTTGGTGTGGTTTTTTTTGTGAAACTCTTTTTATTCTTCCGCTAGAATGCAACTCTGTGTTAGGATTGCGTTTTCAAAATCTTTTTAGGGGTTTTTTTGGTTTCATTTAGTAACTCTTCCGTCTGTCCGTTTCATATGACGTGGGGCCCCAGTCGGTCCTTCTGTTATATTATTCATGACGGATGGGGGGTGTTCTAATTTGGTATCAAAGCGCGGTGTCGTTCTTCCTTATTTGAATTCGTGGTTGAATTCCTTTTAAGGGGTGGTGAGCACTCATGTGCGTTGCCATTATAACATGAAAAGTAACTCATGAATGTCCACTTAAGAATGAAAAACACGTTAAAAACATTGTTTGTGGAACCTGAGCGTTCCTTTGTTTGTTGTTTGTTATGTCTTTTAGTCACTAAAGTGCGTGTGACACAACTATAGGTGACCAGAAGTGGTGCTGAACAGTCCCAAAATCAGCATTCTGCAGAGAGTAATGCACCGGCGGAGGTACCGACACCTCCTCCTTCTGCCGAGACAATCTGTTTAGTTGCGAAAGCTGTGTTCGTTATGATCAATGCGCAGCCAAGAGAGCAAGTATGCCCTGTGGTGGGCCCGGTGCAGGCCGTCGTAGTTGAGCCAGTGGCGGCGAGGCAAGCGCCTGCTGAGCCTTTGGCGGCAAAGCGAGCAACAGAAAAGCAGATGAAACATGTGATGAGCTTCAATCCTCTTACAATTTCAGGAGTGGAATCACCGACTCAGGTCGAAGATTGGTCTCTCACGTATAAAGAGAACCATGACGGCGACAGAGACAGATGAAGCACAGAAGGTGACCATAGCCACTTTCCTACTGGATGGAGAGGCAAGGCTATGGTGGGATGAGGTGGAGTTGCACCAGCTTGCTGGCAAGAAGCTATCAGACGTTTCTATGGAAGAGTTCTCGAGATTGTTTTTGGCCAGGTACTTCCCTTCCACGCAGAGAATTGTGTTGGAAAATCAGTTTCAGCGCTTGACCCGGGGAGAAGGTTCCGTTGACGACTATTTACATGAGTTCACAAGGTTGGGGCGGTACGCCGGCTTCACGTTTGCAGACGAGGAGCAAAAGACCAACAGATTGTACGAAGGACTGTGGGATGACCTGAGGTTGCTTCTCTCAGGCCCGATGACGCAGGGCTTTCAGGTTTTGGTAAACACTGCCCGATCTTTGGATCAGGACATGAGGAGAGTGCAAAGTAAGAAAGACTTGGCTGTGAAGAAGCCAGAGTACAAGGTGCATACCTCTTCGAAGTCTGGGTTCCGCAACAGGTGGAACAAGAAGGCTAGGTCGTCTGGACCAGCCCCTCCTTCTGTTACTTCTGGAGCTACTTCGAGTCGAGGCCCGGTTACGTGTTATACATGTGGCAAGGTGGGACACTACGCCCGAGAGTGTCGCAGTGGCCCGCCGAAGACTGAGAAGAAGACTGGAGCATCTTATGCTGAAAAGGGCAAAGCGGTGGAGTCATCAGCTTCTCATTATACTCCTACACAGCCTCGAGTCTACAACCTTGGCCAACAGGAGGATATAAAACAGAACGACGTGGTGACAGGTACGACATAGTATATAGTTTTTACTGTTTTTTATATTTGTTACCTTGTGTCTTCCTTAACTTGTTTGAATTAGGTTGTCCTAATTTGGGACTATCCGGCGAGAGCACTGTTCGATACAGGCGCTTCTCATTCCTTTCTATCCAAGGACTTCGTATTGCGCATCGGAGTGTCTTCTGTTCTATCAACTAATAGATTGGATGTTTTGCTGCCTAACGGTTGCTTGATGCGTGCGGATAGGTCCTGTTGTGTTCAGGTGCGGATAGAGAATCATGAGTTTAATTTGGAAGCATCTGTACTGCTGATATCCGAGTTTGACGTTATCTTTGGCATGAACTGGCTTTGGAGCATCGTGCATGTATTGACTGCAACTCGAAGGAAATCACACTGGGACAGGGTACTGAATGCGAGACCAAATTGCTGGTATGCTAGGATCGAGCAAGACACTGATGTCTGCTCTCCAAGTGGTCAAAGCGGTTCAGAAGGGTGTGGAGTTGTTCTTCACGCTATTGGAGACAGTAGAGCCGAAGTCTCGTTTGGGTGACATTTCTATCGGGTCAGAGTTCGCGGATGTGTTCCCTAAGGATCTCCCTAGGATTCAACCCCAGCGAGAGATCGACTTCCCTATTGATCTGGTGTCAGGTGCGAAACCTGTGTCCATGCACCATACAGAGTGACGCCAAAGGAGATGGCAGAGCTGAAGGTTCAGCTGCAGGAATTGCTAGAGCAGGGTTACATACGTCCAAGTGGTTCACCTTGGAGTGTGTCGGTCCTTTTAGCGAAAAAGAAGGACGGGAGCCTGCGTCTATGCATTGACTACCGAGAGTTGAACAAGCTGACAGAGAAAAACAAGTATCCGATTCCGAGAATCGATGATTTGTTTGATCAGTTGGCTGGATCAACCGTCTACTCGAAGTTGGATCTGAAGTCCGCTATTATCAGTTGCGTTATAAGGGAGAGTGATATTCCCAAGACAGCGTTTGACACACGCTATGGTCAGTATGAGTTCACCGTGATGTCGTTTGGGTTGACAAATACGTCATCGGTATTCATGGATTTGATGAACAGAACCTTTTGGGAGTATCTGGACCGATTTGTGATAGTCTTCATAGATGACATATTGGTATACTCGCAGTCAGAGGAGGATCATGCGAACCATTTGAGGTTGGTTTTGCACACCTTGAGGAGGAGCCGACTATATGTCAAGTTCTCTAATTACAAGTTTTGGCTATCGTCTGTGGCGTTTCTCGGTCATGTAATTAGTGGGGAGGGTATCGCTGTGGATCCAGCGAAGATAGCAGCTATACAGGAGTGGCCAGTGTTGACTACAGTGACGGAAGTCTGGAGTTTCCTGGGACTTGTCGGCTACTACAGGAGGTTCGTGGAGAACTTCTCGCTGATAGTTTTACCTCTCACTACCTTGACGAGAAAGGATCAGAAGTTTGTGTGATCGTCGGAGTGCGCACGAGCTTTTGAGGAACTGAAGGGTCGTCTGACCACGGCGCCTATTTTGAGTTCGCCATGTGGTTCGGACGGCTATGAGATTTATAGCGATGCCTCAGGGAGCGGCTTAGGCTGCGTCTCCTACAGTTTGGAAATGTTATAGCGTACGGCTCACGCCAGTTGAAGGTGCATGAGAGAAACTATCTCGTCCACGACTTGAAGTTAGCGGCGGTGATATTCGCCCTGAAGCTATGACGACATTATTTATATGACGTGAAGGTTGACATCTTTACGGATCATAAGAGTCTTAAGTACTTGTTGAACCAGAAGGAGTTGAACATGCGGCAAAGAAGGTGGATGGAATTCTTCGGAGATTACACCTTCGAGATACATTACACACCCGGGAAGGGGAATGTGGTCGCTGACGCTTTGAGTCGCAGAACTCCAGCACGAGCAATCTGGTTGTGCATGCATGATGAACGTTTAATCCAGGAATTGGAAGCCTTGGGAATCACCTGTGTCAATAGAGGTACTAGTGCAAACGCATGCTTGAACTGGACGGAGGTGCAGTGTGACATTGCGGACAGAGTTCGGAGAGTGTTGGAGCTCGATGAGAGCATGAAGAGCTATGCAGCGGAAGGGTCAAATTCTCAGTTCTTGGTTGAAGACGGTCTTCTGCGGAAAGGTGATCGCTTGTGGGTCCCAAAGTCTGGCACTCTACGGGAAGAGTTGATGTATGAGGCTCACAATATCAAGTACTCATTCCACCCGGGGAGCTCAAAGAAGTACAAGGACATGAAGATACTGTTCTGGTGGTCGGGTATGAAGGGCATAGCCCTATATGTGGCAAAATGTCAAACGTGCGCGCTAGTGAAGGCCGAGTGCCAACGATCAGGAGAATTCTTGAAATCGTTGCAGATCCCGAAGTGAAAATTTGTTGATATTTCCATGGATTTTGTGCACGGTTCGCCAAAGTCATTACAGAAAATGATTCTATCTGGGTGATTGTCGATCGGTTGACCAAAGTTGCGCATTTTATCCCGAATCGGAAAAGCAATCCAGCGGAGAAACTAGCAAAATTGTATGTGGAGAACATCGTGCGGTTACATGGCGTCCCACGCAGCATAGTTAGCGACCGTGATGGGCGGTTTACGTCTGGTGATTGGAGGCACGTTCATCGGTCATTGGGCACAAAGCTCAAGTTTAGTACAGTCTTCCATCCGCAGACTGATGGGCAAACTGAGAGGACAAATCGTACGATGGAAGATATGCTGCAAATGTGTGTTTTAGACTTCGGACAGCATTGGGAGGATCACCTTCACATGATAGAGTTTGTCTATAACAGCAGTTATCAGGCAAGTATTCAGATGGCCCTGTACGAGGCGTTATACGGCAGGAAGTGTCGCACTCCGTTAGCATGGGCAGAAACGGTGAAACCAAGCTGTTGAAGCGCAAAGATGTTGATGCGGCGAATGAGTCCATACGGACCATTCGAGAGCGGTTGTTGATCGCCCAAGATCGTCAGGCGAAGTTTACAACGTCAAACACCGGAACGTAGAGTTTGTGGTTGGAGATTGGATATACTTGAAGATAAAGTCTTTCAAAGGAGCGTCGAGGGTTCGACGCTTGAAGAAGCTGAGTTCAAGGTATTTAGGGCCATTCGAGATCACTGAACGCATCGGCGAGGCAGCGTACCGACTTGCCTTGTCTACGGAGCTGAGTGGGTTGCACGACGTCTTCCATATTTTTGTGTTGAGGAAGGCGGTGCGGGAGCCCGATTCTGTGTTGGAGGTCGATGTTGTGCCGGTAGATAGTGGCTTATCTACCAGGGTGAAGCCAGTTTGCATTGTCGATAGCGACATACGACAGTTACGGAGAAAGACAATCAAGATGGTGAGAGTCCGTTGGGATAATTGTGGCCGCGAGAGCTCTCTTGGGAGCCAGAAGAAGGTCATGCGCGAGTGATACCCCGATCTGTTTCACTCAGGTATGACGAATTTCATTTCGTTATTCATATTTTAAATTTTGGGACGAAATTTATTTAAGGATGATAGATTTGTAACGCCCCAAAATCGTGTCGCGGGGTTAAATGAGTTTGAGGTGCGTTTAGGGGGATGTGGTCTGCGGATAGGGGATTTGAGATAGGGTTTAATATAAATATAAAAAACCTAAACCTAACTTTCCCCTCCCCCTCTCAACTGCCTCACTCCCCCTCTCCCGATCCCGCTCTCTCCCTCTCTCTCCCGATCTTTCTCCCCCGTCCTCCTCTGCGCGGCCTACAGGAAGGAGGAGCCGAGCCCGATCTCTCCCCCTCCATCTCTCCCGTCGCCGGCTAGGAGTAGTAGCCAGAGCTCTCCCCCTCTCTCTCGTCCTTCTCTCTCACGTGCAAGGCCGAGCGCCGCTCCCGTCGCCGCTTATAGTAGGGCCGACCCCTTGTGTGGGTGTTGTTAGTTGTGCAGTCAGGAAGGAGAGCCTTGGGGCTCAAGTTTGGCCGACCAAGGCAAGTGGAGATCTTGAGTGGTCTTTTGGAGCTCGAATCGGCGTGTGCAAGCCGGATCCGTGCGTGGACGGCCGCTGCGAAGGCCGTTCGTGATCGAGCCATGCCTCAGAAACGCGCGTCAAGGGTAACGACTTTTCTTCTCGGGCAGGTGAATCCCTTAATTAGCATATTTGCATAGAAGCCCCTCTCCACCGACGGGTGGGGGAAGAGTGCTCTCCGACGGGTCGATGTTTACATCCCCGCTATTAATTGCATTAGCACCCGGAAGCGCGAGTACGGTTTAGGCATGATGTGTGAAGCCCATTCGGACATGTTGGTCTGGATTGGTGATGTTCTGGGGTTCCCGGAGAAGACTCCGTGGAAGTTGTATATTTGGGAATGGGGGTCTGCCCGGGGCGGCAGTTAGTACTGGAGGTGTGCTCCAGGAAACACCCTAATATTTGCATGAAGTCGTAGGATCGTCGGCATTAACTCCCGGGGAGTTTTATCGTGTTTGTGTGAAGCCCTTCTCTCGGAGACTGTAGGGCTAGTGTGTGGAGTTGTGTGCCTTCAGTGCGCAACTCAAGTGGCCGCGAGTGCCACCCTTGTTACATAACAATCGGTTATGTATGCGATAACAGGCAAGGGGAGGTTGACCCGCGTCGTGCGTGTTGGGTACGACGATTTGAGCAACGGGCTTGACTGAACTGTACCTGCACTATGTGGTGTAGTTCGACTACCTAAGGAAATTGGTGTGTTGCTACAGGCATAGGAGAGAGCTGAGGACCTTGAGTCACGGCTAGCGAATGCTCAATGCATTGTCATTCAGTCCAGGACTGAGAATGGTGGTGGGACCCGGGAAAGTCCGGTACACCGTTAAGGTGCACTGTGTGCACGAGACGTTGGGCCGGCCGCGCCAACGTTTGTGATGAGTGGTGCTTAAATGACACATTCTAGCTTTATGTATTTATGTTAATCCGCTTGCAGGGAAGAAGCACCGCCACCCCGAGAAAGGGGTGGGGTCGTTATAATTTGGTCAGCTCTTGCTGACTGTTGCTTTGTTTGTCACCGCTTGGTGGAATGTTTGCTTGCAGGTGCTGCGGAGCCAAGCGGGAAATAGCGGGGTGAAGCCCTTCTTGCTGTGTTGGCCCTCGAAGGCCCAAGTGTTTGTTTAGTTGTTTTTCATGTGTTGTCGGCATGCGTGTCGATATATGCAAACCTTTTTATTTGAGTTAAACACTTTTGATGTAAGGCCTTAAGGCCAGTTTTGTGGTCGTTGTATTTCATTTCTATTGTGGTTAGTGGACATTCGCCTTTGGGTGTGGTTTTTTTTGTGAAACTCTTTTTATTTTTCCGCTAGAATGCAACTTTGTGTTAGGATTGCGTTTTCAAAATCTTTTTAGGGATTTTTTTGGTTTCATTTAGTAAACTCTTCCGTCTGTCTGTTTCATATGACATGGGGCCCCAGCCGGACCTTCTATTATATTATTCGTGACAGATGAGGGGGTGTTACACCTCCGATGGCGGGTGATCTCTCCAACATATCAAGAACCGATGAAGCCTCCATCCGGTGAACAAATAATTTCATCATTTACAATGAGCTCGGGCACAGAGTGTGCCTTAGAAAACCTGTAAAAAATGTCTGGAACTTCAATAATATCATTAGAAATAACTAGGACATCATCAATTCCATTGCCCGTAGTATCATTCACATTACTCCCCACCCCATTAGAATTTTGAGTGGAAGAAGAACAGGAAAATCTTCAAGTTCTTGTGAAGGCCTATTATAGTATGTTAAATTAGAAACATTAAAGATGGGGTATACACCCCAATCACGTGGAAGCACTAAATCATACGTGTTATCCTCTAACTTCTTCAAAATCTTAAAGGACCAACACATGTATCAGCAAGTTTTCTAAGTGTACCCGTAGGCAATCTATCTGGGAGCAAGCGCACTAACACGAAATCACACCCATTAGAAATTTGCTTCCGCCTATGTTGACTAGCTTGAGATTGATAATGAGAATATGTTATCGAGGGTTTGTTATGAAGTTCTTTGTGTAACTCATGCATGTAATTTGCAAAATCTAATGCGAGATCATTTGACTTGTATACCAGGGGCAAGGGAATCAAGTCAAGAAGCACATTAGCTTTAGCCGTGCACAAATTTATTGGGAGAGAGACTCACGGATCTATTTCAGGAATTATTATAAGCTAGTTGGGCGTGCGGTAAAATCAAATCTCATGTGCCTTTATGTTCACCCACAAGAAACCTCAATAAATTACCGAAATTCCGATTAACTATCTCGTTTGACCATCTGTTTGTGGCAGTAAGCCGCGAAATATAAGAGTTGTGTCCATGAGTTTCCACGAGGTCTTCCAAAATGTTGTTGCATGGTGTCCGGGCGGTCTGACGGTCTGCCCCTGGCGGCTTGGAGACCGGGCGGTCTGCCTCTAGCAGCTTGGAGACCGTGCGGTCTAGCGTTTTCTCTTCAGCGGTTTGCTAGGCGGTTGGTGTCGATTGGTGACCGGGCGGTCTGGCGGCTTGTCTATGGCGACTTGAACACAGTGTCGGGTTATCTTCTGCACATTGTAGTTGTCGTGCGGTTAGTCTAACCGCGCGGTATATGCGGCTTGTATAGATGCTTGTCCTGTAATTATTAGTCTTACATTGTTTATTTGTAATCTCTCTTATCTCTTTCATTCTATAAAAAGGAAGTCATACCTTTGTAATAGATACTTTTTTGAATAATAAAAATTTTATTACTCAAAATTTTTGGTCTAATTTTTCTTGTTCGCACACAAAATTAAGATAAATTTTACATCTCGGTCCAAAACAATAGTTTTGGGAGACCCGTGGTGACATATGACTTCCGTGAAGAAGAGTTTTGTTATATGAGATGCGTTATTTGTCTTTTGACATGCAATGAAATAAACGACTTTGTAAAAATGATTAACAACAATAAGGATTGAATCATGTTTATGTGACGTAGGAGGAAGACCCAAAATGAAATCCATGCTAATGTCAACCCAAGGTGTCGTTGGAATTGGAAGGGAAGTGTATAAACCGGTGTTCTGTTTAGTTCCCATCGCTAATTGGCATGCACGACAACTACTCACTATCTTTCCAACCATTCTCTTTAAGCCGGACCAAAAAAAAATTCTTCAACCAAGATAATGGTTTTTTCCTTACAGAAATGACCACCTAGCCCCCCACCATGTAGTTCCCAAATGATAAATTGTCGAACAGATGACTGAGGAATGTATAGTTTGGAGCCCTTAAAGAGGAACCGTCACGAATATAAAATTCCAAAATTAAATTTAGAGTCTTCCGTAACGGCGTAACGGCGAGTAAACATCCTTAAAGTCGGGACAAGTAGCATTTTCCCTTTTGATTCTTTCAAAGCCTATTACTTGCACATCCATTCTCTTAAGAAGAAGAGTGACTACTAAGAGCATCCACAGCCTTATTTTCAATGTCAATGCAATGTTTAATCATGAATGTATATTCTTGTAGGTATGAATCCCACTTCGCTTGCGGCTTAATTTTTGTTATGAGTTAATGTATTTTAAAGCCTCACGATTAGGATGCAAAATAAATTCCCTAGGGAGCAAATAATTCCTCCAATGAGGTAGACTTTGAACTAACGCATAAAATTCTCTCATAATTAGAGTAATTTAACTTTGGAACGGCCAACTTTTCACTAAAGTACCCAACCGGGTGACCCTCTTAACTAAGTACGCCACCGATTCCGATCGCGGAAGCATCACATGTGTATAGCTCGTAATTCGTCGAGATCAGAAATGCCTAAAGATATGTCTATTCGTAGACCTAGAGACGAGCTTGGGCGAGCAGAGCGAGCTTGGGCGAGCAGAGCGAGCTTGGGCGAGGAGAGACGAGCTTGGGCGAGCAGATGCGAGCTTTGACGAGCAGAGGAGGGCAGGGGCGGGCAGGGGCGAGCAGGGGCGGGCAGGGGCGAGCAGGGGCGGGCAGGGGCGAGCAGGGGCGAGCAGGGGCGAGCAGAGGCGAGCAGGGGCGAGCAGAGGCGAGCATGGGCGAGCAGAGGCGAGCATGGGCGAGCAGAGGCGAGCATGGCCGAGCAGAGGCGAGCAAGGCCGAGCAGAGGCGAGCATGGCCGAGCAGAGGCGAGCATGGCCGAGCAGAGGCGAGCATGGGCGAGCAGAGGCGAGCATGGGCGAGCAGAGGCGAGCATGGGCGAGCAGAGGCGAGCATGGGCGAGCAGAGGCGAGCATGGGCGAGCAGAGGCGAGCATGGGCGAGCAGAGGCGAGCATGGGCGAGCAGAGGCGAGCATGGGCGAGCAGAGGCGAGCATGGGCGAGCAGAGGCGAGCATGGGCGAGCAGAGACGAGCTTGGGCGAGCAGAGACGAGCTTGGGCGAGCAGAGACGAGCTTGGGCGAGCAGAGACGAGCTTGGGCGAGCAGAGACGAGCTTGGGCGAGCAGAGTCGAGCTTGGGCGAGCAGAGTCGAGCTTGGGCGAGCAGAGTCGAGCTTGGGCGAGCAGAGTCGAGCTCGTGCGAGTATGACCGAGTACCTCACGAGTGTGGGCGAGTTACCTCGCGAGTGTAGGCGAGGAGACCTTGTAACTCGCTAGCAGAGGTTGGATACTCGTCAATCCCCCGAACATTTCTCTATAAATAGACCCTCAGGGGTACTAGAAATGGAACTTTTGGAGAAAGTTGAGGTCCCCCAAGTTGGATACTCGTCAAGTCCATGTCTTCCTAGTACCTCACCCAGCTTTTTGTTGCGAAGGGAAAGTTTCTCCTAAACTTCTGGATACGTGGTGAGGCTTCCCTGCTAGAGCACTTGAGTGTGCTAATAGATAGTTTTCTCTCTCGCGCGCTAGCCATCTGAATTGTGGCGTCGGACCGCAGAATTAGCAATCTTAGACTGCATTGATCCGAATTTTTGGAGTAGGGATTTTCCGGACGTCAACACTTTGGTGCGGTGAGCGTGAATCGTAGCCGAGGAGGAAATTTTTGCGAGAAGACTTCATGGCTCAAGATGGCAAGTCGGAGACCAAAGACAGCAACTCGCGAACATTAGATATGGTGGGCGAGTTATCGACAAGTTGAGCGAGTATACTCATTACTCGCAAGTCGCGCATAGGCGACTTAAAGTTGGCGGCCTTCAAGCTCGTTGGCTTCATGTGGCGAGTTTCCTATTACTCGCACATAAGCGAGTTCCAGATCGCGACCTCCTTAAGCGAATTACAGATATCGACTATATGCAGGCGAGTTAATGGAGGCGAGTAGCAGATACAAGATGGTGATATGCTTTGACGAGTTCCTATGACGAGTTCAAAGAGAGACGGGCAACTTCATAGAGACGGGCGAGTATAGGCGGGATTGGCGACTTCAAATAGACGAGCGACTTCATACTCGCCCATAGGAGAGTATAGGCGAGATTGACGACCTCAAAGAGACGGGCGACTTCATACTCGCCCATAGGTGAGTATAGGCGGGATTGGCGACTTCAAAGAATCGGGCATCCTTGTTTCTCGCCCATAAGCGAACTTTGTAGGTGACCTACTCGCAAGGCCAGGAGAGCTACAGATCTGGGCGAGTTGGGGGTGGAAAATAAAAATTTCCCTGGGGCGCTACCCGCGGACCATGCTCGCGACTTCAACAACTATGATGCTCTCCTTAAATTCCGCGAGCTCCATATTCGCGAGATCATCACTTCAATAACTATGATACTCTCCTTAAATTCCGCGAGCTCCATACTCGCGAGGTCATCGCTTCAACAACTATAGTGCTCTCTTCAATTCCGCGAGCTCATACTCGTGAGTTCATCGCTTCAACAACTATGATGCTCTCCTTAAATTCCGCAAAATCCATACTTGTGAGGTCAACGCTTCAGCAACTATGGTGCTCTCTTCAATTCCGCGAGTTCATACTCGTGAGGTCATCGCTTCAGCAACTATGGTGTTCACTTCAATTCTACGAGCTTATACTCATGAGGTCATTGCTTCAGCAACCAGGCCGTTGTTATATTCATTTCATGTCTTCAGACGCCTGGAGCTGTGATGACGTAAAAAGGTTCTACTTCTAGAAGGGAATGGTACACTCCTTTACACTTATATATAAATGATTTTAACACCCTGAAATATGGATATTTAAGCTTCTCTTCTTGGAAGCTCCTCAAGTAGGCATGGTAGGCAGAAAGTGATCTCGACAATCGAGTTGGAAAACGAGCCTCCGACTTGACTCTCATAACACCCAGAGCGGATGATGGGACGGTGTGTCGGGTTTTAATGCGTTCTTGTAAGACCAAGGCTCTGCATTGACGGCCGAGATCAGCTCCCATCTTGCACGTTGTCCTAGTTACCTCCCGATCGCACTTCTCATCCGGCTAGAGAGATTATCAGGTGAAAGTTTGGACGCTAACCTCTCAACTCGGCGAAGGGAAGATTGTTGTGCCTTGAGGAATGATCCTCCGCAAAAAAAACGTCGTTGAGCTGCGGATAGCTAGAAGCTCGACGTGGATGGCAGGGTAGGGAACCTCCCTGAGTGGAGTAGGCAAGATGGAGGCCTCGAGCGTGTGCGCCCCTATTGAACCTCCCGAGAGCCATTTCCCTTAGCAGATACCTCGGCCTTCATATCCAGATAGTAGAGCGAGATTTAGTAGAGGTGTAAAGGCGGTTCTCACGATCGGTTTGGAAAACTTTCCTCTGACCCGATTCTCCTAAAAAGCTCAGGACAGACGATCGGACGGTGTGTCGGGACTTAAAGCATTCTTTTAAAACTAAGCCCTTGCATTGACGGTCGAGATCAGCTCTCCTCTTGTATGTTGGTCTAGCTAGCTCCCGATCACACTTCTTCTCTGACTGGAAGAACTATCAGGAACAGGTCTGGACGTCAACCTTCCAAATTCGACGAAAGGTCGACTTAACAAAGCGACAAAACCTTGTACAAAGGCATCATCAGCAAAGGGATAGGATGGAGGCCTCGTGCGTGTGTCTCACGGGACCTCCCGAGGTCATGTCCTTGTCCAGGTTTCTTCGTAGTGAATTGAAGTCCTCGAGTGTGTTGTTGTCGTAGTTCATGTCTCTGCTTGAGCTCCTCTTCAGCATGCTGGCTACTTGCCTCCTCGGGTGAATTGAAGTCCTCGAGTGTGTTGTTGTAGTAATCCAGATCTCTGCTTGAGCTCCTCTCCAGCATGTTGGCTACTTGCCCCCTCGGGTAAATTGAAATTTTCGAGTGTGTTGTTGTCGCAGTCCAGGTCTCTGTTCAAGATCCTCTCCAGTATGCTGGCTACTTGCCCCCACAGGTAAATTGAAGTCCTCGAGAGAGTTGTTGTCGTAGTCCAGGTCTCTGCTCGAGCTCCTCTCCAGCATGCTGGCTACTTGCCCCCTCGGGTGAGTTAAAGTCCTTAGTGTGTTGTTGTCGTAGTCCAGATCTCGGCTCGAGCTCCCCTCCAGCATGTTGGCTACTTGCCCCCTCGGGTGAATTGAAGACCTTGAGTGTGTTGTTGCAGTAGTCCAGGTCTCTGCTCGAGCTCTTCTCCGGTATGTTCGCTACTTGGCCCCTCGGGTGAACTGAAGTCGTCGAGTGCGTTGTTGTTGTAGTTCGGGCCCCTGCACATGCTCCTCTCCTGCATGTCGGCTACTTACCCTCCGAGTGTGACTTTTTCCCACCTCCAATTGAGTTCAGCTCCTGTGAGGTGTCGACCTCTTTTCCACCTCCAGTTGAGCTCCTCTCTTGCGAGGTGTCGACATCTTTCCCACCTTCAGTTGAGCTCGGCTCCTGTGAGGTGTCAACCTCTTTTCCACCTCCAGTTGAGCTTGGCTCCTATTAGGTGTCGACCTCATTTCCACCTCCAGTTGAGCTCAGCTCCTACGAGGTGTCGATCACTTTTCTACCTCTAGTTGAGCTCGGTTTCTGTGAAGTGTCGACCTCTTTTCCACCTACAGTTGAGCTCGGCTCCTGTGAGATGTCGACCTCTTTTCCACCTTCAGTTGAGTTCCTCTCCTGCGAGTTGCCGACCACTTTCCCACCTTCAATTGAGCTCCTCTCCTGCGAGGTGTCGACCTTCTCTCCACCTCCAGTTAAGCTCGGCTTATTCAAGGTGTCGACTTTCTCTCCATCTCCAGTTGAGTTCGGCTCGTATGAGGTGTTGACCTCATCACCTCCATTTGAACTCGGCTCCTGTGAGGTGTCGACCTCTTTTCCACCTCCAAGTTGAGCTCGGCTTCTGTGAGGTATTGACCACTTTTCCACCTCCAGGTGAGCTCGGCTCCTGTGAGGTGTCGACCACTTTCCACCTCCAGTTGAGTTCCTCTCCTGCAAGGTGACGTCCTCTTTCCCACCTCGAATTGAGCTCCTCTTTTGCTAGGTGTCGACCTTCTTTCCACCTCCAATTGAGCTCCTCTCCTGCTAGGTGTCGACCTTCTTTCCACCTCTAGTTAAACTCGGCTCCTGCGAGTTGTCGACCTTCTCTCCACCTCCAGTTGAGCTCGACTCATACGAGCTGTCGACTTTCTCTCCACCTCCAGTTGAGCTCAACTCATGCAAGTCGTTGACCTTCTCTCCACTTCCATTTGAGATCCTCTCATGTGAGGTGTCGACCTCTTCTCCACCTTCTTCAATTGAGTTCTGCTCCTGGGAGGTGTCGACATTTTCCCTCCTTCAGTTGAGCTCCACTCCTGGGAAGGACCTCATGCAACGTATCGTCTACGCCATCTCCCCGAACTACGGGTCTTACAGTGTTTTTCCAAGATCGAGTCGAGCTCGAAAAAAGCGGGGATTGTGTATAACTCATAATTCGTCGAGATTAGAAAAGCCTAAAGATATGCTTATTCGCAGACCTAGCAACGAGCTTGGAGGAGCAGGGGCGAGCTTGGGGGAGCAGGGGCGAGCTTGGGGGAGCAGGGGCGAGCTTGGGGGAGCAGGGGCGAGCTTGGGCGAGCAGACGCGAGCTTGGGCGAGCAGACGCGAGCTTGGGCGAGCAGACGCGAGCTTGGGCGAGCAGACGCGAGCTTGGGCGAGCAGACGCGAGCTTGGGCGAGCAGACGCGAGCTTGGGCGAGCAGACGCGAGCTTGGGCGAGCAGACGCGAGCTTGGGCGAGCAGACGCGAGCTTGGGCGAGTACCTCACGAGTGTGGGCGAGTATCCCCTGTAACCTAAGTTATCAAAGGCGCAAGGCGCACCAAGGCGCAAAGGGCCCCTGGAGCCTAGGCGCAAGGCGCAGACGCGCGCCTGAGGCACGTGAGGCGCAAAAATTTGGGAAAAAGAAATGAAGCGAATTGAGAGCCCAATTTGCTGGAATTGAGCGAATTGGGCGACCAAATCGCTCAATTCCAGCGAATTGGGCGACCAAATCGCTGGAATTGGGTTAGTTCTCTTCTATCAAGTTAGTATAAGAGCTCATATTTTCCAATATTTTATCTAAACACGTGAGAAGTGATATAAGTACATGAGTTCTAATTGATGCATACAAAGTGCAACTAGAAATCAAATAAAAAACTACAACATATAATATAAGGTTGACGGAGATAAATAAATTTAGGGTAAAATTTTTGTACCTTTTTAACATCCCAGATCAACCTCTCTTGAATTAACAATATAGCATGACTTCCACTCAGCTAATGAATGACCAAATATCTCCATAAAACACAAAGCAAGTATTAGAATAAAACATTTAAGCATAATAAAATGAGATCATTTTTTGAAGGCAACATAATAAAAATAACAACATAAACAAAACAATCAAGTCAGCAATCATAATCTACCAAATCAACATTGCAATTTTTCGCATCAAAAACAAACCTAAGCTACCAAGTCAACAATCAAATACTTTAAACTAATGTGCAAGAAAATAACATAACATCACGGCGATCACGCCATCACTCATCGTCTGAATCAATAAAAGTTTCATTTTCTTCACTAAAATTTTCTTCTTCTTCATTGAACTCGGCCTCTTCTTCATCCTCGGCATCATCTATATGCATTGTTGGAGTATGTGTCTTCTTCTTAGATGTGCTCCCCTTGTCAGCTACCATCTTCCCTTTAGATAAGCGCGTGGAGTAGATGTCTTCTTCTACCCCGCTGGCCCTTGCTACTGCACCCCAGGTCAATAATTCGTCATCAAAAACTGTATCGTCATCCTGCTCAACCTCCTCATCTTCCTCCATTCTACCCATCAGTCATTCATTGCTATCGTCAATATCTTTCAGCGAGATCGGATCAATACGATCACGTGAATCATATCGCCGACGCAAGGCACGATTGTATTTTACAAATACTAAATCATTTAGGCGTTGTTGTGCCAGTCGATTTCTTTTTTTGCTATGCACCTGCAACATAACAAATAAATAATTAATCATATAATAATGTAAATTAATATTTAAGTACTTGTTCAAAAAAATGCATACATGCTCAAAAAAACTCCAGTTGCGTTCACATCCAGATGAACTGCAAGTGAGACTTAAAACCTTTACTGCAAATTTAGTTAAATCAGGAGTATCAGCTCCATATGATTGCCACCATTCAGCTGCCCAAAAAAATAAATATCAAGAAATTAATGAATCATTCTTATTAAATAAATTGTTTGTTTGAAACTTGAAATAATATTTAATTAACTAACTAGGGGACTTTGTTTTTCTATGACGGACTGCAAATTGAATTCCAAATAAACCTTCAGCATTTCTATATAAACTTAGTTGATCCATAATTATATCTTGAATTTCAGGACTTGGAATGATCTTTTGCATTGTTTGATATAAACCCCTTATGACTTCTCCATCTAATGTCATTTCAGGATTTGAATAGAAGAATTCTGGGTTTAAAGAATGAGCCGCCGCATGCAATGGTCGATGAAGCTGAGTTTTCCATCTCCTGTCAACAATCGCAAAGACTTCTTTATATTTTTCTTCTTTCCCATTGAAAGAGTTCATGATTGTCTCCATTGCTCTATCCATAGCCTCATAGATATAACTCATTGCCGGTTTTTTCTCTCCATCAACCAATCTTAATACCCGAACTAAAGGTCCGAAAATCTTCAAAATGTACACAATAGTACTCCAGAAAGAGATCATGTATATAATGCTTTGTACTTGCTTGCCTCATGTTTCCTTTGCCCACTTATTTGATGTCCACTCTGGTGAAGTGAACATCTTCCTTAGATTTGTCCTATGTTTATGAATGCGCTGAAGAGCAAGAAATGAAGTCGCAAACCTAGTAACAACAGGTCTAACAAGCTCCACTTGTCCTGTGAAGCTCCTTAGCATGTTGACTAGTCCAGGCCGAACATAAATATAATTGTTGATGCTCATTGCTCTTTTAATTGTTCTATTAATGCTTGGCATCTTTCCAATATCCTCCAGCATTAAGTCGATGCAATGAGCGGCACACGGTGTCCAATATATATGTTGTCGTTTTGCTTCCAATAATTTTCCTATTTCATAATAAACACAGTTATTTAATTTCAATATACGACATTAAATTTTAAAAAATATTAAAAGAGAATGATTAACGATATATTTACATGCTAGTACATTATTGCTTGCACTATCAGTAACAACTTGAACAACATTAGCATCTCCAACACGTTCCACTACTCTATCAAGCAATTCAAACATCCTCTCTCCAGTCTTTGCGTAATCAGATGCATCAACAGATTCCAGGAAGAATGTACCTTTTGGTGAATTTACCAAAAAATTTATAAGTGTTCTCTGTTTCTTATCTGTCCATCCGTCGGCCATGATAGAACATCCAAACAACCTCCACTCATCCTCATAGTTCTTCATCATCTTTTGAATTTCAATTACTTCATTATTCAACAAAGGCACACGAACTTCATGATAACTGGGTGGTTTCAATCCAACCACAAACTGGCCAATGGATTCTATCATCACTGCAAAACTACGGTAGGTAACCGCATTAAAAGGAATAGCTGCATCATACATCCATTGAGCTATATGCTTGCAAGCTCTCCCTCTAAGTTCCTTCTTACATGCTTCATTGATTGATGTTAGCCTTTTTGTTTCATTTTTTGCTCAATATTAGATGCAAAAAAAACATCCATCGGTCCTTTAGTCCTAGGCTTTTTATGGGCACCGCTAGGACCGCATCCATGAATCTTCGCACCGACGTCATCCATATCTTCATCGCTTCCAAAGGTATCTACATCTGCAAAGTCCGGGAATGCTTGTTTTTCTGTAATGCTTACAGCCATTTTCTTTTGCATATAGTCTTGAATTTCTGTTCGTACATGCTGTGGGCATTTGGGACAGACTTTGGTATTTCTAAATCCTCTCACTAGATGTTTCGCACGATAAATTCCACCCTTTGTGACTTTCTCACAGAAAATGCAAATTAAATCATTTTTATTAGTTACAGATGTCTGTCGCATGTACTTCCAACCAGGATCAATCCTAGATTGGGCACTGGATGAACCAGATCCACTCGCGTCCATTTCCAGCTATTAAAAATTTTTAAAAAAAATTATTACATAGAAATAATAAAGATAAAAATATTAATCTAATTTAAATCATGAAAAGAGCAGTCTAAGTAATCTTATGTTCAAAAGACATTATAGTAAACAAATATTGGCGGGCATGTGTGAGGTCTGTCCCGCATCACCATCTCATAATATTGGCTTGTTAACAGTGAACTCGAGCTGCCCAGTTCACTGTTTTACAGTGAACTGGGCTCCAGTTCACTGTTTTACAGTGAACTGGGCTCCAGTTCACTGTACAACAGTGAACTGGGCTGCCCAGTTCACCTTTTACAGTGAAATGGAGCTGCCCAGTTCACTGTAAAACAGTGAACTGGGCTGCCGTTCACTGTAAAACAGTGAACTGGGCTGCCCAGTTCACCTTTTACAGTGAACTGGAGCTGCCCAGTTCACTGTACAACAGTGAACTGGGCTCCAGTTCACTGTAAAACAGTGAACTGGGCTCCAGTTCACTGTACACTGGAGCTGCCCAGTTCACAGTTTTACAGTGAACTGGAAGTAAATAGAGGTGTGTTAGAAGGATAAAGGATAAAAACAGTAAAAACAACTAGAAATGGTATTAGAGTTTGCATTTACACATGAATTAGAATCAAATAATTCATCGGAGTGATTTTCAGAATAGCAGCTTATATGAATAATGATGGAATTCGTAGCTAGCAAGGGATTTTAAGGCATGCACTTGTCAAATGGATTTCCAAATCATCACATCAAAAGATGCTACCGAATTTAAGCAATAGCGAATGGTGTAATGAGAGTTTACCCCAGTTATCACTCTGCATGAGAAGCTGGTTTGGCTGCCGATCCGTCAGCAGTAACTGAGAACACGGGGGGGAATTACAGGTTGCCCAGTAGCCGGAAAACATGGCATCCAGAAAAAACAACCGGAAAAAACTCAAACGACAGTCAAAATGCAAGAAGAAGAAGGAATGAAGTGAGAAGAGGTTACCAAAAATGGCGGTGGCCGGCGAGCCCAAGAAGAGCGGCGAACGGAAGAGGAGCGGCGACGGGAGCAGAGCGGCGAATGGAGCGGAACCCTAAACCCTAAACCAGCGACTGATGCGTGCATCGAAAAAATGAGGGCATCGGGTATATAAGGTTTTAAATTAAACCGGGCCCAGCCCGATTCTAGGCTAGGCGCGCCTATTTAGCGCCTGAAAGGCTCCCAAGGCGCGCGCCTAGGCGCGCCTAGGGCGCGCCTGGGGCAATTCGCTCGCCTCGCCCAGTCTCGGGCGCTACTCCGTGCGCCCGGTGCGCCCGGCGCCTCAGGCGCGCCTAGGCGCGCGCCTTGATAACTAAGCCTGTAACTCGCTAGCAGAGATTGGATACTCGCTAATACCCCCCACCCCCAGGATTTCTTTATAAATAGACCTCTATGGGTACTAGAAATGAGACTTTTTGGAAGAGTTTGAGGTCCCCCCAAGTTGGATACTCGCCAAGTCCATGTTTGTCTAGTACCTCGCTCGTTTTTTGTTGCGGAGGGGAAGTATCTCTTAAACATCTGGGTACGTGGCGGGACCTCCCTGCTGGAGCCCTTGGGGTATGCTTATAGATAGTTTTCTCACTCCCGCACTAGTCATCTGAATTGTGGCATCAAACCGCAGAATCAGTAACCTTAGGCTGCAGTGATTCGAATTTTTGGAGTAATGATTTTCCCGACTTCAACAACATGCAATTTCAAATACTTAAGAAAAATCGGGTAGACGTAAAACCGGTGCTTGGGTCATTAAAGATTTAATTGATTTAAAAGTAATAGAATCGGAGGTGTTCCAACTAGGCAACTAAAATCTCCTTTTTAAGCATTTTGTTATCAGAGTCATAATGCTCCAAAAAAATTTTAACGAAACGACTATAAAAAGTAGCGAGGCCATGAAAATTGCTAACATCGCGAATCGTTTTTGGCTCCGGAAACTCCTCAATAGCTCTAACTTTTTTGGGATCGACTTTTATCCCTTCTTTACATACAACATAACCAAGAATATTTACTGATTCAAAAAAAACGTAAATTTCTTATATTTATGTATAAGTGTTCTTTCTGAAAACCTCGAAAATAATTTTAAATTGTTCCAAATGTGCAATATGAGAGTCACTATACATAAGCGCGTCATCAAAATAAACCACCAAAAATTTACCCATAAAGGGTTGGAATATTTGTGTCATCATTCTCGCAAAAATACTAGGGATGTTCGACAAACCGAATGGCATAACAAGTCATTCATGTAAGCCTTCCTTTGACTTAAAAGCCGTTTTTCATTCACCCCCTTCCCGAATCTGAATTTGATAATATCCACTTTTTAAAACAATTTTTAAAAATATAATAAGGATTACTAATCATGTCCAAGAGATCATCCGATCGAGGAATAGGAATACGATATTTAATGATGATCTTGTTGATCGCCCTAGAATCGATGCACATATGTCACGAACCATCTTTCTTAGCTAGTTAGGTGCCAAGAGAGCGGGCACAACACATGGGCTCAAGCGATGTCGGATGACCCTTTTCTAAAAAAAGAGGTAATTTGACGTTGGAGCTCTTCATGGGCATTTGGGTTCAACCTATGATATGGAAAATTAGGAAGGGATGAACCCAGTATGAAGTTTATAGCATGTTGAATGGAACGGAGAGGAGGTAACTCGGAAGGAAGTTCTTTCGGATAAAAATCTTTGAAATTCACAAAAAGACTTTTAGCTTCAATTGGTATAGAATCAAAATTTTAGATAATTCCAGAAGATTGGAGGACAACTAACGCATAAAGAAATCCACTAGAAAAGGATTCACGCTCCAACTGCTTCTTACCAATAAAGCTAACTGTTTTAGTTTTTTCCGGAAGGATAGTGTCTTTCTTACTACTAAATGGGTCATTAGGAGGGGTAGGTTTTAATTTGACAGTTTTGCCTTTAAATTTAAACTCATTGGTGTTAGCTTTTCCAAAATGTGTTACGTCATAGTCATATAGCCAAGGTCGACCCAATAAAACATGACAAATATCCATCGGAATTACATCACACCAAACATTGTCGAAATAGTCTTTTATGTGAAGGGGGACCAAACATCTACTAGATACCAAAATTGATGTCTTATTGACCCATGCAACCTGGTATGGGTAAGGGTGTGGTTCTGGTGTTAACTTCATATTAACAATAGCATTCTCCGAGACAATATTCATACAATGTTCACTATCGATAATAAGCTTACAAAATTTTTCACCACTTTTAAAATTGAGAGAAAAAATAAATGTTTGTTTCCAATCATCTAATGCACGAGGGGAAGTTGATATGCATCACATAACCATCAAATTAACATCTCCATCAATATCACTAAGCTCACCGTCCTCACTAGACCCAACTTCCGCCTCAAGATCATAAATGTGATCCTCTCCCAAAGGCTCGGCCAAAGCAACGACTTGCTTACGGGAGCGACATTCAAAAGCATAGTGACCAATTTGGCTACAAGAATAACACGTTGACGTAGAATTATTAATTTTACCAACCGGCAAGCACTCGCCACTCTTATTTTTGGGATTCTTAGCGGTGATAAAAATGGTGTCAGTTTTCTCTACCTTAGCCTTTTTTTATTGTAATATGTAGGCAAAGTGTTGGATGAAGAGGGGGAAGTTTGGAAAAAAAAATTATTTCTTAGCTTGTTCTTTAAATTTTAGGTGTTCTTTGATGTCAAATGCGGCGTTGTATGTTGTATTGAGATTGGTGTGACCATTTTTTTGTATGCCAAAGCTCAAACCTTTACGGAATCTAGATAAAGTTAACTCAGGTATCTCATTAACCTCACAACGAACTAGCTTGTCCTTAAGTTAACCCATATACTCGGCTACAGTCTTATCCCCTTATCGAAGAGTAAACAACTCATCAAACATTTGCGTTCGATGATAGGTCGGGACATATTGATCTTTAATAAAAAAATTCATTATAACCCGCCCAACATTGGGGACACCATTAACTATCCCAAGTCATCAAACATTTGAGTTTGGTGATAGGTCGGGACATATTGATCTTTAAGAAAAAATTTCATTATAGCTCACCCAACATTGGTGAGACCATTAACTATCCCAGGTCGTCGTTTTTCATTTAATCAAAATACTTTAGCACGGTCCGTCAATTTGATCCTAGCAACTTGAAATTTGTGTACATCACCCAATGAATGTCATTCAAAATAATACTCAATATCCATAATCCAAGTGAGAAATTTTTGTGGACTGCCGATTCCATCATAGCAAGGTGCATTAAATTGGATTTTTGTAGTTAAATCATCGCCTCTCGCAAAGGGATGATCCTCATGTCTCGCATTAGCATGTTCATTGGGGTTGTCATCATCCATGTTAACATGATGAAGATCCCGATTTCTATAATCCGCCTAAGGATCACACACTCTATCGACCATAAGGGTGCCCATCATAGCTATAAGTTTAGCAACTTGGTTGTTCATATCTCGTCATAAATTTTCAACAACATCAATGTTTGCGTGTTCAAGAGAGTTATCCACCATGCTAGAAGGAGAGAAGTATTTCCGTTACGGAACTAGTGTGCATGTAGGGATGAAAAGAAAAAAACAAGATGGGGCGCAAATGAGATGTTAGGAAATCCCGAACGGAACCAAAGGTGGATCGATGAAAAGTTAAGAAACTAAATGATTCCTAGCTCTGATACCAATTTGATGTAAAACTGCCCAAAAAAAAAGGGTTCTACACTCTAACTCTTAGCGGAATTTTCACAAACAGTTGGCGGGCGCAAATGGAACAAACTACAAGTTATAATAAAGACCCAAAACTAACATCCTAGATCTAACCCCCAAGACCCGACAAGGTCACAACGCGAGTTAAGCACATTTCACCATGATTACCTTACAATCTCATAACAAAACGTCATCATACATTCATACACAACGAGCTATCTCTTAAACGGAACTACCACCTTACCGGGGGGTGTGGGTTAAGAGAAATGTGAGTAACTCTGCTTGGGTAACTCTGCTTCTCTTGTGCGATGCTTGGGTAACTCTGCTTGTCTCTAATTGTGTTAGCCCCTAACTCCCAATTAGAGAGATTCTCCTGAAAGGTAAACATCCCTAAACGTTAATCCCCCAAAGATGGAGAAGGGTTAAGAGAAATGTGAGTGCGCCACTTAGAGGCTAACACAATTGTCTTCGCCGATGTCGTCTCCGATATACCGAAGAAACTTCACACAAGAACTTGTGGAATGGTGCAGGAAGAAGCACACACAAACAAACGAAGTAGAGAGAAGCAGAGTTACCCAAGCATCGCACAAGGGAGTGGAAGGAATCATTCCGACCGCGAGAACGGAAGGCGTCCCACCAATCAACGCTACCGGCGTCGCACCAATCAACGCTACCGGCGTCGCACCAATCAACGCTACCGGCGTCGCACCAATCAACGCTACCGGTGCGACTGTCGCACCAAAGCAAAGCCACCGAGCTCCACGGAGAGGAGGAGGGCCGGCGGTCTCCCACAATAGAGAGAGAGAGAGAGGTGGCTCTTCACCTTCTCCAAATTCTTTTCTTTTTTTTCTTGTCAAACATGCCATCACATTTCCAATCAAATATTATATATAGTTTTACAAAATTCTCAAAATAAATATAAACTAAAATAAAAAAGAGTCAAAATAACATAAAAACATATTATTTTAACCAAAGGCCATTTTGCAGTAGTAGTTTTTTTTAGTATTCTTCCTTAACTTGTAGCGTCCCAACTACTTCATCACAAACATTGTGAACAACATATTCCAGGAAAAAAACTAAATATGAAAACTGAAAAGAGAGTGAAATCATACGTTGATAATTTGCAATGCTGTAGAATTGAATTAAGTTATGTTCTTTCGGTGAGAGGAAGGGGATTTTGTTTAGAGACATGGTCCAAAACACGGTTGAATTCATCTATGCTCTTACAGTGAGGGAGGGGGATTTGGTTCAGAAAGATGTAACAATTTTGTTCACAAAGATGTAACAAATTATCTATACTGGGATTTAGGTATACCTCTGAACCGCCGGAAAAGCTCTGAAAAACTGTGAAAATTGGGGCGGGAAAAGCTCTGAAACGCTAGAAATCGCTGGAATCCGCCGGAGGAAGGAGGACTGGTGCTGTGTCCGTTTCCTGGAAGAAATAGGGTGAAAAACGCCTCCACGCCGGAGGGAGGAGGAGGAAGCGAGGAAGAGAGAGAGCTCGGGAGGGTTTTTACGGAGAGAGGCGGAAGCACGTGTTTCAAAAAAAAACAGACCCAGCGGTCGGTGTGGGGAGAGCAGGATCAAAACATTGGTTTCGGACCCAAAACACGCAAATTGTGAAGCTAAAATTGTTTGCACTTCAGAATTACAAGCTTTTGAGAATGTGCATTTTAAATGATTATAAATATGGTAAAACGTTGCGAGCAAATGGTCCACTCTTAGCTGCGAATGGTGAAATCCAGAATGTTTATTTTTTGGTCGAATGATTGCGAAAAAACAAAGTAAAAAAAAATTAATTCAATGCACGATTTGCAAAGCTTGATCGTTGGACTCCTGCACTACCAGCGCTCCTTCCTTTGGGAGTGGATAGCGCAAGAAAAAAAATTGTCGCACATCACATTCAGTAGATTTTAAATTTAGTGGCTAATTTTGTTTTTAGTAGTGATAAGGTCATGATAAAATATATAAAGAAAATGGGGTGTCAATAGCACATCACACATGATCCTCATTAACTCGGTGGGATCATGGGACTAACTACCGCGCACGTGATCGGCATGTCTGATCCCCCGCACACGAAATCTCACCTCGCACGAAAACCACCCGCGGCCGGACGAAAACGGCTGGCCACCACCGTCACTGACCGGCGCCGCACCCACAAGGAGGGGCAGGCACCGCCCCCACTTGGGGCGGCCAGTGTCGGCCCCGCAAGGGGCGGCCGCCGCAGCCCCCGTTAGGAGCGGCCGGCGACGGCCCTGCAAGGGGCGGCCGCCGCTGCCACCGTACGTAGCAGTCTGTGCCGCCCCCCACGAGGGGAGGCCAGTGCCATCCTCGTTAGGGGAGGCCAGGGTCACCCGCCGCCGCCCCCGTCCGTAGTAGTCTACTCCACCACACAAGGGAAGACCGGGCCCTCGGCCGCCGCCACTGTCGTTAGGAGCGGTCAGCGCCGGCCCCGCGAGGGGAGCTCCCCCCCCCCCCCCCCCCTCCTGCTAGAGGAGGTCAGTCGGTCGCCCGTGAACTTTTGATGGCGGGTCTTCTCCGCCGTCTGATCGTCCTGTCACGATCATCACCGTCTGTTACATGGGCAACCACCCAAATAACCACCATGGTTAGTGGGGAAAATCGTTTATTTAATTTTGGTTTGTGCATAACAAATATTATATAAATTATATATGATCAAAACTATATAAAATACGGTCTGCACTTAGTATATTTGGTGATTACGGTGTGCGGATAACCGCATAACTTATAACGACCCTAGACGATCCAACGGGACAAAGCCACGGCTTCGCTCTAGGAAATGTTACCGGGCAGCAGCCCATGCACCTCAACCCCTCTCCAGCCCACCGGCGGGTTGTTGGTGGTCACAGCCTCCCTTTGATAAGCAAACTCGATAGTTAAGTTGGGTAGTACGGGAATTTTCCAAGAGGTCTAAGCTCAATTGATTTAGGGTTTAGGGCGAGAGTAGTACTGGGATTGGTGACCTCCTAGGAAGTCCTCATACGGCCCAACTTAACTATCTAGTTTGTTCATCAAAAGGAGGTTGTGGCCACCAACAACCCGTCGGTGGGCTGGAGAGGGGGTTGGGGTGCTTGGGCTGCAACCCGATAATGTTGCCTAGAGAGGAGACGTGACTCTGTCTTGTTCGATCGGCTATGGTCGTTATAATAAAAAAAGTTCACCTTTTTGTAACGACCTCCTGAGCATACAGCTCGAAAGGACGGTCGTCGGCACCCCCAACACCATACACAAAAGGGTTCAGCCTCAACAGGTCTGCAGACCATGCACCCCAACCCCTCTTCAAGTCCACTTGTGGGTTGTTAGAGGCCGCAGCCTCCCTTTTATTAAGAAATGATCTAGTTAAATGCCCCTACGGGGACTTCTCAGGAGGTCACCCATCTCGGAACTACTATCATCTGAGCATGTTTAACTATAAAGTTCTTTCGTTTCTCATCTTGGAACTACTCAAAAGTGAAAGAATTTTATAATTAAGTATGCACGGGCTGGAGTAGTCCTGAGATGGGTGACCTCCTGAGAAGTCCCCGTAGAGACGCGTAACTGTATCATTTCTCATTGAAGGGATGTTGTGGCTTCCAACAACCTGCTAGTGGGACTGGAGAGGGGTTGGGGTGTGCTGTCTGCAGATCTGTTGAGGTTGAACCCTTTCGAGCGTGGTGTTGGGGGTGTCGAGGGCCGTCCTTTCGAACCATGGGCTAGGGAGGCCATTACATAACCACCATAACCACCCCAAGATTCTATAAAAAGGCACAGGACCTCTCTCATTTCTAATTTTTTCCCTCCCAGTTTTCTTATTCCTCAGGTCAAAACTCTGTCAGAATCCTCCTACAAGCCTCCTCCCGTCGAGCCACCTAAAAATTTATCTAAGTCCGCAGCGCTCCGGGGAAAAAGACGATCGCCAACTAACTACTCCAAGAAATCTCCGAAGGGCTTTCGTTGATTTTGCCTAAGAGGTGCATAAGGGCTTTCACTGATCTCATCTGAGAGGGGGTCCTGAGCTTCTCAGCGACCGTTGTGGTAGACTAGACTAAAGTTTATTGCATTGATGTTGAAAAGATATACATGAGTGGGCAGGTCGGGTCGTGCAACTTGTCATCGATTGTTGGTAGAAGAGACACAGGTTTTGCGCATTTCAAGTCGGAGGGAGCATCTTCCAGTCTGAAGTCCTTAGCTTGTAGGTCCTAGGTTTTACACCACGGTAATGACAAAAGGCCCTTCCCAAGCTGGAGAGAGCTTGTCCTTTTGAGGGCACTTCATCTACTGCTTCGAGGTTTCAGAGGACAAAGTCCCTGATACTGATGGGTCTTAGCCTCACCCTTCGGTCGTAAAAGCGAGCCATACGACCCTTATATGTAGTGATTCTTTGAGTTGCTTCATCCTTAACTTCATGGACTAAGTCTAGGTTTCCTCGTGGGAGGGCTCCATTTTTTGTTGGGTCAAAAGCTTATATGCAGGGGCTTTGGGATTTCGATGTTCACTAGTATGGCTGTTTCTGATCCGTAGTAAAGGTTGAAGGGTGTCTCCCTAATTAGGGTTCTTGTCATTGCCTTGTAGGCCCATAAGATGTTGAGAAGAGTGTCTACCAACTGCCACTCGGCTTCTTGAAGGCGGGTCTGCATGCCTTTTAGAATGGTGCGGTTGGTGACTTTGGTCTGTCTGTTGGCTTGGGGATGCACCACATCCGTGTGGTGAAGTTATATTTTTAGGTCCTCACACATTTTATTGAAGGCCTTTCCCATGAATTATGTCTCATTGGCGGCGACGATGGCAGCCCGGATGTCGAAGCGGCAGATGATGTTTTTCCAAGTGAACCACATGGCATTCTCCTCGGTCATGTTGTCCAGCAGCTCTACTTCGACCCATTTAGATTAGTAGTCAACGACAAGAATGGTGAACTTTCTTTGCTCAGAGGCTGGTGAAAGCGGGCCAAGTAAATTGATCATCCACTGAGGGAAGGGTCATGTGCTTTAGAGCGGGGCGAGCTTGACCGGGGGTTAATGTGAGACATTAGAGTGGAGCTGACAACTTTCACATTTCCAAGGGAAGTCGAAAGCATCCTTTTTTAGCATGGACAAGTAGAGCCATCGGCGTAGGACCTTCAGTTCCAAAGCCTTTCCTCCCAGATTCTCCCCACATACGCCCTCATGTACTTCCCTTAGGGCATAGTTTGTCTTGGATGGGCGCAGACACTTTATTTATGGCCCGGATAAAGAATGCTTATTGATCTCATTGGTGATGATGGAGAACGAGGCAGCGCAGATTCATAGGCGTCGGGCCACCACTGGGTCCGCTGGCAGTTTTCCTCTTTCAAAGTAGGCAATGATAGGATCCATCCAGTAGGGCTCCCCTCTCGCAATGGTGGCGATCTCCCAGGGGTCTGAGATATTGGGAATAAGCAAGTCCTCGACTCAATGATGCTGATTTTGGTACCATGTAGCGGAGCTGGCGAGCTTGGAATATGCAGGATTTGGTGAGATTTGATTTTCACAAGGAGAAGTTTCGCCAACTAGAGGTACTGTGTTAGTTGCTTGTTCTTTGCCTCGTAGTCCCCTCGACCTGTAAGACTACTAGCTAAGAGTCAGTGTTGACGGTTAAGCTTTCCACCCCACAGCCGATGGTCAGACAAAGGCCGATGATTTAGGGCCTCGTACTCTGCGATATTGTTGGTGGTTGGGAACTACGGCCAGAGCCCATACTCGAGAGTGTCCCCCTCAGGACTTGTTAGTAGCAGCCCCGTACCAGCCCCCAGCTCCTGATGCCCCGTTAACATACAAAGTCTACTGCATGGGATCCATGCTATCAGAGCTGGGTGAGTCCTCTGATAACATTGTGCATTCCACTATGAAGTTCTCTAGGACTTGAGATTCGATGACGAGTCTTGACAAGAACTAGATGTTGAATTCTCCCAACTCTACTACTCATTTAACTAGCCTTCCGACACCTCTGAATTCTGTAGGATTGTGCGGAGTGGCAGCTGTGTGAGCACTTTGATTGTGCAGGCCTAGAAGTATGGCTGGAGTTTCTTGCAGAAAATGCTAAGACCAGAGCCATTTTATATGTCGTGGGATATCAGAACTCGGTGTCAAATAAGACCCTATTGAGGTAATAGGTCGGGTGCTGGACCACTCCTTCGTCTTTGACCCAGACCTAGTTGAGCGCGTGCGGCGAGACTACCAAGTATAGGAAAAGAGCTTCCCCTTTGGTGGACTTTAAGAGTAGCAGAGGAGTGGCCAGTACTGCTTGATGTAACAACCCCTCTTACTAGGCTACCGTCGCAATTTCCATTAATCTACTATATTCACTAGGCAATTCAGAGTATGGCAGTTATATAATCATCATTGCTTATATATATAAATAAGTATCATAATAGAGTAAAAGAAGTGTTGAAAAGTACATCCCATCTTATTATCATACGTCTGATACAGTATAGTACATACTGATAGGTGACTGGATATATATATAACAAAAAGGAGTCACCAAAATATCTGAGCTACAATTATAAAGAAACTGTCACATCAGCTCAAAATTATACATGTAACTCAGAACCAAAAGCTATAATGTAACATGTGACAACCATAAGTAAACTATTTGAAATAAAACTGAAACTCGTTGTGGGGGCAGTCGGGGTCGCGACAAGACGTCTTGTGGGCATCCATGACTTCGAAGACGGCTGTGATGACATCCACCCAGATCTTGTACATCTTTTCCCGGCGTGTAGGGGGCCTGCTAGAGCTAGCAAGGGAAGCATCCGCCTTTACCTATTTAGTTACATTTTCTATTAGTCAAAGACTAAATGAATTCTCATTATTCCCTTTTTACTATGATGTCTTATTTGCATTTTATGGATTTCATACTTTATATTGATTTCATTCTCTCTCGTTATATCACGTTTATCGTTTTCATCATCTTCTTATTATGAATCTTTTTCTTCTCTGGTTTATCTTTTACTCATATTTTTTTATATATATATCATGTTACATATATATATTGTTTCATGGGTTGGACTTTCTTAGTCTCTTTTAGACTTTTCATGTTGTTATTAGGCAGTGTTAAGGGAATATTAACCTTTCGTATCATTTATATAGCGCGCTTGCGTGCCTTTTCATATTCGCACACATTTCTTAACGTGCTTTTTCATATTCGCACGTTCCTTTCATTTCATCATCATTGGGAGGACATTCACCCCACCTCCACTGTTGGGTTGACCCCTAACTTAGCCCATTTCATTTCTTTATTCTTCTACTTTTTATTTTCTTTACTTTCTTTACTTTAGTTTCATTCATTGTATATTTAATTTCCATTATTCTTTTCATATAGCATACACATAAAAATATAAGCATGAAGAATGAACATGAAAATTACGTGATTACAAAGGGTAAGAACTCACTTTTTCCACACCTTTTCCTTTGTCTCTGTGACCATCATCGTCATTTTGCCTTCCACTACCTCGAGAAGCCATATCCTACATCGGCGATATTGTTAGCTTCAAAATCCCCTAAGAGATTGCTGCCCTAAAAATTAAATCAAAGTGTATTCATTTGTAATACCTCGAACTTGAGGTCTCTAATTAGGTCTAATTAGGTCAAATATTATGTCATAATCCCCTTTGAGGGTTCTACTTGACCTAATTAGGTCAAAGACCTCTTTAAACACTTAGGGTTTTGCTGCCCTATGTTCAACTTAGTGAACTTTCACTAGTTTAGAGGAAGGGCATCATAATATTCATGCTAAGGACCCTTAGGGTTTCATCTATTTCAAACCTAAGATCAAAATCAAGTTAGCCTTTACTAGGGTTTCCCCAAATTCATGGATTTAGATAGAAAAATCGTCACAGAAACTTTTCAAATGAAATAAACAAAACTTTTCGAAAAATCCTAAAATCTCAAGTTTCTACCATTCACAATCCATGTAAAAACTTCATGAAAGGGGCAAGAGGAGTTGAGAGGAAGTGATTACCTTTCAATCGGAGGAAAAATCACGAAAAATGGAGGAGGAATCAGAGCTTGGTGAAGATCGGCGGTTTCCGGCTTCCTTCCGTCGCTTGTGCGGGTGTGCGGGTTCAGGAGAGAAGAATAGGGAAAATCGCGGCTTTCCTTTGCTTTAAGCCTATCGGGTGCCGCTTAATACCTGCACGCCATGCATGCTAAAAACCGGGAAGTGCTGGTTCACTTGATTTCAGCCGGTTTCAGCCTCTAATGGCACACCACACCACTTACCTAATATATAAAATAAAGTGGTGGTTTCACACTTGAGGTGTTGGAAGGCGGTTTGACACTCATCCTTAGAATCTGGTATGGCATGCTCCGCGGAGTGCTTTGAAGAAGGGGAGGTAATTGTCCCGCGTCTGAGCCCAGAAGCGAGATAGTGCAGATATTCTTCTATTAAGACGCTAAACTTCCTTGATAGTGCGAGGGGAAAGTATGTTTTTCGATGCTTTGATCTTCTCGGGGTTGGCATCGATATTAATTCCTCATTGCGTTACCATAAAGCCTAAGAACTTCCCCACGGTAACCCCGAACGCGCAATTAGAAGTATTTAAGCGTAGTTGGAAATGACGTAGAAGTTGGAAACACTTATTCGGGCCTTCCAAGTGATGGCCTCGTCGGACGCTCTTTACTAGCATGTTACCGGTTTGACACTCATCCTTAGAATCTGTGGACTCCTTTTAGTAGAGATGGGTGGCTTAACTTGATAAAAAATTACAAAAATGTAAAACATTTAATTATACTCACGCACAATTAAAGAACAAATGGGATCAGTCGAAGCGTGAGTGGAAGCTATGGAGGGATCTCAAAAGAGGGGAGACTGATTTGGGTTACAATCCAACTAAAAGAACAATTGATGCTTCTGATGAAGGGTGGGAAGAGCGCATTAAGGTTAAGATTTGTGCTTTTTAGTTATTTTCCTTAAAGACAATTATGTGTATTCTCGATAACAGTTTTTCTTATTATAGATGTTACCAGTCGCGAAGAAATTTCGATATACAGGGATAGCACCTGAGCTTGAAGAAAAAATGGACAAGATGTTTACCTTGATAATTGCTACGAGAGAGAAATCATGGATCTCATCAATGAGAGAAATGCACCCTATGTTTTTTGAACCCGAGCCTATTTCTGATGGTGACGATCAAGTAGTGGAAATCATTGCTACCCCGACTACCAACACGAATGATAGTGGGGACAAATAATGTGATGCCGTCACGAGTGGAAGTAAAGAAAATGATGTTAGCTCAACTTCTAAAATGTCATCGGACATAAAAAGATTCCATAAAGGTAATATAAAAGAAGCAGACATAAAAGAGGTCATGATAACACAAGTTGAAGGGTTACTGGACGTAACACGATCTGTGGACCTTACAGTTGCAGCACTGATTGTTCCGCCTAGCATATATATGTTGAGCGAGACAGTACACGAGCTAGAGAAGTTTCCAGAGTTATTTGATGATACATACATGTACGATTTTGCCACGATGTTCATCATAAATCTCAATAATAGGATAATTTTCATGAATCTCCCAAACGATATGAAGGTTTCGTGGTTGAAGAAACATTACATGGAATCTTTGAAGTGAAGGTCTTATAGTTGTGGATCATATCACTATAGTATTTTGGAACTCATGTTTTGTAATATTCAGTTTATATCAAACTCATATTTTGTACTCTCTGTATTTTGGAACTCATGTATTGAAACTCATGTTACAGTTTACTGTTTTATATTTGACATGTTATGAAACTCGTGTTATGGTTTACTGTTTTATAGTTGGCATGCTATGAATCTCATGTTTTGGTTTAGGATTTCTATAGAAACTCATGTTATGAAACCCATGTCGTGTAATATATGTACTTTTTTTACATCCATGCTCATATTTTGCTTAGGTTATCACTATGACATAAGAGAACATGGATGACGATGTTATGATTGATGACGAAGAGTTCATGCTAATTCAGCAAAAAAACCGCCAATGCCGATTTATTATTTACCAGAATCTTATTGCAACGACATCTTCTGTAATAAGTGAATACGTCCTGTCATATACTACTAATGTACAACTCCGTGTTCGCCGAGCGGGTCCCACCAGGAAGATCGAGCGAACCGGCCCCGCGGCCCGCACCCATGCAACAAGCAGGCATGCGGCAAGAGGCTGGTCCGCTCCCGCCTAGTTCGAGCGAGCGAGCCGGGCGAGACGACTCCCCACCCCTCCCGCTCGCTCGAAGAATCATCGGCCGAAGCAGTGGGCGCCAATCGTCGAGCCGGTACCTGCGGAGGGGCTCGGCGACCTGCGATCTGCGAGCCGTTCTGAGGGTCGCAACGGCCACCAGCCCGCCCCTTATTCGCGACCTGGTCGCCTGTCCGCCCCGGCAGAGGACTGGCAGGTCGCGGCGGCCCGGCTCGCGTTCGCCCAGGAAGGATAGGCAGGCCGCTGGAGCCGGGTCGCACCCGCCTCCCGCGGAAGGGAATTGGAGGCGAGCTGACTCCCCATGGGTGCGAATAGCTCCTCCAAACAGCGGAGCCACGCTGTTGGCAGACCAGGTTGGACTGCGCATAGCTGCTCAGGACAGCGGAGTTTGGCTGTTGGCAGACCCAACCCAGGGCTTTTTGGTATTTTCAGGTCAGTTCTTCTGGTTATTGGCAGTTCAGTTTCCAAAAAACTATAAATAAGACCCAAGGGGTACCTCAGAGGGCACGCTTTGAGTGCCTCCCTACTCCCGTTTTCAAGTGCTTTCTGAGGGTACCTTAGCTCGGCTTCTGGCTAAGGAGGGGAAGCGCTCAGAGATCTTCCGGGTTTGTGGTGGGACCTCCCTGCCGAGCCCTTGGGTCTGTTTCTTCTTGCCTTCTTCGTTGTTTTTCTTGCAGGAGCAAAGTAGGCGCGAGACCACCCCTTCCCCAAGGGTCGAACTCCACAAGAGGCCGGATTCCGGTTTCAACATTTTGGTGTGGTGAGTGTGGACAGTGGTCAGTGCAGAAAAGCTTCGGCGAGCTCAATGACGGGAGGACAAGGATCTGACAGGCAGGACTCACCGCCCCCCCACCCCCCACCCCCCGCCTCTCGCAACGGTGGGGATGTTGGAGGACTTCCGGAACGAGGTGTTGGGCCTCGTCAAGTTCGCACTCGGCGCACGAGCCGAGTGCTCGACTCCGGCAGCCCAGATCGCGGACGCCCCCTCTTTGGGCGAGGACGCTCCTGGCCGGCGAGCTGGGAAGGAAGTGGCCGAGGAAGGCCGAGGGTGCGAGCTCCCGGGGCGCGAGCTCTTCCCCGGCTCGGCAGGACGAGGCAGGTTTGGCGAGTTGGGCTCGCGAGACTCGCCGACTCACCCAGTGGGGGGGGGGGGGGGGCAGTCCCTTCAGCGAGCTGGTCTCCTCAGCTCCCGTCCCAGATGGGTTCAGGGAACCCGAGATGTCCTACTACACCGGGAAGGGGATCCGGTCCGGCACGTCCAATGGTTCGAGGATGTGGTCTCCATCCGTCAGATGTCGGATGGATTCAAATGCCGACTCTTCGCCATCACCCTCCGGGAAAAGGCAAGGGAGTGGTTCCACCAACTGCCGGCTAGTTCCATCTACTGCTTCGAGGACTTGCGCCGAGGGTTCATGCTGAGGTTCACTACTTCGAAGAAGAGGAAGAAGGAGTCCGAGTGTTTGTTCCACATTAAGCAAGGAGTGAACGAGACGTTGGGGAGCTACGTGGACCGATTTCAGGAGGAAGTTACCCAGGTCCAGGAGATGTCGGGTCATAGTCTGATGATGGCCTTTACCCTAGGCCTGCAGCAGGGGTTCTTCCAAATGGAGCTGAAGAGAGTTCCCCCTCTCTCCTACGAGGAGTTGATGGAGAGGGCGGCGAGAGAGGTCGATGGGGAGGCATCGAACCCGGAGTTTGCAAGAAAGCTAGCCAGGTGGGCCACCGAGGAAGAGAAAGAGTCGAGAGGAGGAAAGGCACAGGAGGAGAGAAGAGGAGAACCTAGGCAGAGGGAGCAAAGGCAGCTCCAGTGGCAACAACAGCCGAGGTGGGGGCACCAGGAGCCCGACCGTCGGCTGGGCTGGAGACCTGAGTGGCAGGGGTAGGGTCCACCAAGAGGATACTACGGAAGGGGTCACCATCAGGGGAGGCAAGAGCAGTTCCACCCTCCGGGCCAGAGGCCCCGGCTCCCCAATCAGGAGGAGGCCATGGCCATAGCTTTGGGAGCGAGGAGGGGGATCATGAGGAGGAGGAGAAGGGAGGTCAGGGTGGAGCTGCCCTATTGCAACTTCCATCAGGAAGAGGGGCACGCAACGGCCACGTGCCCGAAATTCTTGGAGATGAGAGAGAATAGGGAGCGGCAGCAGCAGCAGCAGGAGGTGCAGCAAGAAGTGAGGATCGAGGAGATCCTGCCTCGGGCGGAGGAGGATCGTTGCGAAGACCGGGTGGATGTCGGGACCCGAGGAGGAATCAGAGTGATCCACGGGGGAGTAGGGATCGAGGCTTCCCGCAAGGCAAGTCTCCACACCATGTACCGGCGGAGCGTCGCCTCTACATCCCAAACCCCGCCACCGGAGGAGAGGATCACCTTCTCCAGGAGTGATATGCCAGACCACGAGGATCCGTTCTGTGATGCGCTGGTCATCAAGGCCGCCATCTAGAATTTCACTGTCTCTCGGATCCTCGTGGACAACGGGAGCTCCGTCAACGTCGTCTTCAAAAAGGCGTTTGACGCGATGAAGGTGGAGGCTAAGAGGGTGCTGGCCTCGGACGGGCCCTTGTTTGGGTTCTCAGGAGAAAGGAAGGAAGTAGAGGGAGGAGTTGGCCTCCATGTCACCTTGGGGGGGGGGGCAGTCCCGAAACTGCAAGTTCGTCATTGTGGACGCCCCCAGCAGCTACAGCGCCATCTTCGGGAGGCCTCTTATTAGCGCCTTCTGCTGCGTCCCCTCGTCTTTCCATCAGTGTTTGAAGTTCAACGCTGAGGGGGTCCAGGTCAGGGTCAGGGGGGACCCAAAGGTGGCGCGGGACTGTTATGTCACTGCGGTGAACACCATCTCTTGGCAAGAGAGAGCCGAGGAGATGGGACAGAGGATGGAGGAGGTCGAGCAGGAGGCAGGAGGGGAGGAGCCAGAAGTGAAGGACCACGCAGGAGAGGCGGCAGGAGGAGATCTGGAGGAGGTGGTCGAAGTGAGGGGCGCGGGAGAAGAGATGGAGGTAGAGGTCCCCATTCTAGAGGAAGGGGATGTCGAAGGATGGGGGGAGCAATCCAGGCTGGAGGCGGCAGAGGAAGTGGTGGAGCTGGAGGTGCTCACCCGGGGAGATAGGATGGAGAAGATTCACGTCAGCGGAGGGCTGACCCCGGAGGGCCAAGGCAGGATGCTGGAGTGCATCCAGAAGAACGTGAACATCTTCGCCTGGAACACCGCAGAGATGTCGGGGGTTGACGCGGATGTGGCTTGCCACCGCCTCAACCTGGACCCGGGAACACGCCCCGTTCAGCAAAAAAAGAGGTCCACGGCAGACAAGCTGGCGGAGCCTATCAGGGAGGAGGTGGCAAAGCTTCTCAAGGCTGGCTTCGTGTCCGAGATTCAGTACCCCGGCTGGGTCCCCAACGTCGTGATGGTTAAAAAAAGAGACGGTTGATGAAGAATGTGTATCGATTTTTCCTTACTTAATAAAGTTTGTCCTAAGGACTGTTATCCTTTGCCTCGGATCGACGCGCTGGTTGACTCAGTCGTCGGCTTTTCTGTAATGAGTTTTTTAGATGCTTTTTCAGGTTACCATCAGATCAGGATGCACCCCCCGGACATCAAGGATGTCTCGTTCATCACAGGGGATGGCTGCTACTGCTATAAGATGATGTCATTCAGACTGAAGAATGCTGGGGCCACCTACCAAAAAATGATGGATAGGGTCTTCAAGGAGCAGAGGGGGAGGAACTTGGAGGTGTATGTGGACGACCTCATGATCAAAAGTCAGGATGTGGACTCCCACCTCCAGGACCTGGAGGAGACCTTCGCCACCCTGCGCAGATACAAGATGCGGTTAAATCCCCTGAAATGTGTCTTTGGGGCCAGCAGGGGAAAGTTATTGGGACACCTCCTCACCCCCTGCGGGGGTCGAGCCCAACCCAGATAAGGTCAGGGCTATCTTAGAGTTGGGGTCCCCGCGGAATGCAAAGGAGGTCCAACGGCTGACGGGGAAGCTAGCAGGGCTGAGTCGCTTCCTTTCTCGGGCAGGGGAGAAGTGCTCCCCCTTCTTCAAAACGCTGAGGGGTGGTCAGAGGTTTGAATGTACCAAGGAATGCGAGGAGGCGTTCCAGGCCCTCAAGGTGCAGTTGACATAGGCTCCGCTGCTCCAAGGGCCGAAGGAGGGGAGGATCTGTTCTTATATCTCGGGGTCGGGGCAGAGGCTCTGAGCTTCGTCTTGGTTCGAGAAGAGGGAAAGATACAGCTCCATATTTATTACGTCAGCCGGGTCCTGAGGAAGGCCGAGCTTCGGTATCCGATCTTGGAGAAGCTTGCATTCGCCCTAATCATCTCGGCTCGGCGGCTGCGACCTTACTTCCAGGCACACTCAATCCGAGTGGTGACCGACCATCCCCTCCGTAACATCTTCGAGGGGGTGGAACATTTAGGCCGGCTGGCTAAATGGTCGGTGGAGCTGAGAGAGTTCGATGTCTCCTTCGTTTCGCGGCTCTCGATCAAAGCTCAGGCGATGGCCGACTACGTGGTGGAAGTAGCGGAGGAAGAGCTCACCCGCCCGACTCCTTGGAAAGTGAGGGTGGATGGAGCCTCAGGGAGGCATTCCCTTGGAGTGGGGGTGGTCCTAGAAAGTCCTCAAGGGACTCGAATTGAGCAGACGGTGGTGGTGCACTTTCCCATTACCAACAACCAGGCCGAGTACGAGACCGTGATAGCAGGGCTGCGCCTGGCTAGGGAGCTGGGGGTGCTGGATGTGGAGGTCCTAACTGACTCCATGGTGGTGACTTCCCAGATCAACGGGGAGTTCGAAGCAAGGGAACCCACCCTGAAGTCATACTTGGCCAAAGTGAAGGGGGTCATAGGCACCTTTCAGACCTTCTCCATCCGACACGTGCCAAGGGAAGAGAATGAACAAGCCGACCAGCTAGCAAAGCATGGTCCCCGGGCGGGGGGCACCATCACCGACCTGTTCCGCCCCTCCATCGAAGAAGGGGAGCTCATGGAAATCGACCAACAAGCTTCGTGGATGGATCCAGTAGTAGTTTTCCTCTCCACGGGAGAATATCCGGAGGGGGTAGACAGGAAGAAGCTGAGGCACAAGTCAGCTTACTACCTCCTCAAGGACGGGAAGCTATACAGGAAGACCCTCTCCGGGATGCTGGCTCGCTGCGTGGCCGAGGGCGAGGCGCAGAGGATCTTGGAGGAAGTCCACTCCGGGGAATGCGAAAGTCATTCCGGGAGTCGTACCCTGGAGGGAAGGATAGTCAGGCAAGGGTATTTCTGGCTCACCCTGGGCCGAGACGCCGCGGTGTTCGCAAGAAGATGTCATAAGTGCCAGCTGTTTGCCCCTCTTCAGCTACAGCCGGCCCAACGACTCAAGAGTATCACGACACCCTGGCCCTTCACAATCTGGGGAATGGATTTGGTTGGACCGTTTCCCCAGGCCAGCGGTCAGAGAAGGTTCCTCCTAGTGATGATCGACTACTTCTCGAAGTGGATGGAGGTGAAGGCGTTGGCCAAGGTGAACTCCCAAGTGATCAGGAACTTTGTTTGGGGGGAGATCATCTGTCGCCATGGGCTGCCCCAGGCCATCGTCACAGACAACGGGCCCCAGTTCGCCAGTGCCGAGTTCACCAGCTTCTGCGAGCAGCTCGGAATTGACCTCAGGTTCGCCTCGGTCCACCACCCCAGGAGTAACGGGTAGGTGGAGGCCGCAAACAAGATCATCATCAACCTCCTCAAGAAGAAGGTGGAGAATTTGAGGGGGAGCTGGGTAGAGCAGCTCCCCGCAGTTCTTTGGGCCCTAAGAACCACCCCTAACACGGCTACAGGGGAGACCCCCTTCAAGCTCTCCCATGGGTGCGAGGCGGTGCTCCCCGTAGAATTTGAAGTCCAAACGCCGCGAGTCGGGGCGGCCAAAGAGGGTCGAGAGGAATGGCAAGCTGAGAAAGAGGAGGAGCTGAGGCTCTCCCTAGACATGGTGGAGGAGCTGAGGGACCTTTCCGCCATCCGGCAGGAGGAGGTGAAAAGAAGAATGGCCAAGTACTTTGACAAGCACGTCAGGGTCAAGCAGTTCGTGGAAGGGGATCTGGTGCTGAAGAAGGTAGACGCGGCAGGGAGGTCAGCATCCGTAGGGAAGCTCAACCCCAACTGGGAGGGGCCATTTATTATGAAGGAAGCTTTGAAGTCAGGAGGCTATCAGCTCCAAAATGTAGAGGGCGAGACCCTGAGTCTCACCTGGAGTGGAGACGACCTAAAAAAGTTTTTTCCCTAAACGCCTGTAAGCGACACTTTGATTATAATGAATTCCTTTTCCCCCCAGTATTGTCGTAGCTAGCCTGCATAGAGAGATGGGTATATGTTTGGACCCCGAGAAGATCCCGCTGTCAGGCTCTCACCTAGCTGGCAGGGCCGGAAGTCACTCGGTGTCATCCTTGGCCTCGAGGAGATCCCGCTGCCAGGCTCTCACCTAGATGGCAGGGCCGGAAGTCACTCGATGGAATGTGTTTGGACCCCGAGAAGATCCCGCTGTCGGGCTCTCACCTAGCTGGCAAGGCCGGAAGTCGCTCGGTGTCATCCTTAACCTCGAGAAGATCCCGCTGCCAGGCTCTCACCTAGCTGGCAGGGCCGGAAGTCACTCGATGGAATGTGTTTGGACGCCGAGAAGATCCCGCTGCCAGGCTCTCACCTAGCTGGCAGGGCCGGAAGTCACTCGGTGTCATCCTTGGCCTCGAGTAGATCCCGCTGCCAGGCTCTCACCTAGCTGGCAGGGCCGGAAGTCACTCGATGGAATGTGTTTGGACCCCGAGAAGATCCCGCTACCGGGCTCTCACCTAGCTGGCAGGGCCGGAAGTCACTCGGTGTCATCCTTAACCTCGAGAAGATGCCGCTACCAGGCTCTCACCTAGCTGGCAGGGCCGGAAGACACTCGATGGAATGTGTTTGGACCCCGAGAAGATCCCGCTGCCAGGCTCTCACCTAGCTGGCAGGGCCGGAAGTCACTCGGTGACATCCTTGACCTCGAGAAGATCCCGCTGCCAGGCTCTCACCTACCTGGCAGGGCCGGAAGTCACTCGATGGAATATGTTTGGACCTCGAGAAGATCCCGCTGCCAGGCTCTCACCTAGCTGGCAGGGCCGGAAGTCACTCGGTGTCATCCTTGGCCTCGAGAAGATCCCGCTGTCAGGCTCTCACCTAGCTGGCAGGGCCGGAAGTCACTCGATGGAATGTGTTTGGACCCCGAGAAGATCCCGCTGCCAGGCTCTCACCTAGCTGGCAGGGCCGGAAGTCACTCGGTGTCATCCTTAGCCTCGAGGAGATCCCGCTGCCAGGCTCTCACCTAGCTGGCAGGGCCGAAAGTCACTCGATGGAATGAGTTTGGACCCCGAGAAGATCCCGCTGCCAGGCTCTCACCTGGCTGGCAGGGCCGGAAGTCACTCGGTGTCATCCTTGGCCTCGAGAAGATCCCGCTGCCAGGCTCTCACCTAGCTGGCAGGGCCGGAAGTCACTCGATGGCAGCAGTTTGCGACCCAGAGCGAATCACGATACTGGGCTCCCACCTAGCCGGCAGAACCGAAATCTACTCAAATGATGTTAATAACGGATTGGGATCTGATGACTCGGGCAAACAGCGAACCGCCTCACCTCGCCTGGTCCGCGAGTGGCCTCGGCAGCGGAGGTCGTGCCGCTGATACAGGTCGCCCACAGCGGGACGACCCGTCGGGCCTCCTATAACTCCTAAGCCGAATCCGTAGGCATACGACCTCGTTGACGCAATGCGAGGTGAGCGGCAGCGAGCGTGAAAACGGAAAAATTACATCGCGCAATAACCGCAGGCAGACGTAAGTAACGAGTGGGGAAGCATTTGTAAGAGCATTAACAGACGAAAATCAAAAAGTATAGGCGCGTCCCGCACTTACATCTCAAACGGCAAAAAGAGCATAATGTTTACACCTAATGAACAAACGTCAAAAAGCGGGCGCGACGCGAGATCCGGGGCGGGAAGTCCTAGATGGGCTGGAAGGAATTATCCCCGGGATCTGGCACAGGGAGGAACAGTGCCGGCACCACGTCGCTTGCCGAGAGATCCGCGGCCTCGCTCTTGAGGAGATCCGCACACCGCAACATCTGCATCATATACTTCGCGGCGCTGGCGGCGTTCTTCTGCATCAACACTTCCAACTCGTGGTCGGAATGATGCTCGAGCAGGCAGCCCCTGTTGTCAGGCGGAGGGACAGCAGCGGCAGCCTCCAGCTCGCGCACCCGCGCCTCCAGGGCCGATTTGTCCTGACCCAGGATGGCGATCTCGGCACCCATCCGGCTCGCCGTTGCCGCGTCCTGAGTAAAGGAGAGAGAGTCATAAGGTGAACTCGCGAGAAGGGGCGGTTATCGAAGGTTAACACGTAACACCCCGCCCAGGTACTGCGCGAGGGTCTCCTCCGCCGCGTCCGCCCGTCTCCTCTGAAGATCCGCGTCCTCCTGAGCAAGCTTTAGGGCCTCCTCCCTCTCGTCCACCAACTTCTTGAGGGAGGTGGCGTTCAGCTCCACCTGGGTGCAGCGCCTCCCAACCATGTGGGCTAGCTCCAGGCCGCGCAGCTGGGCCCGCGCGCTCTCGTGAACCAGTACTCGCGTCGCCTCTTTGTCATAGATTGCGGCGTCCTCTCGCGAGTATAGGCCGAACGAAAAATTGTACGCCTCCCCGCCGATGGTGTCCTGTTCCAGCCAACTCGGCAACAGAGTGGAGACCACCGCGCGATTAGACTCCTTGTCCCATGACAGAAGCGGGACGCCGAGCTCGTCCAGATATTTCTCGCCGTAGCCGAAGTTGCGATGCCCCCTCGGCACCGGCCTCGCGGCGGTTTGCGACCCGTCTGGCGGCCCGGAGGTACCTGCCGCCCCGGCGAGGATGTCGCTGGTCGAAGCAACAATAGGTGGGGAGCCCTCAGTCGGTGGATCAGCCTGGGCCTTGCCTTTCCTCTGGCCCCCGGCTAGCTGCTGACCCGTAGACTTCGCCGTCTTTGGCGGGGGAGCGGGCTGCTCGCGGCCCGGCCTCTTCTTGGCAGGGATCGACGGGGGCTCGCGCTGAGCGGCGTCGGCGGCCTGAGCACGAGCGAGGACCCCGGAGGCGACCCGAGCACTCTCATAGGGGGGATGAAGGGGCACGTCTCGCTCGCCTACCGAGAAAAAAGAGTGAGACCTAAGAAGCAAAGAGCGAGACAAGAGTAGTGGCGAGTGGCAAACCTCCCCCAGGCGGGACGGCAGCAAGGTCGTCGAGGTTGCGGCGCAGGTACTGGTAATATCATGTCAGATTCGACGGCCACAATCACTCTAACGAGTTTAAAAATCATGAATTTGATATTTCTTTTATAATGGTATATATAAACACACACACACGAGTGCCCGACACGGGGCTCCGCCCCTACTGCCAATCACGTCAGTACCCGGCCCACACCTACGACCCCCGTGACTGTACCCGACCCGCCACTACGAACTCGCGCAAGTGTACCCGACTATAGTGTATTTATATGTAATAATAAATTATATTATATCTATATTTATATAATTTTTTTTATAAAAAAACATAAAATATAATAATATAAATATAAGTTATTTGAGTTGTGATCATAGTTGTCTCCTTGCTTTATTGGTTTGAGTTGTTCCTCCTGTCTTTGAGGTCCTGGGATCGAAACCGGATAGTCGCATTTAAATTAAAATATAATTTTAACAATCAACCACCTAATTTTTTAAGAGTTATATTGGCAAAATCATAATTTCACATAGGGTTAGGACACCCTAGTAGTAGGTTTAAGAGATCTACTAAAATTTAGAGAGATGAAATGATTTTATTGTGCTCGATCAGACGGTTGTTGAATTATGAACTCATGATCTAACGGCTTGTGGAATTTTGAACTCATGATATTTGCAGACTACGGTATTTCTTTATATATGGTAAAGATATATATATATATACTAGCATCTTCGAACGGGCTCCGCCCGTTCTCGATGCGTCGCTGCGGGCTTCGCCCGCAATCAAGCGGGCTTCGCCCGCCCCCGACGGCTTAAAGTTATTTAAAAGCATTTTAATAACTTTATTAAATATAAAAATATAATAATTATTAAAATAATTATTAAATTTTAAAAAAAAAAACCTCCCGCATCCCGGCTCCCAATGCTTCAGCCCGCCGCCGCCCCCGGCGGATTCGCCGCCCTCCGGCGAATCCGCCGGGGGTTGTCCGGCAGCGAGCGGGCAGGATGGAAGAACAGCCACATAGGAGAACAGCCACAGGAAACATTTCCCTATTCCCGAATCCATCGGCGGCTTCCTGGATCACGATCGACAACGTGAGAGCAGCGACATAGGAGAAAAACAGAGAGCACTCCTCTTCCCGATCGTATGCCCGCGGCGGGCTTCTTCCAGCGCAAAGGAGAAACGGGATTTCTTCATAATGATTGCTTCCAAAGTCGGCAAGATCTTCCTTCTTCCTCCCGATCAAAACAGTGGCAGCGGGACACAAAACCAACCAGCAGGATGGCTTTCTCTCTACAGGCGGCGGCCAGAAAACCCAAGAAGACCTGTCACGGGGTCGGCCTCCTTCTCCCGATCCAGAAGGCGACAAAGTTATATTTCCCCCTTTTTTCGATTCTGACTCCAGCGGTAATGGATTTAGCGAGATCTTCCTTTCGATCGAACCCAGCGGCGGGCTTCCGGGGACGGGAGATGAAGTACAGGCGGCGGCCACACCCTATTCCTTCCGTCTGCAGCGACGGTGAAAGCTCGCACCTTTGGGCTCCTGTTTCGCCTAGGATCGGCGGAGGCACCTTCGATCTGGCCGAAATCGGGAGTCGCGGATCGGTTGCGGGAAGTTTTCTTATTTTTGCTTTCTCTTCACGAAAACCAGACAGAGCGGCATCATTCGGGAGGGGGCGGTATCGGGGCTGAAACGCAAGTGAACAGTAGCACTTTTTTTGATTTGGATAATTGCAGACCTTCTGTTTTGAATCCAACGGCCCGTGTTTGATGGAGTTTGATCGGACGGTCCAGATGAGTTTCATGGTGTGATCCAAATATGCATATTGTATTATATAATAACCTTCTGTTTTGAATCCAACGTCCCGTGTTTGATGGAGTTTGATCGGACGGTCCAGATGAGTTTCATGGTGTGATCACGTTTCAATTTGGGACCATCTTGACTCTCAAAATGGTTTGCCCGTACAACATGTATACTTAATTGGCGGTGTGGGATTTAGTCCCACACCTCCAATTTTGGTTTTGTTTTATGAGTATATAAGGTATTTTGTCTCTTTAAGTGTGAAGATGTAATACAAAGGGGCAGGTTTGGCTGGTTATCTAGGCTGACGGGCGGGTTGTGTATTGTGGACTCTGGGTGAGCGGGCCGGCAGGCTTTTATTTTGGACTGAGCTGATGCATTGTAGGGTGCCCTAAATTTTAGAGGCCCTATATAGGTTTAGGAGGCCTATGAAAAAATATGAACGGTTCTGATTCATTGCTGTGATGAACGGCTGCGATCAAATGTTCGGTTTATATTCAACGATCGTAATCTGATTCTAAAATTCAAAAGTACTTCTTTAATGTAGTTAAAGATATATATATATATATATATATATATATATATATATATATATATATATATATATATATATATATATATATATATATATATATATATATATATATATATATATATATACTAGTGCCCGACACGGGCCTCCGCCCCTATGACTACACGCCACAGTACCCGTCCCGCGACGGCGGGCTTCGCCCGCACCTGCCTGCCCCCCCCCCCCCGCCACTTTCATCTTCTCTTGTTAGTGGCTTACATTTCTTGATTAGTTGAGAGTGATCATGCGACCTCCCGTTCTAAATTTTTCCAAAGCCTTAGTTTTTTTCTATCACAAACCTAGCTATGGAATGTTTTAGCTGCTACAATGTGATAGTCTTCAAAATTCATTTGGTATTTTGAAATGTAAACTACTTCCTATCATTTCTCCCAAATCAGGATGCATACGAATATATATATATATAGGGGGCATAGACTGTGCGGGCAAACATTGGATGCAGGCGTACGGACAAGTGATTTTGAGGGTCAAGATGGCCTCAAAACGAAACATAATCAACATGAAATTTGTAGATCTCGGCGAGACGAACAACTTTCATGTTGATCACTTTTTAATTTGGAGCCGATTTGGAACTCGATTTGGGCCTCGAAATTGGGGGCGGCGGAACTGCTACAGTAAACCGTTCCTCCGCCCCCGATTTCGGGGCCCAAATCGAGGTCTACGACGGCTTCAAATCAAAAAGTGGTCAACATGAAAGTTGTTCGTCTCGTCGAGATCTACAACTTTCATGTTGATCACGTTTCAATTTGGGACCATCTTGACTCTCAAAATGGCTTGCCCGTACAACATGTATACTTAATTGGCGGTGTGGGATTTAGTCCCACACCTCCAATTTTGGTTTTGTTTTATGAGTATATAAGGTATTTTGTCTCTTTAAGTGTGAAGATGTAATACAAAGGGGCAGGTTTGGATGGTTATCTAGGCTGACGGGCGGGTTGTGTAGTGTGGACTCTGGGTGGGCGGGCCGGCAGGCTTTTATTTTGGACTGAGCTGATGCATTGTAGGGTGCCCTAAATTTTAGAGGCCCTATATAGGTTTAGGAGGCCTATGAAAAAATATGAACGGTTCTGATTCATTGCTGTGATGAACGGCTGCGATCAAATGTTCAGTTTATATTCAACGATCGTAATCTGATTCTAAAATTCAAAAGTACTTCTTTAATGTAGTTAAAGATATATATATATATATATATACGAGTGACAGGCACGGGCCTTCGGCCCGGGGGGGCATTCTGCAGGGGAGCGACATTTGTCGTGGGGGACACATTTGTCGTGAGGGGACATTTGTCGTGGGGGTGATCTTTGTCGTGGTGTGCGACATTTTTTGTGGGGTGCGACATTTGTCGTGAGGGGTGATATTTATCTTGGGGGACATTTGTCGTGGGGTGCGACATTTGTCGTGGGGTGCGGCATTTGTCGTGGGGTGCAACATTTGTCGTGAGGTGCAACATTTGTAGTGGGGTGCTGCATTTGTATTGGGGTGCGGCATTTGTCGTGGGCGACATCTGTCGTGTGTGCGACAATTCTCGTGGGTGCGACATATGTCGTGGCGGCGACATCTGTCGTGGGGGCGATATTTGTCGTGGGTGGGTAACATCTGTCATGAGTGCAAAATTTATCTTGGTGGAGACATTTGTCGTGGATGCAACATTTGTCGTATGGAAGACATTAGTAGTGGGGGTGACATTGGTCGTGGGGGCTATATTGGTCGTGGGTGGCGACATTGGTCATGGGGGGAGACATTGGTTGTGGGAGGCACATTGGTCATGGAGGGCGACATTGATCATGGGGGGCGACATTGGTCATGGGGGGCGACATTGGTCATGGGGGGCGACATTGGTCGTTGGTCGCCGCATTTATCTTGGGCTGCGACAGTGGTCGCACGCGGCGGCATTGGTCCTGAGCGGAGACATTGGTCGGGACAGACATCATTCGTCAAGGGTAGTGCCATTCGCCGGGGTGGCGATATCGGGCAGCGTCGCCCGTCGTCTTGTCCTCAACATGTGTTTTATTTGTCATGAGGGGGGACGACATTTGTCGGGGGAGACAAAATTCGTCAGGGGAGGCGTCATTTGTCAGGGGAGGCGACATTCGTCGGGAGAGGCGACATTCGTCGGGAGAGACGTCATTCGTCGGGACAGTCGATATTCATCAAGAGCGGCGTCATTCATCTGGGGCAACAATATTCATCAAGTGCGGCAATATTCCTCAAGGAGGAAACATTCATTGGGGGAGAAGACATTTGTTTGGGGAGGGGGGGGGGGGTTGAAACATTATCGGGGACAGTAAAATTCGTTTGAGGAGGATGCATTCATCGTTAACCTGTCGAAGAGTAAGCCACAGTTCTGGTGATGCAACCTACCTAAGAGTCCAGGAAAAACATATTAAATGGTTCAAGTTTCCATTTGCAAGCAGCAAAAATATTTGGCGTGCATATACCCTTGTAGTTTTCCTTATGCCAAACAATGCACGTACATGTTGTCTAATGAGCACACAAATTTCAATTTTATTCAGAACTAATAGGAGTAGGATAAGTAACAGTGACGCTCGTCAAGTTCCAGTCAGAATCAAAACAATTGTGGATTTTTTTTAACTCAAAATCAAAACAAACCTCGCAAGCAGATTTTCTAAAGAGCAAACAACTTCAATTTTATATGATACTAATAGGAATGAGATAAGCAACAGTTATGCCCAATAAGTTGTTGTCAGTTAAACAATGTTTAGTCAGTTTAAAAATGGGAGAAATAGCCTTCAAAGATTTCATACAGTTGGATTATCTTTCACAGCTTTGTGTTCAGCTTTAACCATAAAAATTTACCTGTAGCTGACTGATGAATGTTAAACATCAAAAGCATAATATCCCAAATCTTTAAAAATACAGTATCCTGAACAAAAGATGAGCTAAATTTTCTGTTGAAATACAACAAAGACATTCAGAAAAACCATAAATCTAAAGTCAGTTTGGAAAAGAATTTTGAATCAGTAAGAACTGCTACCTTCCTTATCAACTCCAAAACCAATTTGGAATCAGGAAGAATTTTGAGTAAGTAGCAGGTTTAAGACTGTGTCTTTTGGTCATTTGACCAAACACCTTATGAGCATTTGGTAAGTAGAAATATGATACTCATCTGCAGATTGAAAAAGAATCCTTCTGGCCATATTCAACTTCTTGAGAAAAAAGTACTGAGCAGAGTAAAACCTAGACAGAGAGAGAGAGAAAGAGAGCGAGAGAGGTCGATGTACCTGAAGGTAGAACGGCCATCGTGATCGCCCTAGAGATGAAGCTCTAAAAATTCCTAGAGATCGTGGTCGGCTTTATCCATCCTATAGAAGGCACATGAGGTGAGTAGATCTTGGTGGTAAACTGCAGAGATGAGGTGTATACCTTGGTTACTGTAGACAGCAGAAGCCCTTTCCGTGAAAGAATCCCTTCTCGTAGCCCCAAAAATGGAGTGGTGAAGAAGGCGGAGGCTGTAGAATGCGGCGCGGCCATTGGAGCAGAGTAAGTCCTTTTTTGCAAGTTGTGGAGCAGCGGGTTTTCGGTGAGACGGCGACTCGTTGTGGCAGGAGAGGAGGAGGAGCCGGTCGGTGAGGAGAGGGTTGCTGTGGCAGCGTGGAGGAGCCGCTGTTAGGAAGATGTCGGGGAGCGATGAGAGCGCCGTTGTGGGGGTAGAAGAGGAGAGCGCGGGATTTTTCTGCTTCCGCGGGTAGGATTAGGGTTTTATTATAGAGCAGCGGGAAATGATCGGAGGGCACGGAGAAAATCAAGTCATATTGAATGGTTAGAATTATTTGCCTGATTTATGAACTCATGCTATTTGCAGGCCTTGGATATATCTTTTTAAGATAGTATAGATATATATATATATATATATATATATATATATATATATATATATATATATATATATATATATATATATATATATATATATATATATATATATATATATATATATATATATATTATATAATACAATAGGCATATTTGAAGCACACCATGAAACGCATCTAGACCGTCCGATCAAGCTTCATCAAGCCCAGACCGTTGGATTCAAAACATAAAAAGTGAAGTCTGCAGGCGGGCACTGTTCATCAAGGAAAAAACCCGATAATCGAAATCGGCATCCCGTCACTTCACTGCCTCATCCCGACGTCGGCGGCCTGCCCGGCGCCCACCGGCGGATTCGCCGGCCTCCGGCGAATCCGCTGGGGGTTGTCCGACGGCGAGCGGGCAGGACCCTTACATCTTGTCACTCACTGATCGTAAAAGTCGCGAGCCCAGGCTCGCGCGGACTATGCTTATTTTTAAACATAATATCGTATTTGTTTCAGTAATATTAATATGAAATCTTTAAGTAAAGCCGTACTTGCAAGCCGAGCAAGCAGGTTCTTTGCCAACATTATCGCTCAACACCTTAACGTCGTCAGGGCTTGCCCCCCTCACGATTGCAACCAGATTGAGTACCCACGCTCTTCGACGGTCGGATTGACTATTACATTCTCCGTCGTTACTGCAAACCAATGCCTTGTTGTAGCCAGGGCATGCTTGATGAGTCCACTTTATATACCTATTTTCGGACTCATCTGGGCTAGTTTTCACACGGTTGCACTTCACTTTTAGTTCTTTATCGTTCCTATTTCATATAATCTTTATTTCCATAGGAAGTGCACATTTATGCCCGTGGTTGTGTATTGTGTTATTCTTTTAGTCTGTACTCCTTTTTGTTATTGTCTGGAATGTCTGCACAGATTAGTGATTGGTTTTTCCTTTCGGTACATGGGTCGTGTGCGTGTTCCGGGATGGTTGTGAAACAGGAATACTGCGCACAATCATGGGATCTAATGCTCACGACCACTGGTCGTGCGCCCCTGATCGTGCGCACTACTCTACGTTTTCGAGAATCAGCCTGGGGTAAGCGCACGACCACTGGACATACTGCGCACGACCACCGGTCGTGCGCCACTGATCGTGTGCATTGATTCCTCTTTTCTGGAGTCCTGTCTGGGTAATCGCACGATCATTGGACTTAGTGCGCACGACCACTGGTCGTGCGCCACTACTCGTGCGCATTATGCCAGTTCTTCTTCCTGATTTTCCATGCCAGTGCGCACGAGCACAGGACATAGTGCGCACGACCACTGGTCGTGCGCCTGTGATCGTGCCCATTGTTCATTTCTGCTTTTATATAAATAGTGCAGGTCTTGCCCTAATCAAAAGATCCGGAGATCGCTCGTTTTCCTCCGCCGTTTTCCGCCTTCTCCGCCGTTCCCCTTCATCTTCCACCGTAGAGAGGTGCTCCGGACAAGCTTTCACCGCCAAATCCGAGTCGGAGCTTCCTCTCGGCCTCCTCCATCATCTCTTGGATTCATGTCAAGTTTCAACGCCATAGCCATCAAGCAAAGGGAAGCTTTCAACTTTCGTCCGCTGTCGTGAGACGAAGAAGACGGGCCATTGGAAGGTGGTGACAGCCCTTCTCTATCCCGGACGCAGTTGAGGACCGAGCTTGGACGCGGAATGACAACCCGACGATTCCAACCGTGAATCCTCAGCAAGACTTCGGATTCGGTCGATCTCTTGACTTGTTCTTCCTTTATTGTTGTTTATGTGTTGTTGTAAACCTTATTTATAGATGATGTATGCTTATTTGTAAAACGTTCTTACAATTATGTCTATGTGATTGTTTGTGTTCGTTATTTACTTGAGGTGCGCCATATATCCATCCACCAACATCCACCCTTGCCGCACTAGCAATTGCTAGTGGCGTGCGTTGCGAAGAGGTGCTTTCGACCCTCATTCCGCCATTCTAACCACCTCATCCGCTAGCCTTCTCGTCCATCCGCCTAGTGATTCGGTGCATAGCGGCGCGACTAGTCTTCCATCCCGCCTGGCGAAGCATCGCATAGCGGCGTTGCATAGGAGTAGTTGTTAGCCTTTTATTTTCTGTTTCCGCAACATCAAAACCCCCCTTAGTTAACTCCGACTTGAGGACTTCAATCTCAAGTCCTCCTCAAAATTAACTCCACCTTACTGTGTTCCTTGTGAGATCGATACTTGGGAAAACCCCCATTTTATATTACTTATGCGACCTGTTCACTGCCGTGATCTATAACATCAAGTTTTTGGCGCCGTTGCCGGGGAACACAGTCGTGTGAGTTTTTGGAGAGGGAGATAATAGATTGAAGCCCTTTTCCATTTGTGCATATCATTTTTTTTATTTGCTTTTGTTATTAGAATTTTTATTTTGCTTATTTCTTTTTCCCCTTTTCTGATTTTTGATTTAGATAGCAGTTCCGTGCTATTTTCATTCTAGCTGTGTAGCTCTTTTTCAGCAATTATTTTTGTTCGTGATGGATCCTGATGCTGAGTGCCGTATCCTTGACACTTTGCGCCGATCCATCGATGCCATTGTTGTTATGAATGTCGAGCATTGCATTCGATGTTTGTTATGTCAAGGTGAGGGCCACATGTTGAAGGATTGCCCTCGTTTGTGCAAGCCTTCTCCCTCTGAGGGCGTGTGCACAACAACCTCCCGTTCGCGGAAGACTGTTGTGGACAGGCCTACCAGGGTGTTGTCTGGCCCATACACTGACATAACGCACTATGCTCGTTCTCTACCCGTTGAGATTACCGAAGAATCTCTAGCCGCATACAGCTCTTTCATGGGTCCGTCGATCCCTTTTTACGAGCTTTCCTCGAGTGATGATGATCACTCTGGTGTTAGCCAACAAAAAGAGGAGCAGGAACTCATGAACGCTCCTGTATGAGACGATGAGATTGTTTCGGTCGTCGACGGGGTGGCGTCAGCGAATGATTTTGTGATGGGCCTGCTCATTCAGTGCTTGATTTTGAGAGCAGCCTTGCCCCTCCGCAATTTTTGCCGGATTGTGCTGCTCCATTTTTGTGTGAGTCGGTTGATGATGCTGTACTTGTTGATGATTCGGTGCCTGAGGTTGCGCCGAAGTGGGATGATGATTCCTCTATCTCCGACGGAGACGGTGGATCTTCGGAACATTTTTACGCACCCCGGTGGGATGAGGAATACCCCCTTTCCGATGCGGAGGTTTGCACCTCCTTATTGGATGAGGCCGTTCCTCTTACCACCGCGGACCTTGAGTTCTCGGATTCCCCTCGATACGACTCATATGACACCGACAGTGATCTATGCTTGGATCCTGCTGAGAGTGAGACCGGGATCACTCTCCCATTTTCTGATTATTTTAGTTCTTCGTCTCCTTTATTACTTAATCCCCCTTCCTTATCTGAGCCTGTGCAGGATGAGTCTCCACAGGTACGTTGGGATGACGATGAGCTTTGTGCTCATGCCGTTGCCATCGCCTCCTGTGGGCCTATGATAGACGATACCTTGCTGGGCAAGGATTCATTTTGTGATACGATGAGGGAGGACCGGGCCTCCTCCTCATCCTATTTCCTATTTCCTCTACCTGTGTTGGGCAGGTATGATTATTTAGGTAGAGGGGTAACTGCACTATCACCGTATCGGTACCCGTTACCGAAACGGATATTAGGCTAGTTACCTGTGCACTTTTTATTTCATAGGCCTATAAGCTAGAACTGTTTAGAATTGAATAAGTCGTGCTGGGATGACAATAACCCCAGTATTTATCTTTCATTTTCTGCATTTTATTTTTCTTGTCTATTTTTAGTTTTAGCATTTCTTTTTGTATATTTTCTTTTGTTTTTGCAGAGCTCACCCCTGCAGGTATTCATAGTAAATTGCATTGGCGGGGTTGTGATTCTTCGTATGGCGGACCTGCTTCAGGTTTCCACGCGTCTTCTGGTATGCTCAATGGCTGAGCATTGGGTAACCTCTCCCCTTGTTTCTATCTGATTTGAATTTCTATTTCACATACTGTATTGCTTAGTTTAAGTCTGGGGGAGAGATCTGTTACCTATTGCACGTGCACATCTCATGTGCATACTAGAAGCCTTTATTGTTTTATTTTGATTAGTTCATTGCATCACACACCACTGCACCAACATGAGCGTGTGCTTAGCTTTTTGCGTGCTGCGAGTTAAACTCATTTCTTTGTTAGATTTGGGAAAATTATGGTGCTGACATAGGATTGTGAGACGGAGTAAAATGTTGGCCTTGTTGTGTTTCTAGTCAACGGCTCTCGTCTCGTGTAGAAATTCGAGTAGATTTAATTTTTCTGTATGCTTATAGTTTTATATCTTTCTATTTGCGTAAAGACTTTTTATTCTACTCAAAAGTTGGTGAATCCGGTGTGAATCCGACGGTAGCTTAGGGATGTGTGTAGACGGCCGTTAGTTTTGTATTGCTCGAGTCGGGAGGATGGATAGTCTTTCTCATTGGCTAAGAACTTGCCCAAGCTATTCTTGAAGCATGGGTATAGGTTAGTCATGCATGAGTGTGATGTAGGCCATCATTTTGGCCCGGTTGAGCTTTGTACCATTCCTAACGTCTTATCCTTGCTAGCCCCATTGTGCCTACCCCTCCTTTTGATTCAGCTCCACCATGATTTCACCAAAGCCTTATAGCCAATCCTAGTCGCACACCCAAGTTGAGCTTTAGTGTTTACATTTTAATGTTGGGGTATGATGTGGTGATTTTACTTGTGATTATGTGGATGTGCTCCAAAGCGTATATTTGCTGAATTTGTGAAAAGAAAAGTAATTTAAAAAAGAAAAAGAAAAGTTAAAAAAAAATGATGTTAAAGTGAAAAAGTGAAAAGGAAAAGTAAAATTGAAAATCATTTTGGAAATGTGATTATATTTGGAGTAGGCGGTGCACACACCCATATGTTAAAAGTTAAGTTTGGGGGTGTGGTGTACCCGCATGTATTTTGGTTAGCTGATGGATTCCCTTTATACTAGCTCATTTGGGTTAGGTGCATAGCCTTCCTGTTTATCTTTGTTTACCTCACCGAAATCCAAGCCCCATGTCTTCACCTATAGTCCTACTGATTCGTGTGTGAACCAAACCAGTGTCGTGGAGAGAATGCGAAAGTGCAAGCATATGGTCATCGACATTGGTGGATTCCTTTGGAGGTTATCCTGAGCCCTGATCTTTGACAATGCTCGCCTAGCGATTAGTCTACTTTCTCCCTATGCATGACCAGCTGATTCACCGTGATTCTATTTTTGAGTAGTAATAAAATTTTGATACGCATTGTGAAAAGTATAAACTATTTTGTATACTTAGAAATTTCTTCTATTATATTTTTACGCGCGCGAGCATGCGACTTCGCATGGTACTTCGTATCGCAATTTCTTTGTTAACTAGTATTTTTCCCTATCTGCTTCGATTTTGTTTGCTCGGGACGCGCAAACAGTTAAGTCTGGGGGTGTGATGAGTCCACTTTATATACTATTTTCGGACTCATCTGTGCTAGTTTTCACACGGTTGCACTTCACTTTTAGTTCTTTATCGTTCCTATTTCATCTAATCTTTATTTCCATAGGAAGTGCACATTTATTCCCGTGGTTATGTATTGTGTTATTCTTTTAGTCTGTACTCCTTTTTGTTATTGTCTGGAATGTCTGCACAGATTAGTGATTGGTTTTTCCTTTCGGTACAGGGGTCGTGTGCGTGTTCCGGGATGGTTGTGAAACAGAAATACTGCGCGCGTACGATCATGGGATCTAATGCGCACGACCACTGGTCGTGCGCCCCTGATCGTGCGCACTACTCTACGTTTTCGAGAATCAGCCTGGGGTAAGCGCACGACCACTAGACATACTGCGCACGACCACCGGTCGTGCGCCACTGATCGTGTGCATTGATTCCTCTTTTCTGGAGTCCTGTCTGGGTAATCACACGATCATTGGACTTAGTGCGCACGACCACTGGTGGTGCGCCACTACTCATGCGCATTATCCCAGTTCTTCTTCCTGATTTTCCATGCCAGTGCGCACGAGCACAGGACATAGTGCGCACGACCACTGGTCGTGCGCCTGTGATCGTGCGCATTGTTCATTTCTGCTTTTGTATAAATAGTGCAGGTCTCGCCCTAATCAAAAGATCCGGAGATCGCTCGTTTTCCTCCGCCGTTTTCCGCCTTCTCCGCCGTTCCCCTTCATCTTCCACCCTAGGGAGGTGCTCCGGGCAAGCTTTCACCGCCAAATCCGAGCCGGAGCTTCCTCTCGGCCTCCTCCATCATCTCTTGGATTCATTTCAAGTTTCAACGCCATAGCCATCAAGCAAAGGGAAGATTTCAACTTTCGTCCGCTGTCGTGAGACGAAGAAGACGGGCCATTGGAAGGTAGTGACAGCCCTTCTCTATCCCGGACGCAGTTGAGGACCGAGCTTGGACGCGAAATGACAACCCGACGATTCCAACCGTGAATCCTCAGCAAGACTTCAGATTCAGTCGATCTCTTGACTTGTTCTTCCTTTATTGTTGTTTATGTGTTGTTGTAAACCTTATTTATAGATGATGTATGCTTATTTGTAAAACGTTCTTACAATTATGTCTATGTGATTGTTTGTGTTCGTTATTTACTTGAGGTGCGCCATATATCCATCCACCAACATCCACCCATGCCGCACTAGCAATTGCTAGTGGCGTGCGTTGCGAAGAGGTGCTTTCGACCCTCATTCCGCCATTCTAACCACCTCATCCACTAACCTTCTCGTCCATCCGCCTAGTGATTTGGTGCATAGCGGCCCGACAAGTGTTCCATCCTGCCTGGCGAAGCATCGCATAGCGGCGTTGCATAAGAGTAGTTGTTAGCCTTTTATTTTCTGTTTTCGCAACATCAAAACCCCTCTTAGTTAGCTCCGACTTGAGAACTTCAATCTCAAGTCCTCCTCAAAATTAACTCCACCTTACTGTGTTCCTTGTGATATCGATACTTGGGAAAACCCCCATTTTATATTACTTGTGCGACCGGTTCACTGCCGTGATCTATAGCATCAATGCCCCCTCACAATTGCAACCGGATTGAGTACCCACATTCTCTGACAGTCGGATTGAGTACTTACATTCTCCGGAAAACCAAGCTGCGAGCAACACACGTGCAAACTCCACGTGGGGGCCTGCCCCCCTCACGGTTAAGCCGCGAGCCTGCCTCGCGCAACCCCATGGGTCCTGCCCCCCTCACGAATAAGCTGCGAGCAGCCCTCATGCAACCTGAGCCGCGAGCCTGACTCGTGCACCACGTGAGGACCTGCCCCCCTCACGAAAAAGCCGCGAGCAGCCCTCGTGCAAACTCAGCAGTGAACTGGAGCCGCGCAAGCAAAGTCGCAGACTAAAGATGCGCTAACAAAACCAAACTAATGTCATACAAGACAGTTAAGATGACATGAAAAGAATAATGTCAAACAAAACAAACTGAAATGATCCAGCAAAGGGCAAACAGCGCTTAAGGGCGATAACAACGAATGACGAACAAAAAGCAATACGACTGGCTAAACAACAAAGTACGAATACACAGCTGCAAAAACAAAAGGCTACTACTCGTTGTCCGAGCCAGAACGCTCATCTTCAGAAACGTCTGCAAAACTAAGGCCGGATGTGTCACATCCCAGACTCTTACTAACTAGGCGAAAGGCCTTCGAGACACCGCGCCGAAGCGCCAGCTCACGAACATCGTACATCTGGGGCTCCACCTCCTTGGACCAAATCTCATCGCGAACCTCCTCTGCAATCAAACTACAGTCTCCCATGTAGTCCAGCGAGTCCAGATATTTTGCAAGTCCTGCGGCCCTCAGCTCCGACGCATGGCTGTCGGAGGACATAATCTCTACTTGGGTCTTCGCCGCCCATAGCTGAGTGTCGAGGCCGGTGACCTCCTCCCGTGCCGCCTGCAACTGGGTCTCCAAGCCCAAGGTCTCCTCCTTTGAGTGCTTCAACATCTGGGTGGTCCTCTCCACCAGGGTTTTCTCCACCTCCAAGGCTGCACGCACGTCCTCTAGCTCGGATCTCAGCGCCGACCCGGTCCGGCGAAACCGCGCAATGTCCCGATCATGTTCCTCCTTCAAGGAGGCAAGCGAGCTCGACGTCAACCAGAGCTTCTCCTGAAGAGCAAGATACCCATCTTTCAGACTCACATAATGGTCATTCCAGGTTACCGCAATCTGGGCCTGGGTCTCTATCTGCACAAGAAAAGGGCCAAGGTTAGCACCAAATAATGAAAAGAATGGGGAAAAGGATCTTCACAACGAGATAAGGCACTTACCGCATCGCTCAATGCCTTCAAGAAAGAGTACATTCGAGGGGCCACCGCCTCCGAAGACACCTGAGGAACTGGGGACGCAAGTATCTGCATCTCGGGAGTTGACTCGAGACAGGCATCGAAAGGGGCCGCCGCCGCCGTATCAAGATCGCCAGGAGGGGCCACCACAGCTTTCCTTTTTTGACCCCCTCCTTGAACAGTCCTAACAATCTGAGCTGCATCCGAAGAGATACCACACCGCAGCAGGCGCTTCTCCTCCACATAGACAAAAATATTAAAAGGCGATTGGCTAGTTCGCGAGGCTCTGAAAACCCAAGCACTGGAGAGAATTCTCGTTCCTTCCCCTTCACTCGGCGGTAGTGATACGGCAGTGTGTCCCACGCCTCGGGAAGGCCCCACGAATTCCTAACATACCCAAATAAAGTGTTCTCATGTCGACGATCTTTTCGAGCCTCAAACTCCAACCAACTCTTGTTGCTACGGACCTCCACCCGCTTGCCACCATCGGGGCGAACGTCATACAAATCTCGGAACTGGTCCAGGGAAAGCCGTCCTCCATGCTCGCAAAAGAATGCAGCTAAGCCCATGATTCGAGCAATTCCAACAGGGACAAACTGCGAAATTGGCACCTCACAGAACTTCATAATCTCGATCACCTCCTCACACGGCGGGAGGCGGAAGCCGGACCTCAGAGAAACCTTGTAAATCGTCAGGCAGCCACAAGGAGGATTCTGTACTCGCTCCTCGGCACGTGGGATCCTCACTGTAAAAAGTAGTGAACATGCAACAACAAACGGATAGAATTTTGAAAAATTGAAATTTTATTATCCAAAAAAGATATCATTTACAAAGGTATGACCTCCCTTTTATAGAATGGAGGAGATATGAGATAGTAAAAACAAATAATGTGGGACTAAACATGTACAGTGCTGAGCGGCTAGAAATAAAGGAGACCGCACAGGCCGCGCAGTTAGACAGATGGGTTAACCGCTCAGCAACTCCAGCAGGATAAGAACAAGCCGCAATGGGAGACCGATAGACCGCTCGGTCTCCAGGCTTCTGAGTGAGACCGCCAGACCGCTCGGTCAACAAACCGCCAGACAAGACCGCAAGGCCGCCCGGTCTAATACTTCAACACTCCCCCTCAAGCTGGAGTATAGATATCAATCATGCCCAGCTTGTCACAAATGTGGAAGAAGGAAGTAGAGACCGGCTTTGTGAAGATATCTGCCAATTCCTTGTCAGAGGTGACAAACAGAGTACAAATCTGTTTCTTCAAAATCTCTTCCCAAATGAAGTGGCAGTCAACCTTTATATGCTTTGTTCTCTCATGAAAGACCGGATTTCTAGATATGTATATAGCGGCCTTGTTGTCACAGAATATAGGAAGAGGATAGTCATAGACCTCTCCTAGGTCAAGCATGAGAGCCCGCAACCACTTTAACTCACACGTGGTTGACGCCATACTCCGGTATTCGGCTTCTGCACTGGATCTGGGGACAACAGACTGTTTCTTGCTCTTCCAACTCACAAGATTTCCTCCAACAAAAGTACAAAAACCTGATGCGGACTTACGATCGCCTTTGTCATCCGCATAGCTTGAATCTGAGTAGGCCTCAACCCTCAGATGACCATTGTTCTGAAAGATTAGCCCTTTGCCTGGTGCTGCTTTGACATACTCTAAAATTTTCAAGGCAGACTGAAGATGGCACTCTCTGGGAGCTTGCATAAACTGACTGACCTTGCCTACATCATAGGAGATGTCGGGTCTAGTCACTGTGAGATAGATGAGTTTGCCTACCAAACATCTGTACCTTGTGACATCAGACAGAAGAGACGAGTCATCCGTCCACGTTTTGTCTTCTCCAACAGCTATGGGAAACCGGGCCGGTTTGACACCTGTCAATCCTGCTTCTTGTAGAAGATCAAGGGCATACTTCCGTTGGGAGAGAACCAACGAGTCAAGTTTCCGAGAGATTTCTATCCCCAAAAAGTATTTCGGGGAGCCCATATCCTTCGTGACCAAGTGTCGACGGAGGTTTTTCTTCGTCAAGTCCACCCCATCTTGGTCATCGGCTGTAAGAAGAATATCATCCACATATACTGCCAAAACCACCAGTCCCGAGGCCATTTTGCGAATGAATAAGGAGTGATCAGCCGAACTCCTTGTAAAGCTGATGGTAGCCACAATACCACTGAACTTGTCGAACCACGCCCGAGGGCTCTGCTTTAGGCCATAAATGGCCTTCTTCAAACGACATACGCGTGTCTCCCCCTGAGCAACATACCCAGGAGGTTGCTCCATGTAGACATCCTCCTGAAGATCACCATAGAGAAAGACATTCTTGACATCAAGCTGGGAAATAGCCCAATCCCGGTTAACAGCCACAGAGAGAAGAACCCGGATGGTGCTGAGGCGAGCAACCAGAGAAAAAGTGTCAAAGTAATCAACGCCATAAGTCTGAGTGAAGCCTTTGGCCACCAGCCGGGCCTTGTAGCGATCCACAGTGCCGTCGGGGCGAAATTTCACAACAAAGACCCAGCGACAGCCAACCACATCAGTGCCCACGGGAGGAGGAACAAGGGTCCAAGTACCCCTTTCAGTAAGAGTAGCCATCTCTTCATCCATGGTAGATTTCCAATGATGGATAGCAAGAGCCTCCTGGTAGGTGTGTGGAGTAGAGGTAGCGGAGATAGCCAAGGCAAAACACCTGCGAGAAGGAGAAAGCTGATCATAGGAAACAACAGCCGCAAGCGGGTGTTGAGTACACGCACGTACCCCTTTGCGAAGAGCAATGGGAAGATCCAGGTCGACGGGTGCGTCAGCGACCGGAGCGTCCGTGGCAGAGAAGGCTGGCCCGGGACTAGAGAGAGACGGCGCCGGAGAAGAGGGAGGAGCGGTGGGTGGGAAGACGGACAGGGAAGGAGAGGGTGGAGGAGAGGAGGGAAAGGTGGAGATGTCGAGAGGCGTGGAGGGAACAGAGAGAGGCGGTGGAGAAGCAGAGACATCAGGAGGAAGAGATGAGGTAGGAGAGAAGTAGGAAGCATTCTCGAAAAATGTCACGTTTGCGAACACAAATTGCTTGCGTAGAAGGGGGTCAAAACAGCAATAGCCTTTTTGAGTGGTAGAGTACCCCAAAAAGACACACTTGGTGGAACGGGGGGAAATCTTGTCGCAGGTAGCGGAGGAAGCGTGAACAAAATCCGTACAGCCAAAGACACGGAGAGGGAGAGGAAAAGGTTCCTTACGGGTGTAGAGAATGGAGAAGGGGGTCTGGCCGTGGAGAACCGTGGAGGGAGGACGATTGATGAGATAGCATGCGAGTAGCACAGCGTAGCCCCAGTAGGAGCGAGGTACTTGCATCTGCGTCATGTGAGTACGAGCAATATCAAGGAGGTGACGGTTTTTACGCTCCGCCACCCCATTCTGCTGGGAGGTGTAAACACAAGTAGTTTGATGAAGAAGACCATGTTGGTGAAAGAAAGAGGAGAACTCATGACTAAGATATTCCTTAGCATTATCAGAGCGTAAAACTTTAATAGAAATGTCAAACTGATTCTTAATCATAAATAAAATGATTGCCAAATAGAAAAGAGTTCAGAGCAATCTTTTAATAGATACACCCAGGTACATCGAGAAAAATCATCTATAAAAGTTACAAAGTAGGAACTACCCCGACCAATGATGAGGGTAGGAGCAGGACCCCAGACATCAGAATGAATGAGATCAAACGGGCGAGAGGAGCCACGACTTTGCTTCGGGGGAAGGAGGAGCGATGATGTTTGCAAAGCTGACACACATCACAGTTGAGCGGAGAACTGGTTGGAGGTAAGTGGGGCAGAAGCTGGAGAAGAATCTGAGGAGGAGGATGTCCAAGGAGAAGATGTCATTGAAGCAGATCTATAGAGGAGGAGTAGGCGGACAGAGCGGAAATATTGTCGAGGAAATAGAGTTCGCCGCTCTCAGTCCCAGTAGCAATCGTCCGCTGGGTCCTCGGGTCCTGAAAAGAACAAGCAGTTGGAGTGAATAAGACGGAGCACTGAAGTTGCCGGCATAAAGTAGTAACAGATAATAAATTGCACGGGAACTTCGGGACATAGAGAGTGTCCTCCAAGCAAAGCGATGGGGTGAGTTGAACCATGCCCATCCCATAAACCGGGGACGGTGACCCATCCGCCACACGAACCGGGGGCAAGCAGTCATGTGTCTCAAGACGGGAGAAACAATGAGGGTTGCCAGTCATATGATTTGTAGCACCGGAGTCAATCAGCCATTTACCTTGGGTAACGACGTGTGCACTACCTGAAGTCGTGGCCACAGAGGTAGACAACCGAGAGGAGGCGGAGGCCGAAGAAGGAGCATCACCGGAAGGGCGAAGATGAGGATGTTTCTGCCAGCAGCGGCCAACAGAATGGCCGGTACGACCACAGTGAGAGCAGAGGAACCTGGACGAACCCCGTCCGCCGGAGTGGCCGCAGCCACTAGGTCCCCCCTTCTGAGCTTGGTGAGCAAAGGAGTCCTGGGAAGGGGGGAGGCCAACAGAGGCCACTGGAGCAGCAAAGTAACAACGGCAATGCGAACCGCGGTGGCATCCAAAGTAGGAGATTCCGCCTCACCCAGGATCTGCTGGCGGATCATATCATAGGAATCGGGAAGACGAAGAAGATAACAAACAACCAGGAGTTCCTGGAAGTGTTTGTGCGGTTCGGCCAAGTCCACGGTGAAGGGGCGATTCTGGAGGATCTCTGCGCCAAGAGCCTGAACCTGCTGATAAGCCGCAACAGGAGACATGGAAGGGCGGGCGAAGAGGTCCGCATAGAGAGTATAAATGCGGGACGTCTGTCCCCCCTTAGAATAGAGAGCAGCTATGTGAAGCCAGGCGGCCTTGACCGTCTCATCATGGCGAATGACAGGAAGACACTCATCAGAGAGGCTGTTGGACAGCCAAGTGCGGACAAGGGAATCACTCGCATCCCAGTCATCAAATTCAAGAGAGTTACGAGAAGGAGGGTCATCGGTGAGGTGATGACGCTTGCGTTGAGAGCGAAGAAGAAAGGTGAAAGAAACGCTCCAATCGGGATAGTTGGAGCCAACAAGCTTAGAAAGCATGCCAAGGTTGCCCGAAGGAGGAGGTGAAGGAGGAGCTGCGGGAGTGGTGGAGATAACGGGGGTGGTGAGACCGGAAGTAGTCATAGAAAAAAGCAAGAAACCTCGCGAGAAGAAGAGAAGCCGCGGGGAGAGGCAAAAGGAGAGCAACCCGTGCGAAACTGCAGCGGTTTAAAGGGAAGAAGTCGCGCGAACACTAGCGGCCAGGAAGCAGACCAAGACACAGCGGGGAAGAGGTCGCGCGTACTGAAAAGTCTGAGCGAACAGAAGAGAAGAGGAAGCAAGAAGCAGCGGCGACAACAACAATTCGCAAGCCGGGCGAACAGAAGCAGGCCCCAACGACTAGGAAGCAGGAGAGGCTAGAAGGAAACAGGTCGTGGCGACAACTAAACAGGTCGCGGCGACGAAGAGCAACTAGAGAAGAGAAGCAAGGAGAAACAAGCCGCGCGAACAGGGAGGCAGGCAGAAGAGAAGGCAAGCCGCGAAGACAGGTCGCGTAAAGCAGAAACAAGCCGCGAGAATCAGAGAGCGCACACAATCAGGAGGAAAAGACCGTGTCCTCTGATACCATGTAAAAAGTAGCGAACATGCAACAACAAACAGATAGAATTTTGAATAATTGAAATTTTATTATCCAAAAAGATATCATTTACAAAGGTATGACCTCCATTTTATAGAATAGAGGAGATATGAGAGAGTACAAACAAACAATGTGGGACTAAACATGTACAGTGCTGAGCGGCTAGAAATAAAGGAGACCGCACAGGCCGCGCGGTTAGACAGATGGGTTAACCGCTCGGCAACTCCAGCAGGATAAGAACAAGCCGCAATGGGAGACCGATAGACCGCCCGGTCTCCAGGCTTCTGAGTGAGACCGCCAGACCGCTCAGTCAACAAACCGCCAAACAAGACCGCAAGGCCGCCCGGTCTAATACTTCAACACTCACCTCCAAACTAGCAGAAAGCCCATATTTCCTCCTCCAAATCACCACACCATCTTCGGTTAAAGAGGAGCGCAAGCGCATCGGATTAGAAAAGCGTTTCGAGACCTGCACAGCGCAAAGGTAAAAGGGGTCAGGTTTGCCCAAACTAAGCGCAAAACAAGCATGCACCACGCACCCAGTCAAAGGAAAAAAGCCGCCCGCGCATTCCTGAGTGCACGAGGCTCGGTACAAACCAGGACTGGACGCGCACGGCCTGGGTGTAACGGCCCGTAGTCCGCCACAATTAACAAATTCATCCTATCGATATACCATAAAACCATATGCAGTATTCCTTTCTTCATTATTTTCACAATGAGCACATACATACATATAAGTCCAAATAAAAGTATGTACATCCAAGTCAAACTACGTATATACATGAGTATTTTCCATTCGTACAATATTTAACCATTAACAAAGTCTTTGCAAAGTAAGTGCATAAAACGTTAAGCCTACAACAGAAAGAGTGAAGTATATATAGATATATATAGCGAGAAAAGGCCCCCCATCCTATCTTTAGCGTTGTCCCGTTTGCGATTTGCCTGTACCTAAAATATTAACATTTGAAACCATTAGTCTTTCAAGACTAAGCGAGACAATATCTTCTTAACCTGCGATACATGCGATAAGTGAGATATGTATGTATAACAAAATGCATAATATCTTTACCATAAATGCGAACCAGGTTACATGAGAGCATCATAAAAGAGAGGTAAAAACATATACACTTAAATTTCAAGAGTTTCATCATTAGGTACTATTAGGGGCGAGTGAATCTATATTCATTCATATCCATTTTCCATCATGTTTCCTGTTTTGAGCCGACCTCATAGGGTCATCATGTTCCAAAGCCAGTACGGTCAACCCGCGTTTATGCCTTTCGACTCGACTGGTTTGGCCATTCAATCTATTCATATCATTCATTCATGTGCATGTCGTTCATTCGCCCGTAATAGAACCTCGTGTCGACACGTTAATATTGACGTAACGGTAAGTTATTTATTTTATAATCCCCTCAGACTCTTTTTCATTCGCCTATTTGCCTTATATCAAAGCCATACATCTTAGCGAGAATTAGTTGGTTTTTGTTTTCAGTGATACACAGGATATTCATGCTGGCACATGTCATATAAATCACATTCCATCTTTGAAGAACAATGCAAGGAAGTTAACATTCATGAAATAAGTATAAAGTAAAAAAATAAGTCTCACCATTTCTTTTTCCTTTCCAGCGTCACGCTCCATGTCATTGCCATTTCTATGGTGGGATGCCATCCTTCGCGATATCTGTTTAGAGATTGTATTTAGTAGAGGGATTTCTATCGGGGTTACACCTCACTATAGTGATGACAATGACACGTACGGGTTGACCCGACTTTCTAGGGAATGAAATAACCGAAAATGCCAGAGTACAAGTGCAACCACTCAGCCTAAGACCCAGTGAGTCCTCTCCAACATCCGGTCTCCTCAGGTGCAGAAACTCAGAATAACATAAGAAAGCTAACTGTAAGGAGGAGCCACAACAGCACATCCGGCTTCCCAATATTTACTCATACATATGCAAGGACTAAAAGTAAAACCTTAATCCCAAGAAAAATTAGAAATCTACAGCCGAAATTACAGCACCATGATCATCAATAAAGAAAGAGAAGAAGGTAAGGGAGAATAAAGCTCAACCCCCATATCAAAAGGCACTGGAAGGAGCTGGCCAATAAAACTAATTACCCAAACAACACCACTGTCGAACCACAAGAATCTCCCTATTACCTCTTTTTTTAGGTGGATATATGCAGGAGCCCCATAAGAGGACCGGTCAGAATTAAAGAACAAACCAACCAACGCCGACCACAACACATGCACACCACGCAACACTGTGCCAAAGGTAGATCCCCAAATTTCTTCACATAAAAACGCCACCATAGAACAAGTCAATAGTCCAGACAACATGCAAGAAAATAAAATTGGAGAACCCTAATCCTCAAAGAAAACCAGAAAACCCTAACAGTAGCCGGCTTACAAACAGAATCACTGCAACCAGTAAACCAGAACAGAAGAAGATGAGAACAAGAAAGAAGTAAAACTCACAGTGTTCAGTTTCAAGGTGAGATCCACAGATCAAAAGTACCACCTGTGCCGATACAACCACTAGCCACAATCTTCCAGCCAGAGCAAGGCAAATCAGCACACAAAAAGGAAAACTGCGGACCAGCGTAACTTCCCCTTTTCCGATAGGTTTGAAGCGGTGAGAAGAAAGAAGATGGGGAAAAGAAGGAATATACCCTACCGTCTCATTTAAGTCACCGTTTTTTTATAAAATAACTTTTGTCCTGAAGAACTCAATCCACCCACTAGAGACCCATGTACAGTGTATAGGAAGTCACAATTTTATACTCATCTCAAGCACCACCGCCTCATTGAAACAGGCCACTTTAGGCCACATATGCCTTCTCACAATAGTACTATCACATATAACTTAGACAAGAGATAGCAGAGCGCCGCAATACTTCAAGAGTGTGTATATTCAAAATGACACCAAATTGACACTGATTTTATTTGTTTCATCATAGGGGATTTTAAAATATTATTCGAATTTACAAAATATGGAACACATACAATTACATGACGACAAGAAAATAAATACTTCCACAACCCAAGGAAACTGAGATATCGGCACCGACACTGTTTTGTTCTCATTTTCACCGTCATCATCGGGGACATGGAGTTCTATTCATAATATGACGAAAACAAAAACAATTGTACCCACATAAAGCTTAACAAAAGCAGTATGCCACCGAGATAGCCAAACGCCACAAATTTCAAGATAATGTATATTTACGGTGATGCTAACTCAACACGGATTTTTATCATCATAGGGGATACTTAATAAGTTTACGCATAAATTATATACCACAATATGTCGAATGTCACAATTCTTCCCTCCTTAGACATTTTCGTCCTCGAAAATGTTAAATTGTATGTTCGTGAAACAGTAGAGGGAAGAATTCGCGCATTGTGTCTTCTCGTTCCCATGTCGCTTCCTCTCGCGGGTGGCCCTTCCACCATACCTGCACAAAGTTCACATCCCGGTTGCGTAATTTCTTGCGTTGCTGATCAATAATCTGGTATGGTTTCGTCGGGCTGGACAGATCATCTTCAATTTGTATATTCTCAGTTGGGACGATCGTCTTAGGATCCCGGACATATTTACGAAGTGCCGATACATGAAAAACATCATGTAAACGTTGTAAGTCCTCCGATAATGTCAAGCGGTACGCGACTTCGCCCACTCTTTCAATAACAGGGAATGGTCCTACATAACGTGGACTTAATTTGCCAAGACGTCGAAGTCGTGTAACTCCTTTAAAGGGTTTAATCTTTAAACACACGAGATCACCAACTTGAAACTCCACGAGATGATGTTTTGCATTATAGTACTTTTGTTGTCGATCCTGGGCTACCTTCATTCTTTGTTGGATAAGTACAATTTTCTCGTGCCACTTATCCACTTTCTCTTTATTGTATAACTGTCTTTCCCCGTCTTCAGCCCAACTTAATGGTGTACGACAGCGACGACCATATAATGCTTCAAAAGGTGCCATCTGAATGGAAGACTGATAACTATTATTATAAGCAAACTCAACCATTGCCAAGTATTTCTCCTAGGAGCCCTTTAGATCAAGTACTACCATACGCAAGAGATCCTCTAATAATTGGATAGCTCGCTCTGACTGTCCATCAGTTTGGGGGTGAAACGCAGTACTGAATAGTAATTTCATTCCCAAATGTTTATGAATCTATCTCTAGTTTCCCGATGTGAATCTCCCATCACGATCAGATATAATTGTTCGGGGAATTCCATGGAGTTTCACAATAACATCAATATATAATTCATTTAACTTTTCAGGTGGTCCGTCTTGTCGTACGACTATAAAGTGTGCACTTTTTGTTAATCGATCTATGATAACCCATATACCATCATGACCTAACTTACTACGAGGCAAACCAAAGACGAAGTCCATGGCAATGTCTTCCCACTTCCATTCTGGTATGGGTAACGAGCGTAAATAACCTCCGGGTTTTTGATGTTCAGCCTTTACCACTTGGCAAGTATGACAGGAGGCGATATATGTACTTACATCCTTCTTCAACCTAGGCCACCAGAAGTCTTCTTTTAGATTTTGATACATTTTCGTTCGGCCAGGATGAATTGACAATGGAGTGTTATGCGCTTCATACAAAATATCGTTTCGTAAACTATCTGCATCTGGAACACATAGTCTTTCATTCATCAGTAACAACCCATTCTGTTCTGTAAAGCTTGTAGATTCCCCTGCTTTTACTTTTTCCATCAAAGCCCTCAAAAAGACATCTTTCGGCAAAGCTTCTCGGATTTTATCCTTTAATGTATAACGAATTTGCATTTGACATAATTGATACTGCTTCTCTTCGGTCGTAAAAACTAGAATGATTTCCATCTTCTCAAGTTCATGTATTAACTGTGGGTTATAAATTTTCAAGGCTGCCAATCCAGCAACACTTTTGCGACTTAACGCGTCAGCAACCACATTGGCCTTCCCGGGATGATACTGAATATCCACATCATAGTCTTTGATAAACTCTAACCAACGTCGTTGGCGCAGGTTTAATTCCTTCTGCGTAAAGATGTATTTCAAACTTTTGTGATCGGTGAAAATTTCACATCTTACGCCATACAAATAGTGGCGCCAGATCTTTAAAGCAAAGATAACTGCTGCTAATTCCAGATCGTGAATTGGATAGTTCCTTTCAGCATCCTTTAATTGACGTGATGCATAGGCGATTACCTTCCCATGTTGCATTAATACACAACCCAAACCATTAAACAAAACGTCACTATAAATTTGAAATCCTTCTGTGCCTGATGGAAGTATTAATACAGGGGCAGTAGTTAATCTTTCCTTTAATACTTCAAACATGAGTTGGCAGTTTTCATTCCAGTGGAAAGGAACATTTTTCCGGGTTAACTGTGTTAAAGGCGATGAGATCTTTGAGAAATCTTTGACGAATCTCCGGTAATATCCTGCTAATCCAAGGAAACTTCGGATTTCTGTCACATTTGTGGGTTGTGGCCAGTTGAGAATCGTATCAATTTTGGTAGGATCTACTGATAAACCGTGTTCCGTAATTACATGTCCCAAAAACGACACTTCCTTTAACCAAAACTGGCATTTCGAAAATTTCGCATGTAGTTGGTTGTCCTTCAATCGCTGTAATGTCAGTTGCAAATGTCGAGTGTGTTCTTTCTCAGATGCTGAATAAATTAGAATATCATCAATAAACACAATAACAAATTTGTCTATGTAATCCCTGAAAATTCGATTCATCATATCCATGAAGGCTGCAGGAGCATTTGTTAATCCGAATGGCATTACCATAAACTCATAATGCCCATACCTTGTGCTAAAGGCAGTTTTAAAAATATCTTCTTCTTTAATTCGCAGTTGGTGATATCCCGATCTTAAGTCCATTTTTGAAAACACTTTTGAATTTACTAGTTGATCGAAAAGATCATCGATGCGTGGTAGAGGATATTTATTTTTCACAGTTAATTTATTCAGTTCTTGATAGTCCACACATAATCTTAATGTCCCATCTTTCTTCTTTACAAATAACACGGGCGCCCCCCACGGAGATGTGCTAGGACGAATAAAATTTTTATCAATTAAATCCTGTAATTGGCATTTCAACTCCGCTAACTCTTTAGGAGCCATACGATACGGCGTCTTTGCAACTGGTCGCGCTCCTTTTTCCAAGTTAATTTCAAACTCCACTTCTCTTCTAGGAGGGAGCCCTGGCAATTCCTCAGGAAAAAGCTCCTGAAAGTCACATACAACGGGAACAGTGTTAATATCCTTCTTGTTCTCTGACATGCCTTTTATCAACACCAACACCGCTTCACATCCCTTGCGTATTTTCTTTGATGCCTTCATCGCTGATATGAGCAGTTTGGATACTTCGTCCAAACCACGAAACACAACAACGCTTTGGTCTACACAGTGAACTGTAACTTCCTTTCGCTTACAATCAATTATTGCAGCATGTTGAATTATCCAATCCATTCCCAGTATCATATCAAATTCAGTAAGTGGTAAAACCACTAAATCCACTGTAAAGGGTTTATCATTTAACTCAAACGAAACTACAATTCGTTGTTGCGTGGAGAGTACTTGATTATTTGGTAGCGTGACATGCAGAATATCCCATGTGAAATAAGGTTTTTCCGCAATAATACCCAATATAGTTGAAGAAAGAAACGAATGGCTAGCACCAGTATCAAATAAAACTTTCATCAATTTGCCGCAAACATAAAGCATACATGTCACCACCGTGTCATCTGCCTTCGCCTCTTGCTGATTCAAATTAAACACACGAGGCTGTACATGACGTTCTTCCACTGTAGTTCCACCAGGGGCTGAAGTGGAGGCAAGAGATTCACTTTCTCTAGAAATACCCATCTGATACATTTTGGGGCCCTGCTGAGCTGGGAACCTCCTGGAAATGTTTTCTCCTTCCTTCCTCTTTGGGCATTCTCGTTGATGATGTCCAGGCTGATGGCACAAATAACATACATTACTTCCAGCTAAACACTGCCCCTTATGGTTTCTCCCACACTTTCCACACTTTTGCTCCTATACTTGTGATTGCCCTACACTGCGACTCTCTGTCGGACGAGGTCGCTTTCCAGAATTAGCAGACTTCCAAGATATACCAGATTTAGTTGAGGACTCCTTACTTTGAGTCCACTGCAACCTCTTTTTTCCCAAACTCCCTTCTTCGTTGAGTCTTCTCAGCATCGATTTCCATCAAACTAATGCTCCATAGTCTCGAATTTCAAGGGGCACCAAAATTGACCGGATACTATCCCGCAATCCTTCCTGAAACCTGCGACACCTTTCTGTTTCATGTGGCACAAACACTTCGGCATAGAATGCCAGATTGGCAAACTCTGTCTCGTACTCAAGGACGGAGCGGGGACCCTGTACTAGACGTAGAAACTTATCCTGTAATAGTTTCTTTTCTGACTCAGGTACAAACCAGCCTGTAAACTCCTGCATAAACGTGGTCCAAGGGATGCTGACTTGTCCTCTACCAGCCAAACGACCACGAACATTGACCCACCATCGTTTAGCCTCCCCTTCAAGGAGAAAAGTAGCTAAGCTCACTTTTCGGTCATCTGGGCAAAGCATCACTTCAAATATTGTCTCGATACGTGAAATCCAGTCCTCTGTCTCCAACGGGGGAAGACCACCTCGAAATATAGGCGGCTTCAACTCTAAAAACTGTTTCAAATCTACATCAAGATGTCTCTGTTGTACTGAGTCCGTCGGCTCTGTAGGAGAAACAACAGGAGGAACATCTCGCACCATCTTAATAGCTTCTGCTAACACACGAGCAAGATCTGTCAATTGAGGTTGGGCTTGCTGTTCAACCGGTGGACGTACAGCTTGCTCTATTGGTTCCTGCTGCAGATGTTCTTGGTGTGCCGCGTCACCACCTACTGACATAGTTTCTCGCACCAATGATGAAGAAGCCTAACCAAAGTAAACCACAATATAATCAATTAACATGTTTCCGAAAGATGTCAAAGAAATGTTGGACTTGGACGTATGTACACACTCATTGTGGCCAGGCTTTGGGGAAACCTGGCTCTGATACCACTAAATTGTAACGGCCCGTAGTCCGCCACAATTAACAAATTCATCCTATCGATATACCATAAAACCATATGCAGTATTCCTTTCTTCATTATTTTCACAATGAGCACATACATACATATAAGTCCAAATAAAAGTATGTACATCCAAGTCAAACTACGTATATACATGAGTATTTTCCATTCGTAGAATATTTAACCGTTAACAAAGTCTTTGCAAAGTAAGTGCATAAAACGTTAAGCCTACAACAGAAAGAGTGAAGTATATATAGATATATATAGCGAGAAAAGGCCCCCCATCCTATCTTTAGCGTTGTCCAGTTTGCGATTTGCCTGTACCTAAAATATTAACATTTGAAACCATTAGTCTTTCAAGACTAAGCGAGACAATATCTTCTTAACCTGCGATACATGCGATAAGTGAGATATGTATGTATAACAAAATGCATAATATCTTTACCATAAATGTGAACCAGGTTACATGAGAGCATCATAAAAGAGAGGTAAAAACATATACACTTAAATTTCAAGAGTTTCATCATTAGGTACTATTAGGGGCGAGTGAATCTATATTCATTCATATCCATTTTCCATCATGTTTCCTGTTTTGAGCCGACCTCATAGGGTCATCATGTTCCAAAGCCAGTACGGTCAACCCGCGTTTATGCCTTTCGGCTCGACTGGTTTGGCCATTCAATCTATTCATATCATTCATTCATGTGCATGCCGTTCATTCGCCCGTAATAGAACCTCGTGTCGACACGTTAATATTGACGTAACGGTAAGTTATTTATTTTATAATCCCCTCAGACTCTTTTTCATTCGCCTGTTTGCCTTATATCAAGGCCATACATCTTAGCGAGAATTAATTGGTTTTTGTTTTCAGTGATACACAGGATATTCATGCTGGCACATGTCATATAAATCACATTCCATCTTTGAAGAACAATGCAAGGAAGTTAACATTCATGAAATAAGTATAAAGTAAAAAAAATAAGTCTCACCATTTCTTTTTCCTTTCCAGCGCCACGCTCCATGTCATTGCCATTTCTATGGTGGGATGCCATCTGTTTAGAGATTGTATTTAGTAGAGGGATTTCTATCGGGGTTACACCTCACTATAGTGATGACAATGACACGTATGGGTTGACCCGACTTTCTAGGGAATGAAATAACCGAAAATGCCAGAGTACAAGTGCAACCACTCAACCTAAGACCCAGTGAGTCCTCTCCAACATCCGGTCTCCTCAGGTGCAGAAACTCAGAATAACATAAGTAAGCTAACTGTAAGGAGGAGCCACAACAGCACATCCGGCTTCCCAATATTTACTCATACATATGCAAGGACTAAAAGTAAAACCTTAATCCCAAGAAAATTAGAAATCTACAGCCGAAATCACAGCACCATGATCATCAATAAAGAAAGAGAAGAAGGTAAGGGAGAATAAAGCTCAACCCCCATATCAAAAGGCACTGGAAGGAGCTGGCCAATAAAACCAATTACCCAAACAATACCACTGTCGAACCACAAGAATCTCCCTATTACCTCTTTTTTTAGGTGGATATATGCAGGAGCCCCATAAGAGGACCGGTCAGAATTAAAGAACAAAACAACCAACGCCGACCACAACACATGCACACCACGCAACACTGTGCCAAAGGTAGATCCCCAAATTTCTTCACATAAAAACGCCACCATAGAACAAGTCAATAGTCCAGACAACATGCAAGAAAATAAAATTGGAGAACCCTAATCCTCAAAGAAAACCAGAAAACCCTAACAGTAGCCGACTTACAAACCAAATCACTGCAACCAGTAAACCGGAACAGAAGAAGATGAGAACAAGAAAGAAGTAAAACTCACAGTGTTCAGTTTCAAGGTGAGATCCACAAATCAAAAGTACCACCTGTGCCGATACAACCACTTGCCACAATCTTCCAGCCAGAGCAAGGCAAATCAGCACACAGAAAGGAAAACTGTGGACCAGCGTAACTTCCCCTTTTCCGATAGGTTTGAAGCGGTGAGAAGAAAGAAGATGGGGAAAAGAAGGAATATACCCTACCGCCTCATTTAAGTCACCGTTTTTTTATAAAATAACTTTTGTCCTGAAGAACTCAATCCCCCCACTAGAGACCCATGTACAGTGTATAGGAAGTCATAATTTTATACTCATCCCAAGCACCACCGCCTCATTGAAACAGGCCACTTTAGGCCACATATGCCTTCTCACAATAGTACTATCACATATAACTTAGACAAGAGATAGCAGAGCGCCGCAATACTTCAAAAGTGTGTATATTCAAAATGACACCAAATTGACACTGATTTTATTTGTTTCATCATAGGGGATTTTACAATATTATTCGAATTTACAAAATATGGAACACATACAATTACATGACGACAAGAAAATAAATAATTCCACAACCCAAGGAAACTGAGATATCGGCACCGACACTGTTTTGTTCTCATTTTCACCGTCATCATCGGGGACATGGAGTTCTATTCATAATATGACGAAAACAAAAACAATTATACCCACATAAAGCTTAACAAAAACAGTATGCCACTGAGATAGCCAAACGCCACAAATTTCAAGATAATGTATATTTACGGTGATGCTAACTCAACACGGATTTCTATCATCATAGGGGATACTTAATAAGTTTACGCATAAATTATATACCACAATATGTCGAATGTCACACTAGGCGCGCACGGCTTGGGTGCGCGCGCCCTTTCGGGCAGCATGGGCGCGCGCGCGGCGTGGGCGCGCGCGGCCAGGGCGCGCGCGGCATACCGCCCGCGCTCGGCCACGCACGCGGCCTGCCGCACGCACGGTCGGCCACACGCGCAGCCTGTCGCAGCCACGCGCAGCCACCCGCGCGCGCAGCTTGGGAGTGTGGCCTGCCGGCCAGGTCGTTCGGGACGCGCGCCAGGCTGCGCATGTCTAAGTTCGAAGTTTTTTGCCCGCTGACCCCCCTGCGGCAAATCGCTCCGAGTACCTTAGAAACACTGCCCTTCACCGCCTCCACCTGCTCGCCGGAAGTTGTCATGATGACGGGAAAGGGGGGCAGCAGGAAATCCTTCTTCCCTCGCTCGTGGCGCTCTCTGGTGTTGAAACCAGAAACCTGGTCTCTCGTGGAGTTCGGGGTCCCAAAAGAGGGGTGACCTCACACCTACTACACTCGGAGGAACGTCACGGACCGAAGACTTGGGAAACTAGGAACAGACCCTCGGCTCTAGCGCGGAGGTCCCACCTCACACCCGGAAGGCTACCTGAGCACTTCCCCTCCCTAGCCAATGCTCGAGCTAGGGTGCCTTGGAGGAGCCCTCTCTACTCTACCAAGGAGGAACTAAGGGAGGAGGAATCCAAAAAAGATCCTCCCCAAAGGCACCCAAGGGGGTCTATTTATAGTTTTCCAAAACCCCATGGACCAAAATGACCGAGATACCCTCACGCCCAATAAGCCTTGGGCCAATAGGAAACGCCCACGCCGGGGGAAAGAGGGGTAAAACGCCCCCAAGGGCACAGCGGTAAAAGCACGCCGCCAACGCCCCGCCCCCAAACATTCGAGACGGCTCCAGGCCGCCGGGCAGGCCGCGAGCAGGCCGCTCGGGCGAGGGCCAGGCCGCGGCCGCCTCGCCCGCGAGCAGGCCGCTCGGGCGAGAGCCAGGCCGCTGGACGTCTCGCCCGCGAGCAGGCCGCTCGGGCGAGACCGGCCACTGGCCGTCTCGCCCGCGAGCAGGCCGCCCGGGCGAGAGCCAGGCCGCGGCCGCCTCGCCCGCGAGCAGGCCGCTCGGGCGAGACCGGCCGCTGGCCGTCTCGCCCGCGAGCAGGCCGCCCGGTCGAGAGCCAGGCCGCTGGCCGTCTCGCCCGCGAGCAGGCCGCTCGGGAGAGACGGCCGCTGGCCGTCTCGCCCGCGAGCAGGCCGCCCGGGCGAGAGCCAGGCCGCGGCCGCCTCGCCCGCGAGCAGGCCGCTCGGGCGAGACCGGCCGCTGGCCGTCTCGCCCGCGAGCAGGCCGCCCGGGCGAGAGCCAGGCCGCGGCCGCCTCGCCCGCGAGCAGGCCGCTCGGGCGAGACCGGCCGCTGGCCGTCTCGCCCGCGAGCAGGCCGCTCGGGCGAGACCGGCCGCTGGCCGTCTCGCCCGCGAGCAGGCCGATCGGGCAAGACCGGCCGCTGGCCGTCTCGCCCGCGGGCAGGCCGCCCGGGCGAGAGCCAGGCCGCGGCTGCCTCGCCTGCCCCTACCACGGTCTCAACAGGCCGGGGCGGGTGCTAGCCAACTTGTCGCACCCGCCCCCCAACAAAGGAGCCAATGGGGGAGCCAATTTTTCCTCCCCCTAAAAGTATGTTTCCAAGCCAGAGCCAAAATTGGCCACCGAGAGTGCAAAATCTCCAAAAAGCTTAAAAACGGGTTTGCCTTGTTTGGGGCCCACTCTTCGCGAATACGGGGTTGTACATCCGGCAAGAAGAATTTGGGGGTCAATTGATGGGTTACACCATCATTTATAAGGAATGCTCCCTCATGATCTCCCACCGAAATGGGAGATCATGGGGTTGACTAGTCAACCCCACCTCCCATGATGAGGAAAACATTGGGGGTGGGGCCCATTCCCTCTCTCTCCACCAAAACTGCCCCCTTTGGGGGGGAAACCGCCGCCGCCGCCGGCCTGGCCGCTGGCCGGGCTCGCGGCCTGTCCGGCCTTGCCGCCGCAGGCCGCGGCCAAGCCGCCAGGCCGCTAGCGGCGTGGCCGCTGGCCGGGCTCGCGCCCAGGCCGGCCTTGCCGCCGCAGGCCGCGACCAAGATGCCGGGCCATCGGCCAGGCCGCCGGCCTTGCCGTCATCCATGGCGCCGGCCAGGCCACCGCCGGCCGACCACCTCCACCGCTCGACCGCCCCACCACCATGGACGGTCTGCCCATCGTCCGATCCTGGTGGGCTTTACTCGCTGTTCGATCTGGTGGGTAACTGTTAGAATTCAACAAACCGCAGACGCCCCCTTGGCTACCCTGCTGAAAACTCAACAAACCGAAGGAGAATACGCCCACTTATATGTTGAAAGTTTTCCCGGATCGTGGAGTTAACAGTGGTTATCTCAACAAAGCAGTAACAACCAGCAACACATGCAGCACAAGCTTCTTTATTGATCAAGAGCAAACTTCTTTACAAGGCGAGACATACATGGCGAGACATGCTTCACCAAAACCCAACACCGGGAGAGCAGAGACAGTTACAAAGACAAGAACAAAAAACAAGCCGCGCGGACTCAAACAATCAAGCCGCCGACCTACTGCTGTGGAGTCCGCTCAGTCCGCCAGGTCGCCAGACCGCAACCCAAGCCGCGCGGACTCACCCTTACTCCAATGCTTAGCTCTTCACCGCCGGTCTGCACGCCGCCAGACCGCACAAGCTGCGTCACCGAATGGAACAGTCCGCCTGAAGCAGGCGACTTCCTGAACTCCGAACCAAGTCGCCAAAGAGAAGACTGCCTGGTCGCTATCCGCGACCTGCTGTTTACCGCCTGTTGCTTAACCGCAGAGTCCGCACTGTCCCTGACCGCAATCAGAGCCAAGTCCTGGCTTTCCAGCGCTATCCGCACAACCTGCACAGCACAACCGGGTCAACTCTCTATCCGCGCGGACACAAAGTCCAGGCCGCAGCAACTTACGCGAGCTCAAAAACTGTTCACTTACTTCGGTCCAGGTTCCCTGGTTAATTCTGATGTGACATGAGTCCTATTTATAGGCACGACGATGAGTATGGTCACCGCCCTTCCCGATAGGATAACCGCCACAACCCGCAGCAAGAACATAGTGTGTCCGCCAGCCCGCGGACACACAATCCAGTCCGCCGCTCCTGTGCAGATAGCCAGTCCGCCCCAGCTTCTCCAAGGCCGGACTCCAATATCCAGCCCGCCTTGCCGCCAGAGACCAAGCCAGGACCACCACAGCCGGACTCCACAAAAGCCGTGTCCGCCATTCTGCGGACAAGGCATCAGCCCGCAAAACCCGAGCCCGCAGCCTCGCCACCAAGACGCCTGCCGGACTCAGCGGACACCCGGCTTCCGTCCGCATATCCCAAGTCCATTACCTTATTGCCAAGGCACCTCCGGACTTAGCGGACACGCCAATCCAGTCCGCTAACAGCAGACTCCAGTCCGCATGCACTGCAGACTTCTCCAGCCCGCATTCCTGCTGACTGCCTCAGTCCGCATCCCCGAGTCCAAAACCTCATCACAAGGCTTAACCGGACTCAGCGGACTCTGGCTCCAGTCTGCACGCTCCTGCACAAGCAATTCTCCAGTCCGCAAATCCCCAAGCTAGCAAACAAGGCAACATCGCTTCTACTATGCTTGGCGGACTGAGAAACCAGCCCGCGCTCCACTGCGCGATCTCCCCGGACTGGGCCATCCTGGACTTGGTTCAATTCCCACCAAGCCAGCCCACTGGCCGCAAGGGCCAGTCCGCACTTACTGGCGGACACTGGATCTAGCCCGTCATACCGGGCGACCTCCAGTTCCTGTCCGCGCTGACCGGCGGTCTCCACGGCTTCCACTTGCCGCTTCACTAGAGCAAGACCAAGGCATCTGCCAAACCGGTCTGCCGAGCTCCAGTTCTTCAGTCCGCTTCAAGCCGGACTCCGTGGATAACATTCCTATCCGCCCGGTTACTTCCTGGGAGTAAACCGCCTGCTGAGCATACACTGGCCTGTCAGACCGCCGCTGCTGTCCGCGCAGTCCGCGCGAACAGACCGCCCAGGCCGCCACAGAGCAAACCGCCTGCAACATCCCTGCCGACCTAGCAGTCTGCCAACCCAGTCCGCGTAGTCCGCGCGGATAGGTTTCCCAAGCCTTCCATTCACCCACTTTCACTTCACAGAATTCAACACTCCCCCTTGAAGTGAGAAGTGGTGAATAACTCCAGCAGCTCCCGTAACCTTGCACCTGGTCCTTCCGATAGCATCTACGAAGAGATGTCCAAGACATAGTCCTCGCCCCGCATATCATGGACCATGAGGGAGCCCTCCAGCATCTCCCAAAAGGAGCCATGCTTCCCTCTGCCTTCTTCAGCTTCAACCTCCACTCATGCATCATAGGAGTATCACCAACTTCCTTGGACCCAGAAGCCCAAGCCTCGTTGCCTCTGAGAGAAGTCACCTCATTAGACTTGGTGTCAACCACCTCCTTGATTCTAGTGGGGTCTTCACAGCTAGAAGTACCTTGCTCGACCTGAGGGCTAACAAGGAAACACGGGACCAAGTTCGCCGTGTTCCCTTCACTATATCGAGCTGGTGGCTTACTGATCCTCTTCGATCTCCGAAGAACCTGATCATGGCTAACCACCTCCGCTGCTTTTGAACCAGCTCCGTTCCCGGGCAAACCCGGAACAATGCTCCCTTTGTTCCCTGAACAAGACGCCTCCTTACTGGAACCAAGAGCACCTGGAGCAACGCTCCCCCTGCTACCTGAACCAGAAGACTCCCCTCTTGAACATGAACAGCCTGGAACATCGCTCCCCTTGCTTCCTGAACAGGAAGCCTCCGCCTTTGAGCCAGAAGGTCCTGGAGCATCGCTCCCCCTTCTTCCCGACTCTGACGCCTTTGCCCCAGAGCTAGAACAACTTGGAGCACCTGGTGACTCAGGCAACTCCACTTCCTTAGCAGCAGCCTCCTTCAGCCCACCATCTGACCTGCTTAACTCTAGCTCCACATAAGAGCTACCCCAATACGGCGTCAACTCATCAAAGACAATGTCTCTCGACACTATGAGTTTCTTCGTCGCAGGATCCATACACCTCCATCTTCTTTTCTGCTCATCATACCCAACAAAGACTAGCTTTGTCTTGAGAGCACCCGGAGAGTGTATATAGCAGGTAGATCCAAACACCCGAAGGTGCTTCACTGAGGGCTTCACTCCGAACATTAGCTCATAAGGAGTCTTTACTATGATCGGACTAAGAGGCATCCGGTTGATGACATGAGTAGCACAGGCTATTCCCTCCGCCCAAAGAGCCTTCGGAACGCCTTTACTCCGAAGCCAACACTTGCAGGTCTCCGTTAACCAACGGATCATCCGAGCTGCAACACTACCCTGTTGTGAAGTATGTCCACAAGAAAGCTCCATCCAGATCCCTTGCTTCCTGCAAAAGCGTGAGAACTCGGTTGAGGCAAACTCACCACCGAAACTTGTCCTCAACACCTTGATCCTCCGGCCAAGCTGGCCTTCGACAAGCTTCTTGAACTCCACAAACAAGCGTACCATGTTGGACTTCGTCTTCATAAAGTATACCCAAGTATACCCAGAATAGTCATCAACCAATATCAGCATGAACCTGCTGCCTCCAAGACTGGCCGTGACGGTCGGTCCCACCAGAGCACAATGGACAACCGCCAATGGTGCATTACTCCTGGATTGTGCTTTGTCGACCATGAAGCGATAGGCTCCACTTTCCTGACATCCCGCACACCCCCGACCATCGCCATAGGATGACAATCTAGGCAAGCCTCTTACGAGTCTTCTTTCCGCCATTGCTTTCAGCTTGTCCATCCCTACATGCCCCAGTCTTTCATGCCAGATAGCTGCACTATCATTGGCATCCAGCCGATCAGATCCAGAACTAGTTGAAGTCCCAACTACGTTCTTCTCCTTCCTCCCTACCTGAGCAACGTTCGCCGAGAGCAAGGTAACCTTGCACTCCTTCTGAAGATGACCTTGCTGCTTGCATTTATAGCACCGTGGTCCTTCCTTCCTCTTCCTATCACGCCTAGGAGAAACACTCCTTTCTTCCTGATATGAAGTAGAGGGACCATCAACTGCAGCAACCTTCACCTTCTTCCTGAACAACCCATCAAGGGAAGTCCAAACCTCCGCAGCTGACTGACATCCACTGATGTGGTCCAAGAGCTCCGATGAGATCACCTGCTTGAGAATAGACTCCGCTTTCGCATTTGCCTCCTTCCAAGCTCTCATCGCCTCAGCATTGCCAGCAGTATCCTCTTGTCTTCCTGCTCCGCATACAACCTCCCAAAGGTCCTCGCCAAGAAGAAAGCTCTTCATACAGGACTTCCACCGTTCACAGTTCGCCTCTGTAAGAAGATCAATACCAAGACAACTTGCATCCTCCACTGTCATGGTTCTACCACTGGTTTCCTCGACAGACGAGCAACTACTTCCATTGAGCACTGCTTGACCACTCCAACAACCTCGCTTTGATACCATGTTAGAATTCAACAAACCGCAGACGCCCCCTTGGCTACCCTGCTGAAAACTCAACAAACCGAAGGAGAATACGCCCACTTATATGTTGAAAGTTTTCCCGGATCGTGGAGTTAACAGTGGTTATCTCAACAAAGCAGTAACAACCAGCAACACATGCAGCACAAGCTTCTTTATTGATCAAGAGCAAACTTCTTTACAAGGCGAGACATACATGGCGAGACATGCTTCACCAAAACCCAACACCGGGAGAGCAGAGACAGTTACAAAGACAAGAACAAAAAACAAGCCGCGCGGACTCAAACAATCAAGCCGCCGACCTACTGCTGTGGAGTCCGCTCAGTCCGCCAGGTCGCCAGACCGCAACCCAAGCCGCGCGGACTCACCCTTACTCCAATGCTTAGCTCTTCACCGCCGGTCTGCACGCCGCTAGACCGCACAAGCTGCGTCACCGAATGGAACAGTCCGCCTGAAGCAGGCGACTTCCTGAACTCCGAACCAAGTCGCCAAAGAGAAGACTGCCTGGTCGCTATCCGCGACCTGCTGTTTACCGCCTGTTGCTTAACCGCAGAGTCCGCACTGTCCCTGACCGCAATCAGAGCCAAGTCCTGGCTTTCCAGCGCTATCCGCACAACCTGCACAGCACAACCGGGTCAACTCTCTATCCGCGCGGACACAAAGTCCAGGCCGCAGCAACTTACGCGAGCTCAAAAACTGTTCACTTACTTCGGTCCAGGTTCCCTGGTTAATTCTGATGTGACATGAGTCCTATTTATAGGCACGACGATGAGTATGGTCACCGCCCTTCCCGATAGGATAACCGCCACAACCCGCAGCAAGAACATAGTGTGTCCGCCAGCCCGCGGACACACAATCCAGTCCGCCGCTCCTGTGCAGATAGCCAGTCCGCCCCAGCTTCTCCAAGGCCGGACTCCAATATCCAGTCCGCCTTGCCGCCAGAGACCAAGCCAGGACCACCACAGCCGGACTCCACAAAAGCCGTGTCCGCCATTCTGCGGACAAGGCATCAGCCCGCAAAACCCGAGCCCGCAGCCTCGCCACCAAGACGCCTGCCGGACTCAGCGGACACTCGGCTTCCGTCCGCATATCCCAAGTCCATTACCTCATTGCCAAGGCACCTCCGGACTTAGCGGACACGCCAATCCAGTCCGCTAACAGCAGACTCCAGTCCGCATGCACTGCAGACTTCTCCAGCCCGCATTCCTGCTGACTGCCTCAGTCCGCATCCCCGAGTCCAAAACCTCATCACAAGGCTTAACCGGACTCAGCGGACTCTGGCTCCAGTCCGCACGCTCCTGCACAAGCAATTCTCCAGTCCGCAAATCCCCAAGCTAGCAAACAAGGCAACAGCGCTTCTACTAGGCTTGGCGGACTGAGAAACCAGCCCGCGCTCCACTGCGCGATCTCCCCGGACTGGGCCATCCTGGACTTGGTTCAATTCCCACCAAGCCAGCCCACTGGCCGCAAGGGCCAGTCCGCACTTACTGGCGGACACTGGATCTAGCCCGCCATACCGGGCGACCTCCAGTTCCTGTCCGCGCTGACCGGCAGTCTCCACGGCTTCCACTTGCCGCTTCACTAGAGAAAGACCAAGGCATCTGCCAAACCGGTCTGCCGAGCTCCAGTTCTTCAGTCCGCTTCAAGCCGGACTCCGTGGATAACATTCCTATCCGCCCGGTTACTTCCTGGGAGTAAACCGCCTGCTGAGCATACACTGGCCTGTCAGACCGCCGCTGTTGTCCGCGCAGTCCGCGCGAACAGACCGCCCAGGCCGCCACAGAGCAAACCGCCTGCAACATCCCTGCCGACCTAGCAGTCCGCCAACCCAGTCCGCGTAGTCCGCGCGGATAGGTTTCCCAAGTCTTCCATTCACCCACTTTCACTTCACAGAATTCAACAGTAACAACCCACTAATCCACTACATTGGTGGTGGGGCCCGCCATGAACCTCTCCCGGAGGCTATAAAAGGAGCCTCAGGGCCTCCCCATTCATCATCGTTTGGCTCATGGTCACCTTCTTCCTCAGGTCAGAGCTCTGTCAGACTCCTCCCTCAGGTCATCCTCCAGCCACCTCGAGCCACCACAAGCCACCACGAACCATCGAGCACCACCGGTCGGAAAACGCCCAAGTCCCAGAGCGAGCAGAGGAGGAAGAAGACGATCCTTGCAAGTAGGCACACGACAGACCCGCAATCCAAGCCACAGAGCACCAGTGCCGCCACTCGAATTCTAGTACCCAAAGCGCTCCCGCGATGCAACCTGTTGCCCGCGGGGAGTTGTAGTCCTCTTCTCTCACCTCAAGTTGTAACGGGAGCAGCATGTCACCCCGATTCTCCAAACGCACAGTAACCGCAAGCAGCTAGTGGATTTTGACCGGCACAAATCCGGTCACGTGGTTTTTTACCCAATTGAGGGGTTTTTTCACGTCAGCACATCTTGAGTCGATCTTTCCTTTTCTCTGACTATGTGCGCGCTCGACCACCCCGCAAGCTAAGGCGATCCAATTGAATCCGGTCCGACCGGGGCATCGAGTTAGCCCGCAACATATATATTGTTAAGATAATTTTTTTCTAAATGTGAAAAAGGCTAGTTAACTTTGATCATATTTTTCAAGCATGTGTTTCATGACAAGTATGAAAAAAAGTAACCGTCTTTAACCTAGAAATCAACATGTGTTCTTAAATAAAGCTTCTAGGAAATTGTCCAAATGAAGCTTCATGTCAAATGACATGTGTTTTTGACCGAGAGAAACTTCATGAAAGCTACATCCACATATCATATACCACATCTACCTCCTTGATTTTGACCATATAAATAGGAATGAAGGAAGAGGAGCAGCGACGTAATGGTTCAGTTTGGTTCGGTTTTTAAGCAAAACTGTAAACCGAATCACCCTTATGTGGTTTCAAAAATTTGGAACCGAACCTAACCAAATGGTTCGGTTCGGTTCGGTTTTGGGGTTTAAATAATGTAATACAAACAATTCTCTAACTACAAATCTTAGCAATATTAACTGTGTATCTCAAAGCGCACAAAATTCCATGATGTACTTGGGGATGATCCTAATGATTATGAGCTTGCAGAATGTGGGACTTTAGTTCACACAGTACATCTTTAGTTGGAAAATATTAATCTTCTCAGCTATAATATTTTCAATGTAGAAATTGTTTGTCATTTCTTGTATGTTTTTGCATCATTTTAATTATTTATTCTAATAATTTTTATATGATATAAGAATGAGATTTATATAGTAGTAAAGTTAAAAAGTGATTTCACAACTATTATATAAATTGAATGATGGATGAAATTAAATCAAAATATTTTGATTTAACTTCTAAAAAAACTGAGAAATCTCAATAATACTAGAAACAAGATTTTGTATTCCATAACTCACGAGGCACTCACACGTGAATACAACTAAATTACCCGATGGAAACCTATATTGAAATGTAATTAAAAATTAAATATTGTTATACACTTTGCTTCGGTTCGACTCGATTCGATTTGCCATGCAAAACCATGAACTGAACCGAGTCGTATGGTTTTTCTAAAATCAAAACTGTGACCAAACCACGCCCTACTGAAACTGAACCAAACCGTGTGATTTGGTTCGGTTCGGTTCGGTTTGGCGCTTCAGTTGGTTTTTGTTTAAAGGCCTAAAGAGGGGTAAGACATCCACTTCTCTTCAAACTCAAGCATTAGAAGATTTCTAGAGAGGCCTTTGTGACAATCATGTTAGTTTGGGAGAGCTTTCAGACATTGTTGTACGATGTTGACGAGGAGTCCTTCACCAACATGGATTGGATTTGGAACAGGTTTGGGCAAATAATTCAAAGAGACGTCTTGGAGTGGATTTATGTAATCCGTCCCGTCCGCCACTGTCTATAACTTACTGTTTTTCTGTTACTATTTATTATATTGTGTAATGTGAAACTATTGAAGATCATGTATAGAAGGAGAAGATAAAGCTTTGTAATTGCTTATTATTTTATACATTTTAGTGGCGACTTTTCAGGTTGGACTCCAATCATCCCGTGGTTTTTACAATATTGGGTTTCCATATTAAATCTCAGTGTCACTTTTATTGTTGTTATTTTGTGTTGTGTATTGACATACCACTAAGCAGTTATGCAGGTACTTGTTTGAACTAATTTGTAGTTGCTCTGGCCGGGCTTGCGTGCTCTCTAGCTCCATAAGTGGTATCAGAGTCAGGTTCATTATTAGAGCAGTTATCAGGCTGACTTGTCTGAGATTTGAGACGAGACGATCAGATATTTCAGGTTAGTGATCGAGTGCGGTAGGTGATGACCATTAGTCCGCTTCCTATCCTCTTTGATTCCTTTCTTTGAAATAGTCGGCTCAAAAAACTGAGGTCAGTTTGTTCAGTGACAGAGCACGATGGAGTCTACATCGGGTTTAGGTTCCGAGCAAATGGTGAAACTGAACGGTACAAACTACCACCAGTGACACTTACTGATGGAGGATCTCATTTATGTGAAAGGCTAACATTCTCCTATCCTTGAGGATATGCCTAAAGACAGATCCAAATAAGTGGAATGTGGAGCAAAAGAAGCTATGTGGATTTGTGATACAGTTCGTAGAGCCAAACGTCTATAATCATGTTGTGAGCATCGTTAATCCAAAGATCCTTTGAAAAACTCTCGAGACATTATATGTCAAGAGTACTGACATCAATAAACTATATCTACTGAAGAAGCTGGGGTAGTTCAGATACAAAGAAGGATCCCCTATCCTGGATTATGTGAACAAGTTCCAGGGTATCATTGACCACCTCACTGCAATGAAGGTGACCTTTGAGGATGAGGTCAACACACTGTTGCTATTAAAATCTCTTCTAGACTCTTAGAAAATTGTAAGAGTTTCTCTGATCAACTCTTATCCGGGTGGCATCATTACTATGAAAATTGCCAAAAGTGACATTGTAATATCTCGTTCCACCTTTCGTGGACCACAACACCACTAGGCCTTACATGAACCGTTACCGGGCAATAGCCCAAGAACCCCAACCCCTCTCCATCCACAAGCGGGTTGTTGGTGGCCACAACCTCCCTTTGATGAGCGAACTCGATAATTAGGTTGGGTTGTACGAGTACTTCTCAAGAGGTTACCCATCCCAGTACTTCTCTCGCCCAAACACGCTTAACTATAGAGTTCTCCAACATCTCATCACCAATTGAGTTGTAGCCCGGACGATGCCAGTGATGAGAAGTTGAAAAACTCCATAGTTAAGCGTGCTCATGCCGGAGTAGTACTGGGATGAGTGACCTCCTAGGAAGTCCCCGTGCTGCCCGCATGACTATCGAGTTTGTCTCATTAAAGGGAGGTTGTTGCCACCAACAACCCGCCTGTTAATGGAGATGGGTTCGGTGCTTGGGCTGCAGCCCGGACGATGTCAGTGAGGACACAGTGATCCTCGTGTGGTCCAGAGTGGGTCAGCACTGGGTCGTCACATACATCCTGAATGAGGAGGTGAGACGAAAGTCTCAAGGACATTCAGGCTCTTCTTCACGAGCTGATGTCCTCTATATTGAGCCCAATGAGAGAGATAAGAGCAAAAATAGAGAAATGAAGAGCGATATGAGCTAAAACCGAGAGAACTTTAGGTCCCGCTACCAAAATGTGGAGTGTCAATACTACCACAAGAAGGGTCAAATTCAGGAGTTTTGTTATACTCTGAAGAATGACCAGAAGAAGAAGGGAGGGTCCGTAAATGAGAATATGGACACGCATATAACTGCCACCATCTCTATAGAGGAGGACGATCTCGTCATTATTGGAGATGACATCACAGCTATACTTTTGTGCGATGATAGGAGCTGGATTTGTTGATTCAGGTGCTTCTACATATGTCTCATGTTGAAGTATGAGACCGTGCGGTCTGGCGGTCTAAGTCCGGGTTATTGACCGCGCGATCTAGCGGATACTCTCCAGCGGTTTGGTATCCATACTGTTGTTGTTTGTTACCCGAGCGGTCTAGCGGTTTCTCTCAGACGACTTGGAGACCAGGCGGTCTAGCGGTCTCCTATTGCGACTTGTGCTCTTCTTTCTGGTGTTGCCGAATGGTTAGCCCATTTGTCTAACCGCTCGACCTGTTCGGTCTCTTTATTTTCTAGCCGCACAGCTATGTAATTTTTAGTCCCACATTATTTTCTTGTACTCTCTCCTTTCTCCTCCATTCTATAAAAGGGAGATCATACCTTTGTAAATGATATCTTTTTGGATAATAAAACTTTAAATTATTCAAATTTCAGGCTTGTTTTTAGTCGTTTGTTCGCTACTCTTACATGGTATCAGAGCAAGCGATCGATTCGACCTGATTCCTTCTTTGGCTATTCTGTCCGCGCGGTTTGTTTTCTATTCATGCGGCTTCTTTGCCTTGTCGCTGCCCTGTTTGTGCGACTTCCTTCCCTCTTTTCTGCGACCTGCTTTCCCGGGCTCTCTGCTTTCCTTCCGCTCTCTCTTCTCTCTGTTCACTCGGACTCTTTTCAGTTCGCGCGACCTCTTTCCCTATGCTTTAGTCTGCTTTCTGGCCGCTGGTGTGCTGACACCGTGACCATTACAGCTTCTTCTCTTTAACTCGCTGTAGTTTCCTTCTTTTCCGCTGCGGTCTCCTTCTCTTGTCGCGACCTCCTCCTTTGTTCGCGCGGCTTACTCCCTTTTTATTTCCCGATGACTTTTCTTCTACTCGCGCGGTTTCCTGTGTTTCTCTATGGAAACTTCAGGTCTTTCCACCCCCGTCATCTCTACCTCCATTCCTGTGGCTCCTCCTCCTCCTACTCCTTCTGGAAACCTTGGCACCGTTTCTAAACTGATTGGTTCCAACTATCCGGATTTGAGCGTTTCTTTCACATTTCTTCTTCGCTCTCAGTGCAAACATCATCACCTCACCGACGACCCTCCTCCTCCTAACTCTGCTCAATTTGATGACTGAGATGCGAGTGATGCGCTTGTCCGTACTTGGCTGGCCAACAGCCTCTCCGATGAGTGCCTTACCGTCATCCGCCATGATGAAATGGTCAAGGCTACCTGGATTGACCTCGCTGCTCTCTATTCGAAGGGGGCCAGACGTCCCACATTTATACTCTCTATGCGGACCTCTTCGCCCGTCCTTCCATGTCTCCTGATGCCGCTTATCAGCATGTTCAGGCTCTTGGTGTCGAGATCCTCCAGAATCCCCTTCTATGCAGACTTGGCCGAGCAGCACAAGCACTTCCAGGAACTCCTGGTTGTTTGTTATCTTCTACGCCTTCCCGAATCCTTTGATATGATCCGCCAGCAGATCTTGGGCGAGGCGGAGTCTCCCACTTTGGATGCCACCGCGGCTCGCGTCGCTGCTGTTACTTCGCGGCTCCAGCGTCCTCTGTTGTCCTCCCCTCCTCCACAGGACTCCTATGCTCACCAGGCTCAGCGGGGTGGCACTAGTGGCCACATCCAGGCCGGCGGGAGCGGTTCGTCCAGGTTCCTCTGCTCTCACTGTGGTCGTACCGTCCATTCTGTTGATCGTTGCTGGCAGAAACATCCTCATCTTCGCCCCTCCGGTGATGCCTCTTCCTCAACCTCCGCCTCCTCTCGGCCGTCTGCTTCTGTGGCCATGACTTCAGGTAGTGCCCACGTCGTTACCCAAGGTAAATGGTTGATTGACTCTGGTGCTACAAATCACATGACTGACAATCCTCATTGCTTCTCTCTCCTCAAAACGCATGATCGGTTGCCCCCGGTTCGTGTTGCGGATGGTTCACCTTCCCCGGTTCATGGGACGGGCATGGTTCAAGTCACCCCGTCGCTTCGCTTGGCGGACACCCTCTATGTCCCAAAGTTCCCTTGCAATTTATTATCCGTTACTACTTTATGCAAGCAATTTTAGTGCTCCGTTTTATTCACTCCAACTTCTTGTTCTTTTCAGGACCCGAGGACCCAACGGACGATTGCTACTGGTACTGAGAGCGACGACCTCTACTTCCTCGACAATGTTTCCGCTTTGTCCGCCTACTCCTCCTCTTCTACAAATCTACTTCAATGACATCTTCGCCTTGGACATCCTCCTCCTCGGATTCTTCGTCAGCTTTTGCCCCACTTACCTCAGACCAGTCCTCCGCTCAACTGTGATGCATGTCAGCTTGACAAACATCATCGCTCCTCCTTCATGCCGAAGCAAGGCCGTGGCTCTTCTCGCCCGTTTGATCTCATTCATTCTGATGTCTGGGGTCCCGCTCCTACTCTCACCGTTGGTCGGGGTAGTTCATACTTTATAACTTTTATTGATGATTTCTCTAGATATACCTACGTGTATCTATTAAAAGATCGCTCTGAACTCTTTTCTGTCTGGCAATCCTTTTATTACATGATTAAAACTCAGTTTGATATTTCTATTAAAGTCTTTCGCTCTGATAATGCTAAGGAATATCTTAGTCATGAGTTTTCCTCTTTTTGTATGCAACATGGTCTTGTTCATCAGACCAGCTGTGTTTACACCTCCCAGCAAAATGGGGTGGCGGAGCGTAAAAACCATCACCTCTTTGATATCGCACGCACTCTCATGACGCAGATGCAGGTGCATCGCTCCTACTGGGGCTATGCTGTGCTTCTCGCCTGCTATCTCATCAATCGCCTTCCCTCTACAGTTCTCCATGGCCATACCCCCTTATCCATTCTATATCCGAACAAGGAACCATTTCCTCTCCCTCTCTGTATTTTTGGGTGTACGGCTTTCGTACACGCTCCGTCCGCTACCCGTGACAAGCTTTCCCCCCGTTCCACCAAATGTGTCTTTTGGGGTTACTCTACCACTCAAAAAGGCTATTGTTGTTTTGACCCCGTTCTGCGCAAGTAGTTTGTCTCCGTAGACGTGACCTTCTTCGAGAATGCATCCTACTTCTCTCCTAAATCCCCTCTTCCTCCTGATGTCTCTGCTTCTACACCATCTCTCTCCGTTCCTTCCACGCATATCGACGTCTCCCTGACATCCCCTCTTCCTTCGGATGTCTCTGCTTCTCCACCATCTCTCTTCGTTCCTTCCACGCATATTGACGTCTCCCCTCTTCCCTCATCTCCTCCACCGTCTCCACCTCTCTCCTTCATACCCCCTCCACCTTCTCCCTCTTCTCCGCAGCCGTCTCTCTAGTCTCGGGCCAGCCTTCTCCGCCACGGACACTCCGGTCACTGAAGCACACGTCGACCTGGATCTTCCCATTGCTCTTTGCAAAGGGGTGCGGGCGTGTACTCAACACCCGCTTACGGTAGTTGTTTCCTATGATCGGCTTACTCCTTCTCGCAGGTGTTTTGCCTTGGCTATCTCGGCTACTGCCACTCCCCGCACCTACCAAGAGGCTCTTGCTATTCCTCATTGAAAATCTACCATGGATGAAGAGATCGCCACTCTTACTAAAAGGGGTACCTGGACCCTTGTTCCTCCACCCGTGGGTACTGATGTGGTTGGCTGTCGCTGGGTATTTGTTGTGAAATTTTGCCCAGACGGCATTGTGGATCGCTACAAGGCCCGGCTGGTGGTCAAAGGCTTCACTCAGACTTATGGGGTTGACTACTTTGATACTTTCTCTCTGGTTGCTCGCCTCAGCACCATCCGGGTTCTTCTCTCTGTGGCTATCAACAGGGATTGGACCATTTCCCAGCTTGATGTCAAGAATGCCTTTCTCTATGAGGATCTTCAAGAGGATGTCTACATGGAGCAACCTCCTGGGTATGTTGCTCAGGGGGAGACATGAGTATGCCGGTTGAAGAAGACCATTTATGGCCAAAGCAGAGCCCTCGGGCATGGTTCGACAAGTTCAGTGGCATTGTGGCTGCCATCATCTTTGCAAAGAGTTCGACTGATCACTCCTTGTTTATTCGCAAAACCGCCTCGGGACTGGTGGTTTTAGCGGTGTATGTGGATGATATTCTTCTTACTGGCGATGACTAGGCTGGGGTGGACTTTATAAAGAAACACCTCCGTCAATACCTGGTCACGAAGGATATGGGCTCCCCAAAATACTTTTTGGGGATAGAAATCTCTCGGAAGCTTGACTCGTTGGTTCTCTCCCAACGAAAATATGCTCCTGATCTTCTATGAGAGGCAGGATTGACTGGTGCCAAATCGGCCCGGTATCCCATGACTACTAGAGAAGACAAAATATGGTCAGATGACTCGCCTCTTCTATCTGATATCACGAGGTACAGATGTCTGGTGGGCAAACTCATTTATCTCACGGTGACCAGACCCGACATCTCCTATGTTGTAGGCAAGGTTAGTCAGTTCATGCAAACTCTCAGGGAATGTCATCTTCAGTCTGCCTTGAAGATATTAGAGTATGTCAAAGCAGTACCAGGAAAAGGGCTACTCTTTCAGAAGAATGGTCATCTGAGGATTGAAGCCTACTCAGATTCAAGCTATACGGATGATAAAGGCAATTGTAAATCTACATCAGATTTTTGCACATTTGTTGGAGGAAACCTTGTGAGCTGGAAGAGCAAGAAACAGTCTGTTGTCTCCAGATGCAGTGCAGAAGCCGAATATCAGAGTATGACGTCAACCACGTGTGAGTTAAAATGGTTGCGTGCTCTCATGTTTGACCTAGGAGAGGTCTACGACTATCCTCTTCCTATATTCTGTGACAACAAAGCCGCTATATACATATCCAAAAATCCGGTCTTCCATGAGAGAACAAAACATATAGAAGTCGACTGCCATTTCATTCGGGAAGAGGTCTTGAAGAAATAGATTTGTACTCCGTTTGTCACCTCCGACAAAGAGTTGGCGGATATCTTCACAAAACCGGTTTCTACATCCTTCTTCTACATTTGTGACAAGCTGAGCATGATTGATATCTATACTCCAGCTTGAGGAGAGTGTTGAAGTATGAGACCGTGCGGTCTGGCGGTCTAAGTCTGGCGGGTTGTTGACCGCATGGTCTAGCGGATACTCTCCAGCAGTTTGGTATCTAGACTGTTGTTGTTGGTTACCCGAGCGGTCTCTCGGTTTCTCTCAGACGACTTGGAGACCGGGCTGTCTAGCGGTCTCCTATTGCGACTTATGCTCTTCTTTCTGGTTTTGCCGAACGGTTAGCCCATTTGTCTAACCGCTCGGCCTGTTCGGTCTCTTTATTTTCTAGCCGCACAACTATGTAATTTTTAGTCCCACATTGTTTTCTTGTACTCTCTCCTTTCTCCTCCATTCTATAAAAGAGAGTCCATGCCTTTGTAAATGATATCTTTTTGGATAATAAAACTTTCAATTATTCAAATTTCCGGCTTGTTTTTTAGTCATTTTTTCGCTACTCTTACAATCACCTTGAGTGGCCTTGCCAACTCATTCTCAAGAAATTGTAGCTGAGCTACATTCTTTCCGTTGAACAACCCATCAAGAGAAGTGCAAATTTCTGCAACAGGCTCACATCCAATGATGTGGTCAAAGAGCTCCGTTGAAATAGCCCGCTTGAAAGCTAACTCAGCTTTGACATTATATAGTCTTCCTCCAAGCTTTCACCACATCAGCACCAACACCCGCTGCAGCAGTAACCTCATATTTTTTGTCTCCTCCAACGACTTCCCAAAGGTCTTTGCCCAACAGATAACTCTGTATACACGACTTCCACTTCTTGTAGTTAGTCGATGTAAGGAGTTCGATTTCAAGATCTCTTGCATAACCAACTTCCATTGCAGACACCTTGGTTACTTAGACTCTCAGAAACAGACAAACAACAGACGGTTGATCACTGCTCAGCCTCTGATCCCTCTAATACCATGAAAAAAATTTTGATAGCGGAAAATGGGACACCAGGCGTAGGAACAGTCAACCATACTGAGCCCAAGCAAGCCAAAAAACAACTAGAAGAGCAAGAGTCTTGTACTAATCAAAAATATCTTTACACAACGAGGCATACATGACGAGACATGATTGCCAATGCATCTGATGGAGCAAGAAAGTTACAAGTTGAAAACAAACTGCGCGGTCTCAAGGAGAAACTGTCGGCTCTACGGCAAACCGCTTAAGGAGTCCGTTGAAGCCGCCTGGTCGTAAGATCACAATAAGCCACGTGGACTACTCGTTATTCCAGTGCTGCTGAAGAACTCTAACCGCTGAAGTGCAAGTTGCCTGACCGCGAGGTCGCCTAACCGCTAGAACATGCGGACTGCTGATAACTTCGCAAAAAGAAGTTATCTTCATCTCTATTTTAACCATTTTTAGTCATGTTATGTGAAATTTTTATATGAAAAGTAGATAAAATCCAATTGCCGCATGTTTTGGAGTCAAAATGTTTGTACTCTCATTGTTTATATGTTTTTATGATAGGATTCAGAGAGAATTTAAGTCAAAGATTGAAGGCTAAGTATTGTGAAAAATCTGGGAAAAATGTTACAACATATTCTCAACAAATCTGGCAGGTCAAACTGTGCAGAAAAATAGAATCAGAAATGTTGCAACATATTCACAACATTTTTGGCAGTTACAGGAAATTCAAATCCGAAAATGTCAAGTTTTGGACAGTTACAACCTATTTCAAAGCATCCGTTCAGCATTTTAAAATGACTGGATGTGGGGCCCACTAGGAGGAAAAGAAGGAAAGTTTAAAAGAGGAAAATTTCAGCCATAAAGAGGGGGATTCATTTCTATTCTTGGACAGCCATTGGAGGAGAAAAACTGCAGGGGAAAAATTCGGTCAAGGAAGAACCAATCCAGTCTTGGCGTTCGGGCTGAAGGAAACGCTTCCACATCACCGGAGAAGGGAAGATTCGCATTTCTTTCGAAATGTTTAGTAAGATCTCTTCAGTTTTGTGTTATTTTCCCGCAGTCATGAACTAAAACTCTCTAGTCTTGCATGATGAGAGTAGTATGTGTATTTTGATGATGAACATCTTTGATTTTGGGTTTGTTTTGTGATTATCTTTATAGATCTTGTGATTTTTATGGTGAAATTGTTGGATCATGTCTTTTTATTATATTGCGCCGCGAGAATCGAGAGAAGAGCGGCGTAACGTTAATTTAAGGGCTAGTTTATCACAGTGCGAGAATCGAGAGATGAGCAATGTGAATCATTAACCAACATTTCTTTATTTTTACGTCATTTCAAGAGTCGAGAGAGGAGAAACGTGCGTGCATCACAAGATCTATTGAGTTTTGAAAAGTGAAAGAGATTTCCTTTTTATGCTTGCGAATTTGATTCTTGCACTTCATAATATTTTCGTTTTGCCTAAGTTAGAGATAACGAGGGATGCGTAGATATTAAGACTCCTTTTATCGAGAGATAAAGGTTTTTTCTTTAAAAATCATCGCAAGATAATTCAAAGCTCAAGCAAATGAAATATTTATTTTATCATCATCATGTTACACATATGAAATCAGAAATGCAAGACTATTTTCTCTAATTGCTAAGAAATTACTTTAAGAGCTAGTTAAATTAATTTTAATATTTATCTAAAAGTTTTAATCTATTTTCAGAAAATCAATTAATCGTTTTACTTGGATTCATAGAAACGGTGTAGCTAATAATTGTAAGCACTAAACCCATCACTTCTCCGTGGGAACGATCTCACTCACTCTGTATTACTTGTACGACACGTATACTTGCGTTTTCAAGCTCGATTTTACGCCCATCAAGTTTTTGGCGCCGTTGCCGGGGAGGTGCAACGGATTTAGTGTTTTTCTTCTTACAATATTAGTGAGCCTTAGTACGTAGAGGTCAAGTTTTGTTTTCACTTGTTAGTTTATTGTATTTGGGTTATCATCTTTGTCATCTGATAGTTTATGTCCAGGTATCGATCCGTTGAATTAATTCCTCTAAATTCTGAAATCGAGCGAACCTGTAGACGTAATAGAAAATCAACTAGATTGGAAAATTCGAATCAACACAACATGAATAATCAAAACAATGATGTTGACGTTCATCAAGAGGGACAGGACTTAGGAGGCCAAGTAGAGCATAACGGACACCCAATGGAAAATAGGAGAACATGTCGTGACTATAATATGCCTTTTAGGGGAGGGGTACAATTTAGTATCGCTAGACCTGCTGTAGAGGTTAACAACTTTAAAATTGATTCCACGGCGATGCAACTTGTCCAGAATAATAAGTTTAGTGGCCATAACCATGAAGACCCAAACTCTCATCTAAGAACATTCATAGAAATCTGTGACACATTTAAAATTAATGGCGCATCTGAAGAAGTCATTAAATTGCGATTATTTCCTTTCTCTCTAGAAGGGAAAGCAAAAGATTGGTTGAACTCGTTGCCTAATGGGTCTATTACTACTTGGGCTATATTGGTTGAAAAATTTTTATCCAAATATTTCCCTCCATCTAAAACTGCCAAGTTAATGCGGGATATCTCTACATTCATGCAAGCGAATGGAGAAACCCTATATGATGCGTGGGAACGATTTAAGGAATTATTACGCAGATGTCCCCATCATGGGCTAGCCATTCACCAACAAGTATGGACGTTTTATAACGGCCTTCAGACATCTACAATGATCCAAGTAGATGGAGCTGCGGGAGGTTCGTTGATGAACAAGTACCCTGAAGATGCATACGGTATTTTAGAAGATCTATCTTCTAATAATTACCACACGATCGAGCGTCAAGTACATCCTCCCACTACGACAGGATTATATCAAGTTGACCAATTAACGTCATTTGCAGCCCAAATGACGTCCCAATTTAATACCATTAACAAGAGGTTAGATGCTTTGACGTTGAACCAAAATCAAATGAATACTCAAGTCAATAACATTATTACTCCCATGGTTTCTCCTAACCCCACCTTAACAATTGAACAACTTGTAGGGGGTAATGAAGAAGTTAATTATTTAGGAGGACATTATAAGCAAAATACAAACCCTTACCCAAACCATTATAATCCTGAATGGAGAAACCATCCTAACCTCTCTTGGAAGAACAACTCCGGTCCTACTCCACCACACTTATTTAATTCTAATGTTAATCCTCAACATCAAAACAATCATTCCAACCAAGCAGGACCATCTAGAAAGGTAACAAATGACTTCAACATTGAATCAATGCAAAAGAATGAAGCCCGTTTCTCTAGTTTGGAAGGGTCCATAAGAATGATTGAATCACAACTAGGACAAATCGCCACCGCTTTGAGTATGCGACCGCAAGGCACACTCCCTACGGATACCACACCAAATCCCAAGGGAGATAATCATCATTGTAAGGCCATCACATTACGAAGTGGGCGTGAGTTAGTAGTTGGTCAAGAAATAAATCCACATGAACAAAATAAAAATCAAGACCAAGAAGAATTCAAGGGTCCTAGTGAGCAAGTAATAATAGGAAGAAATGAGGGCGATAAGAGTGAGGAGGAAGGAGTAATAACAAGAAGAAATGATAAGGTAATAGAAGGAGAAAAGGAGGAAAGAAGGAAGGAGAACCCACAAACCTATCCACCACCACCTTTCCCTCAAAGACTAAAAAAGAGCAAATTAGATCAACAATTTCAGAAATTTTTAGAAATCTTTAAGAAGTTGCAAGTTAATATACCCTTCGCCGAAGCATTAGAACAGATGCCAAGTTACGTAAAGTTTATGAAAGACATATTAAATAAAAAACGGAAGTTTGGCGTGAACGAAACAGTAACCATTACACATGAATGTAGTGCAATTCTCCAAAGGAGATTGCCACCAAAACTAAAGGACCCCGGAAGCTTCACGATTCCGTGTTCTATTGGACATCAATTCGAGGGAAAGGCTTTGTGCGATCTAGGGGCGAGCATAAATCTTATGCCACTTTCAATTTATAAGAAGTTAGGGTTGGGGGAGATTTCCAAAACATCAATTACATTACAATTAGCAGATAAATCTCTAACCTATCCAAAGGGGATTGTAGAAGACGTCTTAGTCAAGGTAGAAAAATTTATTTTTCCGGCAGATTTTGTGGTATTAGACATGAAGGAAGACAAGGAAGTCCCCATTATAGTGGGTAGGCCTTTCTTAGCCACCGGAAAAACTTTGATTGATGTACACAAGGGTGAGTTAACCATGAGGGTTAACGATGAACAAGTGACTTTTAATGTACTAAAAGCCATGAAATTCCCTCGTTTAGAAGAAGATGACATAGAGGAAGTTAAGAGTGTGACCTTTATTGATTACAATTTAAGTGAGAATCTAGAAGAAGATGAAGAGGAGGAGACGGATGAAGAGAAATCTCATTGTGAGAACGAAACTCAAGAATGCTTTGAAATAAGTGCACGTACACCGACATTCACTCGCAAGCCGGAGATTTTAGATATGACAGATAAGACATGTGCAAATAAACCTTCCATCATTAGTCCTCCCACACTTGAGTTGAAACCATTACCTGAACATTTGGCCTACGCATATCTAGGAGACAATGATACATTACCGGTCATTGTCAACTCAAAATTATCACCAAATCAACATCAACAACTCATAGATTTGCTGAAGCAATTTAAATTAGCCATAGGTTGGACGATCGCGGACATAAGAAGGATTAGTCCTTCGGTATGCATGCACAAGATTCTCCTAGAAGAATCTTATAAAGGTTCCATTGAGCCTCAACGCCGTCTCAGTCCACCTATGAAAGAGGTCGTAAAGAAAGAAATAATAAAATGGTTAGATGCAGGGATAATATACCCTATCTCCGATAGTTCTTGGGTCTCTCCGGTTCAATGTGTTCCGAAGAAAGGAGGGATGACTGTAATAAAAAATGATAAGAACGAATTAATATCGACTAGAACTATTACCGGATGGCGCATTTGTATGGATTATCGCAAGCTTAATAAGGCTACTAGAAAAGACCACTTTCCATTGTCCTTCATAGATCAAGTTCTAGATAAGTTGTCCGGTAATGATTTCTTCTGCTTCTTAGACGGTTATTTCGGGTATAACCAAATCACGGTTGACCCGGAAGATCAAGAGAAAACAACCTTCACGTGCCCTTACGAAACATTCGCCTTTAGGAGAATGTCATTTGGTCTATGCAACGCACCAGCCACGTTCCAACGGTGTATGATTGCTATATTTTCAGAAATCATGGATCATGGTATAGAGATCTTCATGGATGATTTCTCCATCTTCGGAAAATCATTTGGGGAGTGTTTAGAGTTCTTAGAAAGAGTGCTTATGCGATGTATCGAAACTAACCTTGTGCTGAATTGGGAAAAGTGCCATTTCATGGTACGCGAAGGCATCGTGCTGGGCCATCATGTGTCAAGCAAGGGGTTAGAAGTAGATAAGGCCAAAATTGAGGTCATTGAGAAATTACCTCCTCCTAGGAATGTGAAAGAGTTAAGGAGTTTCCTAGGCCATGCAGGATTTTACCGAAGGTTTATCAAAGATTTTGCTAAGATTGCAAAACCTCTTAGTGGATTGTTGGAAAAGGATACGAAATTTCATTTTGACGAAGACTGTTTGAGTGCATTTAGTAAACTAAAAAAGTAATTAACCACGGCACCAATTGTGGTGGCACCCGACTGGGGTGAACCATTTGTCCTTATGTGTGATGCGAGTGACTATGCCGTGGGTGTAGTTCTAGGTCAAGTTAGGGAGAAGCTTTTTCACACCATAGCCTACGCGAGCAAAACTCTGATTGAAGCTCAAATCAATTACACCACGACTGAGAAGGAGTTGTTGGCAGTAGTCTACACCTTTGAAAAGTTTCGATCTTATCTTTTATGCACTCAAGTTACCGTTTTTACTGATCATGCAGCTATCCGTTATTTGATGGAAAAAAGAGATACAAAGCTGAGGTTGATTCGTTGGGTACTATTATTGCAGGAATTCGATTTGGAGATTAAGGATAGAAAGGGCGTAGATAACCCTGCAGCAGACCATCTTTCCAGGATCGAACCAAAGGAATCTTATTATCATTCAGAGATTGAGGAGAGATTTCCAGATGAGCAAATCTTAGCTATATCAGAGAGGTTAGTGTCATGGTACGCCGATTACGTCAATTACCTCGTTAGTAACATCTTACCTTCAGATTTAAACTACCAACAACGAAAGAGGTTCTTACACCAAGTGCGGTCTTATCTTTGGGACCCACCTTATTTGTTTAAAATTGGTGCTGATGGAGTAGTGAGGAGATGTATACCGGAAGTAGAAATGCATCCTATTTTAGAAAATTGCCATAGTTCTCCCTACGGGGGACACTTCAAGGGAAATAGGACAGCTATGAAAGTCTTTGAGGCCGAATTCTATTGGCCTACATTACATCATGATTCTCGAGAACATGTGAAAAGGTGTGATCGATGTCAAAAGGAAGAAAATATTAATAAGAACGAAGCTATGCCTGTGAACCCAATACTAGAAGTTGAGCTATTTGATGTATGAGGTATAGACTTCATGGGACCATTTGTTAATTCGAATGGTAATTTATTTATCCTCTTAGCCGTAGACTATATATCGAAATGGGTCGAAGTCATAGCCACGACCAAAAATGATGCAAAGGTGGTGTTATACTTCCTGAAAAACTTCATATTTAGCCAATTTGGAACACCCAAAGCTATTATAAGTGACGGGGGAAGTCACTTTTGTAATCACCAATTTGCTGCGTTGTTGAAAAAGTACGGGGTTAGGCATAAGGTAGCATTGACATACCACCCCCAAACGAATGAGTTAGCAGAAGTATCTAATAGAGAGATCAAGAAAATCTTGGCTAAAACGGTGAGTGTAAATTGCAAGGACTGGTCTCAAAAGCTTAATGATGCCTTATGGGCATATAGAACCGCTTTCAAGAACCTGATTGGTGTTACCCCGTATCGTTTAGTTTACGGCAAGGCTTGTCACTTACCGTTGGAGTTGGAGTATCGGGCATATTGGGCCATTAAGAAAATCAACTTTGACTTTCAAGAAGCCGGTAAATCTAGACTACTACAGTTAAATGAATTGGAGGAGATCCGGACTCAGGCGTATGAAAGTGCAAGGGTTTATAAGGACCGTACAAAAATGTGGCATGACCGCCATCTTACGGACAAAAAATTACAACCAGGGAAACTAGTTCTATTATTCAATTCACGATTAAAAATTTTTCCCGGTAAATTAAAATCTATGTGGTCGGGCCCGTTTCGGGTCAAGGAAGTTCTTCCTTATTGGGTCGTTACTATCATCAATGAAAAAGATTATTCGGAGTTTAAGGTCAATGGCGGACGTCTTAAGGCTTATTTAGGGAACGAAAATGAACGAGCAATATCGTTCATACACTTGAAATAAAATTTTCGAGCCGCTGAATGTCCAGCCGGGACATTAACTAAGGCGCTTCTGGGGAGGCAACCCCAAATTTTAATGTTAAGTTATTTATTATTGTTATTTTTGTTTTGTTTGTTTCTATTTCTCTCAAGAATTCCTTTCAAAAAGAAAAAAATGATGCATGACTGAAATCCTATGGTCTCGAACGCTTAAACCCGCATTTCCCCTTCATTCGGTGCTAGCCAAGGCTCAAAATTGGCTCAGAAAAAAATGTTGCAACATTTTCGAAAAATGTTGCAACATATTTTTCTCTGCCTTTTTCCCTTACAAGAGCGGAAATTCTGGCGGTGACCGGTTCAACTGCTTAATTAACCGGCTGACTGCGGGATTAATTTGAACCGGCTGTCTAATTGATTTTTTTTCCTATTTAGCCGGTTCAATTGAAATAGGTTACCTTAATTACCCCCTCCAAATCCGCTGACCGGGATAAAAACGCGATCTCCCCAAATCCGCTGCTACCCCCGATCCCTTTGCTCCAGGAAACCCTACATCGTCTTTCTCGCCCCGCTCCGACTCATCCGCCGGCGGCAGCAACCCCGCGACAGCACCGATCAGGAAATACCCCCCCCCCTCTCGCAGTCCTATCACGAAGTTATCACTGGGAGTTGAAGTATCATGGCCCCCAAGAAAGGTAGAGAGAAGGCGGTGGCGGCGCACAAGCACTCAAGATTCATCAACGACGAAGCCATGGCTCGCTACGAATTGCTTAAGGTAAAGCCCGTCATCTATGAAAGAGGGTTTCAACTGGAAGTTCGTGGTTGGAGCCAAGCGTATGTGCGGCAAATAGACAAGTTCGGTTGGACCTCCTTCTGCCATCCCCGCACTGATGCTGTCCTACCGTGGGTGTATGAATTTTACGCCAACGCCAAGTTCCACACGGACGGAAAAATTCACATACGGGGGAAGGAAGTCGATTTTTTCGCGGAAGGTATAAACTCCTACTTCGATTTAGCAAATCTGGATTGTGATGTATTCCAGTCTGTTAGAACTTCTAACCCATACGATATCGCCACCACATTGAGCCTCACTAGAAACATCACGTGGGTTAATGAATCTTCACATGTCCTGCATTCGGCTCTTTTTACTCGTGAAGCTAATGTTTGGCTGCTTTTCGTAAACTCAAGTGTTATGCCGACGAAACACTCCAACCATGTCTCCTTCGATAGTGCTTGCATTATACATAGCATTATAAAAGGGATTCCCATTAATGTAGGACATATTATTTCCAGTCAAATCCTAAAAAAGGTCAAAACGGAGGGGGGAACTCAGCTGTGGTTTCCCACGCTCATCACATCGTTGTGCCGTTACGCCGGGGTATCTCTCGCCGACACGGACACTACCACCATTGTAGGCCGACCAATCACTTTTTCTGTGATTTCCTCCTATATTAGAGTATCTTCCGAGGAGCCACCCCCCAAATCCGCTCCGAAATGACGTCCTACTGTGTCTTCAAGCAAAACCACTCAACCTCCAATTCCACCGCCACTTTCCCCAAATCCCCCGGATTGGCCGATCATCTTTAAATATTTGCAAGGCACCGCCAAATATCAGCGCCAACAACATCGTGATATAGCCTCGCATTTAAACATTTTACATCACAATCAAGTAGCCATTCTCCGCCATTTGAATGTACCTGAGGACAAGATAGCAGTCCACGATGTGAATCCTGCTTGGTATGACAACAAACTCTCTACTTCTAAGGGAAAGGAGGCGGCATCCTCGGCAAATCCACATGATGAAACGGAAGCGGTCGAGGAGGATGCAGCCTTTGTATCCGACGAAGACGACGAAATGAAGGAATTTTTGGACGATGACGACTCGGACGAGGTCGATGACGCTGACGACGATGAGGAGGATGGTTGACGCTCCACTACTCAGAATCTGGGAAATTTACTTTGCGCTATTACTGGTGACATGATTGTTTTGTTTTTTGGGGAAATCTCTATGGTGAAACATTTCAGTGTTAGTGCAGTACTTTATTTTATTTACATATTGCTCTTGTCAAAATTGTGGAGATTGATTGACTCCCTGGACGCTCATTATCGGTTTTCCTAAATGACTACTTTGTTCTATTACTGCTGAACTTGTTGAACTGCATGCTAATCACTGAATGCTAAGTACCGTTTACGTATTACTTGGTTATTTAATTTCTACCTCTAATCTTTGTAACTGTTACTTATTGCACTGTGGTTGACCACTTCCCTAGCTGCATTTTTCCGTTTCCTGAAATGTTGTTTTCATGAATTATTGCTATATGTTTTCATGCCGTGAAGCTATACCTGTTACTCAATACCTTCACTGTTTTAATGCAAACTCTTTATTATAATCTGCTACTTCGTGGGCTATTCCGTTCATCTCTTATACTTTTATGTTCCACTTCACCCATATTTATATGCTGGCGACTCACATGTGAAACTATCTTTTTATTCCACCCTTATGATTTATGAAGTTCGCAATCACATAAAAGGCTATTATATTTGTTATAACTGCTTTACTAGGGACTAGCAAAGGTTCAAGTATGGGGGCATGTCCTTCTATACCTTGCTTGACAAAGCTTTTATGGGGTATATTTTAGAACTGCTTGCTCTTCATTTTTTTTATTAGTAATAAATCTATTCAAGTTTTTCAAATTAATTGTAAGGTTAGACGAGTCAGTCCTATGAGTCAAACTATTAAATTGTAATTAGATAGATTGGTTAAAGCTCGATTAAGAAATCTATCTCACATTCATGCACTATAGTTCTTAAAAGTGTTTACCCCCTTTTAATTTATTTAATTAACTTCGGATCCTAATGAGATTAGATCGAGTATGTTCTAATTCAATGATAGTCGCCAATATATTGAGTGTACGTAGTTAACCTTGCTTTCACGTAAATCCTTACCTTTGTTGCCATCACATATTACTTTCGAGCTTAAAGACTTGATTATTCATTTCCCTATGTTCCTTAGCTAGTAGACTGGCCACTTATGGGTGTTAAAAAAAAATTTTTGTATATCATAGTGACATGTGGCCTAAGTTAGCTTCGGCTTACTTTGAATGATCCCAACTATGATAAAAAAAAGGATATATATATATATAACATAGTGATATGTGGCCCGAGGATGTTCACTTATACTTGGAATGATCCCAACTGTGCAAATATCAAAAGAAAAGAAAAAAAAAATTTGTTGAAAGTTAAACCTCATAAGTTGGCAAGCTACTAAGTTAATTAATTTGAATCAATGGCTACCCACCTCTCCAAAATTCATCAAGTCGTTTTATTTGGCATCAGTTTCTACTAAACTCATGTAGAGGTCATATCAAAGCCTTAGACTACTCTTGATCTATCCTATTGGTGACGAAGTTTATCGAAAATGAATTGAAAGGGATGTAGACAATTTGTTAAGCGCATCACATATAACACTTGAATTCTTAATTGAGCCTTATCTTATATCTATCTGATAGAATTATGAAAGTTTGAATTCTTATGAATTAGCAAGTCTAGCATCAGTTAATGAGAATTACTTGAAGCTATTTTGGTTAACTTATAATGAAGAGTAGACGGAAATGAAATTTTACTGTCATAAATCTTTGTCATATCATGATTTATAATGATTTACCTTTGCTAGGGACTAGCAAAGAACTAAGCATGGGGGGTGTGATAACTTCGCAAAAAGAAGTTATTTTCATCTCTATTTTAACCATTTTTAGCCATGTTATGTGAAATTTTTACATGAAAAGTAGATAAAATACAATTGCCGCATGTTTTGGAGTCAAAATATTTGTACTCTCATTGTTTATATGTTTTTATGATAGGATTCAGAGAGAATTTAAGTCAAAGATTGAAGGCTAAGTATTGTGAAAAATCTGGGAAAATGTTACAACATATTCTCAACAAATCTGGCAGTCAAACTGTGCAGAAAAACAGAATCAGAAATGTTGCAACATATTCACAACATTTTTGGCAGTTACAGGAAATTCAAATCCGAAAATGTCAAGTTTTGGACAGTTACAACCTATTTCAAAGCATCCGTTCAGCATTTTAAAATGACTGGATGTGGGGCCCACTAGGAGGAAAAGAAGGAAAGTTTAAAAGAGGAAAATTTCAGCCATAAAGAGGGGGATTCATTTCTATTCTTGGACAGCCATTGGAGGAGAAAAACTGCAGGGGAAAAATTCGGTCAAGGAAGAACCAATCCAGTCTTGGCGTTCGGGCTGAAGGAAACGCTTCCACATCACCGGAGAAGGGAAGATTCACATTTCTTTCGAAATGTTTAGTAAGATCTCTTCAGTTTTGTGTTATTTTCCCGCAGTCATGAACTAAAACTCTCTAGTCTTGCATGATGAGAGTAGTATGTGTATTTTGATGATGAACATCTTTGATTTTGGGTTTGTTTTGTGATTATCTTTATAGATCTTGTGATTTTTATGGTGAAATTGTTGGATCATGTCTTTTTATTATATTGTGCCGCGAGAATCGAGAGAAGAGCGGCGTAACGTTAATTTAAGGGCTAGTTTATCGCAGTGCGAGAATCGAGAGATGAGCAATGTGAATCATTAACCAACATTTCGTTATTTTTACGGCGTTTCAAGAGTCGAGAGAGGAGAAACGTGCGTGCATCACAAGATCTATTGAGTTTTGAAAAGTGAAAGAGATTTCCTTTTTATGCTTGCGAATTTGATTCTTGCACTTCATAATATTTTCGTTTTGCCTAAGTTAGAGATAACGAGGGATGCGTAGATATTAAGATTCCTTGTATCGAGAGATAAAAGTTTCTTCTTTAAAAATTATCGCAAGATAATTCAAAGCTCAAGCAAATGAAATATTTATTTTATCATCATCATGTTACACATATGAAATCAGAAATGCAAGACTATTTTCTCTAATTGCTAAGAAATTACTTTAAGAGCTAGTTAAATTAATTTTAATATTTATCTAAAAGTTTTAATCTATTTTCAGAAAATCAATTAATCGTTTTACTTGGATTCATAGAAACGGTGTAGCTAGTAATTGTAAGCACTAAACCCATCACTTCTCCGTGGGAACGATCTCACTCACTCTGTATTACTTGTACGACACGTATACTTGCATTTTCAAGCTCTATTTTGCGCCCATCAACTGCTGCCACCGAACTGAACAAGCCGCCCAGAGGAAGACAACTTATTTGAACAACGAAGAAGTTGCAGAAGAGAAACCACTTAGTCGCAAGTCGTGACCTGCAGTAAACTGTTGGTTGTTACTCGCAAAGTCTGCACTGTTCCTGACCGCATTTAGAAACAAGTTCCTGGCTTTCCATCGCTATCCGCACAACCTGCACAACATGTTCACTCGGTACCATCTGATGTGATAGGGGAGGGGGGTCCTATTTATAGGCATGGAGAGGAGTGTGATCACCGCCCTAGACGATAGGGTAACCACTCTATCCAGTGCGAACAACAAATGTATCCACAAAGGTTTCACATATACACAAGACTGCTACGACTTAGCCAAGAGAGAGACCGCCAAGACCAACCAGACTAGAACACCAAACAGGCGGACTCAGTGAGTACCCCAGTCCGCCCACTTGCAGACTGTTGAAATTTTCCGGACCTTGGAGTTAACAGGGGTTATCTCAATTTAAGTCAGTCACAACCAGAAACACATGCAACACAAGAGTCTTTATTGATTAACAACAATTTTCTTTACAAGGCAAGACATGTTTCACCAAACAACCACCAAAGGGAAAGCAGAGATTACAAATACAAGACAAGACAAACAAGCCGCGCAGACTCAAACACTAAGCCGCCGGTCTACTGTTATGGAGTCCGCACAATGCGCCAGGTCGCCAGACCGCAACCCAAGCCGCGCGGACTACCCCTTATTCCAATGCTAGCTCTAGCCGCCGATTTGCAAGCCGCCTAACCGCGAGGTCGCCTAGTCGCCAGAACGTACAAGCTGCGACGCCGAATAGAATAGTCCGCCTGAAGCAAGCGACTTATTGAACCCCGAACCAAGTTGCCAAAGAGAAGACCGTCTGGTCGTTGTCCGCGACCTGTTGTTTACCGCCTGTTGCTTAACCGCAGAGTCCGCACTGTCCCTGACCGCAATCAGAGCCAATTCCTAGCTTTTCAGCGCTATCCGCACAACCTGCACAGCACAAACCGGTCAACTCTATCAAACCATGCGGACACCAAAAGTTAGTCCGCAGCAACTGTTGCGGGCTCAAGTTACTGTTCACTTACTTCGGTTCTCTATTCCTGATGTGACATGGGTCCTATTTATAGGCACGATGATGAGTATGTTCACCACCCTAGCCGATAGGATTACCGCCACATCCCGCAGCAAGAACATGTGTATCCGCAAGACCCGTGGACACACTCCAGTTTGCCGCTACCTGTGTAGGATAACCAATCCGCCATTGCTTCTCCACGACCGGACATCAACACCAGTCCGCCTTATCTCCAAAGGCCAAGCCAACGCCAAAGCTTCACCAAGGCCGGGCAGCAACACCAGTCTGCCTTGTCGCCAAAGGCCAAGCCAACACTAAAGCTTCACCAAGGCCGGACAGCAACACCAGTTCGCCTTGTCGCCAAAGGCCAAGCCAACACCAAGGCTTCACCAAGGCCGGACACATCGCCAGTCTGCATTGTCGCAAGGCCAAGCCAAGACCGCCACAGACGGACTCCGCAGCAACATTATCTGCCAATCCGCGGACACAGCTCCAGCCCGCTTATTCCGAGCCCACAGCCTCGCCACAAGGCAAATGCCGGACTTAGCGGACACACCGATCTAGTCCGCTCATACTGCGGACAGCTCTAGTCCACATATCCCTACAGACGACTCCAGTCTGCATAACCTGAGTCCATATCCTTGTCACCAAGACACCTACCGGACTCAGCGGACACTGCTCCAGTCTGCTTACACAGCAGACACCTCCAGTCCGCATCTTACGCAGACTGCTCCAATCTGCATATCCCGCAGACTGCTCCAGTCTGCATATCCCGAGTCCACGACCATGCCAGCAAGGCAGCTGTCGGACTCAGCGGACCCAGCTCCAGCCCACACACAATTGTGGACACAATCTCCAGTCAGCTTCTCCCAAACTCGCAACCAAGGCACACAGCTCTTCTGCCGAGCTCAGCAGACTGAGAAGCAGTCTGTGCTCCACTGCGTGATCTCCTCGGACTAAGCCAAACATGGACTTGGTTCAGAACCAACCAAGTCCACACCACTTGCCATAAGGGCCAGTCCGCACTTACTGGCGGACACTGGATTCAGTCCGCCTGCATCGGCGAACTCCAATACCAGTCCGTACTAACTGGTGATCTTTGCGTCTTCCACTTGCCGCTGCACCAGAGCAAGACCACGACTTCTGCCAAGCCGGTCTGCAAAGCTCCAGTTCTTTAGTCTGCTTCTTGCCGGACTCCGCGGATAGAGTCGCTATTCGCCCGGTTACTTCCTGGGATCCAGCTGTTTGCAGAGCATTAGACGACCTGGCTAAACGACGTTGCTGTCTGCATAGTCCGCGTGAACAGACTGCCTAGGCCACCACATAAAAAGCCGTCTTTACCAGCCCCGCCGACCCGGCTGTCCGCCAACCCTGTCTACATAGTCCGCGTGGATAGGTTGCCCAAGTCCTCCATTCACCAACTTTCACTTCACAATTTTCAACACTCCCCCTTGAAGTGAGATGTGGTGAATAACTCCAGCAGCTCCCGTAACCTTGCACCTGGTACCTCTGATAGCATCTACGAAGAGATGTCCAAGACATAGTCCTCGCCCCATATATCATGGACCATGAGGGAGCCCTCCAACATCTCCCGAAAGGAGCCATGCATCCCTCTGCCTTCTTCTTCAGCTTCAACCTCCACTCATGCATCACAAGAGTATCACCAACAACCTTGAGCACAGGGGACCAAGCCTCGTTACCTCTGAGAGTAGTCACCTCCTCAGACTTGGCATCAACCACCTCCTTGATTCTAGTATGGTCATCACAGCTATAAGGTACTCGCTCGACATGAGGGATTGCAAGGAAACATGAGACCAAGCTCGCCGTGTTTCCTTCGCAATATCGAGTTGGTGGGTTACTGATCCTCTTCGATCTCCGAAGAACCTGATCATGGCTAACCACCTCCGCTGCTCCTCCTGAACCAGCTCCGTTCCCGGGCAAACCCGGAACAATGCTCCCCCTACTTCCTAAACTAGAAGCCTCCGCCTTCGAGCCATAAGCATCTAGAGCATTGCTCCCCCTACTTCCTGACCCTGACGCCTTTGCCCCAGAGCTAGAATAGCCTGGAGCTCCTGGTGACTCAGTTAGCTCCAACTAATTCTTAGCAGCAGCCTCCTTCAGCCCACCATCTAACCTGCTCATCTCTAGCTCCACATATTAGCTATCCCAATACGACATCAGCTCATCGAAGACAACATTTCTCGACACAATAAGCCTCTTCGTCGCAGGATCCATACACCTCCATCTTCTCCTCTGTTCATCATACCAAACAAAGACTAGTTTCATCTTGAGAGCATCCGGAGCGTGTACATAGCAGGTAGATCCAAACACCCGTAGGTGCTTTACACTGGGCTTCACCCCGAACATCAACTCATAAGGAGTCTTCACATAGATCGGACTAAGAGGCATCTGATTGATGACATGAGTAACACAGACCATCCCTTCCGCCCAAAAAGCCTTAGGAATGCCTTTACTCTGAAGCCAACACTTGCAGGTCTCCGTCAACCAACGGATCATCCGAGGTGCAACACCACCTTGCTGTGAAGTATATCCACAAGAAAGCTCCTTCCGGATCCCATGCTTTCTACAAAAGTTCGAGAACTCAGTTGAGCCAAACTCACCACCGATGCTTGTCCTCAACTTCTTGATCCGCAGACCAAGCTGGCCTTCCATAAGCGCATCATGTTCGACTTCGCATTCACGAAGTATATCCAAGTATACCTTGAATAATCATCAACTAATATCAGCATGTATCTGCTGCCTCCAAGACTGGCAGTGATGGTCGGTCCAACCAGAGCACAATGGACAACCTCCAAAGGTGCATTACATCTGGATTATGCCTTATCAACCATAAAGTGATAAGCTTCACTTTGCTGACATCCCGCAAATCCCTGACCATCGCCATAAGATGACAATCTAGGCAATTCTCTTTCGAGTCTTCTTACCGCCATTGCTTTCAGCTTGTCCATCCCTACATACCCCAGTCTTTCATGCCAGATAGCTGCACTATCACTTGCCTTCATCAGATCAGCACCAGAACTTGTTGATGACCCAACTAAGTTCTTCTCCTTACTCCCAACATGAGCTACGTTTGTCGAGAGCAAGACAACCTTGCACTCTTTCCTGAGATGACCATGCTGTTTGCATCTATAACACCTTGGTCCTTCCTTCCTCTTCATATTATGCCTAGGAGAACCACTCCTTTCTTGCTGATATGAAGTAGAAGGATCATCCTCTGCAGCAACCTTCACCTCCTTCCTGAACAACCCATCAATGGAAGTCCAGACTTCCGCAGCTGACCGACATCTACTGATGTGGTCCAAGAGCTCCGATGAGATCACCTGCTTGAGAATAGACTCCGCTCTCGCATTTGTCTCCTTCCAAGCTCTCATCTCTTCAGCATTTCCAGCAGTAGCGTCTTGTCTTTCTGCTTCGCATACTACCTCCCAAAGGTCCTCGCCAAGAAGAAATCTCTCCATACAAGACTTCCACATATCAAAGTTCGTCTCTGTAAGGAGTTCAATTCCAAGACCACTTACATCTTCCACTGCCATGGTTCTACTACTGGTTCCCTCTTCACAAGATCAACAACCACTTCAGTTGAACACTGCTTATCCACTCCAATCCAGCTCTGATACCAGGTTGAAATTTCTCGGACCTTAGAGTTAGCACGGGTTATCTCAATTTTAAGTCAGTCACGAGAAGAAACACATGCAGCACAAGAGTCTTTATTGATTAACAATAATCTTCTTTACAAGGCGAGACATACATGACGAGAGATGCTTCACCAAACAACCACCAAAGAGAACGCAGATATTACAAAGACAAGACAAACAAGCCATGCAGACTCAAACACTAAGCCGCTAGTCTACTGCTGTGGAGTCTGCACAGTCCGCCAGGTCGCCAGACCGCAACCCAAGCCGCGCAAACAACCCCTTATTCCAATGCTAGCTCTAGCCGCCGATCTGCAAGCCACCTAACCACGAGGTCGCCTAGCCGCCAGACCGCACAAGCTGCGACGCCGAATAGAACAGTCCGCCTGAAGCAGGCGACTTATTGAACCCCGAACCAAGTTGCCAAAGAGAAGACCGTCTGGTCGCTGTCCGTGACCTGCTGTTTACCGCCTGTTGCTTAACCGTAGAGTCTGCATTGTCCCTGACCGCAATCAGAGCCAAGTCTTGGCTTTCCAGCGCTATCCGCACAACCTGCACAGCACAAACCGGTCAACTCTATCAAACCATGCGGACACCAAAAGTTAGTCTGCAGTAACTATTGTGGGCTCAAGTTACTGTTCACTTACTTCGGTTCTCTATTCCTGATGTGACATGAGTCCTATTTATAGACACGATGATGAGTGTGGTCACCGCCCTAGCCGATAGGATTACCGCCACATCCCGCAGCAAGAAAATGTGTATCCGCAAGACCCGCGGACACACTCCAGTCCACCGCTACCTGTGCAGGATAGCCAATCCTCCATTGCTTCTCCAAGGCCGGACAGCAACACCAGTCCGCCTTGTCGCGAAAGGCCAAGCCAACGCCAAAGCTTCACCAAGGCCGGACAGCAACACCAGTCCGCCTTGTCGCCAAAGGCCAAGCCAACGCCAAAGCTTCACCAAGGCCGTGAAGGAAGTGATGTTTTGAAAGTTATCTTTTTCTATTTACTTATGTTCATGTTTTAATATGTTGTAACATTTTGTTCCTTGATTATATGACTTGTATCATGTAAGGTTTGGGAAGATGCGCTTGGTCTTGAACCATAGAACCATGGTTTTTATTAAGTCATGTAATCTTAAGTTATCCTCACAATCGTGGTAATCAAAAAGGAACATTGATTGCTGAGTTAAGATTGTCATATCGATTAAAGTACATTTGAGTTCTATAAATGTTGATAAATGATTATCGTTTAATCATATGAGTGTGTATGCGTGTGATTTCATACATATTGAGAGTGACCTATTTTATGTTGTAGCATTATGTGGAATGTGTTAAGTGTCAATAATGTTTACAACGTGTCTATTAGTTGGAGATACAAGATGTGTAGATTTAGCGTGTCAGTGTGGGCAACGTGATTATAGTTGAAAACTATCCTCTGATAATGATAAATACTATGATTCGTTGTTCATACTTACGCGTAAGTAATGTGCACATCGAAATATCATTTTGTCCCCAAATTATTTTGGTAATGATATAGTCGGGCCCCTTGGCCGAGCGAGGTTGTATAGCATGCATTATAACTAACGTAGTTATAAATATAACTCACTTGTGAGACCAAGAAAGACAAATATAGTGCGAAATTACACAGTCCCAATTTGCACAATATTTATGATATCATGTGACAAAGAAATAGACACATGTCATTCATTGCGTTACCTAGTTACCATGTTGTTGGGGCGACTATAATGTAGTGATAAAGCCTCTTATAGTCCATAATATAGGATGTTATATTATAGCCTTGACGACATGGTTCCTCTTTAAGGTCGCACCAAATGAACGGGAACAGCATCCGTTCGGCTTATTTGGGGTATTTGATTTTATGGAACATTTAATCTAAGTACTATAGTAAGTGCAAACGACTAATGTCGTGACTCGACATGCTTAGATAGAATTCCTGTGCGACTATCAAAAAGAAAAATTATGACGGAGCGAGTCGTCGTAATTATTTTGGTAGGAGTGCACAGTAATTGCTATTATGGGATTATATATATACGTAGCATGTGTATGTGCATTAGTATACACACATACAAAATATATACATATAAATTATATATAAATATATATATATAAGTATTTATATATATGAGATATATATATGTGTTATATATATATATATGTAAATATATATAAATGTATGTATATAATATATATAGATTTATATATATAAGTTTATTTACATATATATAGATAAGAAAACTGGGGGGAGGGAGAGAGCTTCACGGGTTCTTTAAACCTAGCCGCAAAACAGGGTTGAACGTGGGGTGTGCGATCTCGAGCTTCCGGCCGCCATAGTCGCACAGCTCCCCTCTCCGCCGCCGGGCAAGTTTGCCGCCGGCATCGCAACCCGCTGCTCCGTCGCCGGGCAAGTTTGCCGCCGCCATCACCCTGCAGCTCGCCGACCCTAGGTGTTCCTTCTCGGTCGGCCGCAACTTGTGTGTTGGCTTGAGTCTGCTCCTTCTCCACAGCGGTTTTAGATCCTTCTCCACTTTTCTCTTCCCTACCCGGCGACTAGTGTGGTTCGTCCACTTGGAGTCATCGGTGCAAGAGAAGAGAAGTTCTGAGCTAGTGTTTCTATTCCCCGTCAACGGAATAGAGATTTGTCGTTGTTTGGGTTCAAGGTGAACCATGAGGCGAGGCGATCGACCTCGTTGTTGCGGTGGGATCGCCATCATTTTCTCCGGCGCATTTTCCTCTTCCGCCTTGAGATTGTTCTCTAGAGGTATAATTTCTAACGCATGTGATGGATTAGATGTGATGAGTTAGGGTTTATTTTTGTTAAGCCTGTTTTGCATTGCTTTGAGATATCCGATCTCTGTGTATTGTATGTGTTTGGGAATATTTTTTTTAAATTCGCCCCACCACTACACGTGAAATCCTACAGGCCGGACAGCAACACCAGTCCGCCTTGTCGCCAAAGGCCAAGCCAACGCCAAGGCTTCATCAAGGCCCAACACATCGCCAGTCCGCCTTGTCGCAAGGCCAAGCCAAGACCGCCACAGCCGGACTCCGCAGCAAAATTGCCCCCAATCCGCGGACACAGCTCCAGCCCGCTTATCCCGAGCTCACAGCCTCGCCACAAGGCAAATGTCGGACTCAGCGGACACACCGATCCAGTCCGCTCATACTGCGGATAGCTCTAGTTCGCGTATCCATGCAGATGACTCCAGTTCGCATACCCTGACTCCATAGCCTTGTCACCAAGACACCTACCGGACTCAGCGGACAGTGCTCCAGTCTGCTTACACAGCAGACACCTCCAGTCCGCATCTTCCGCAGACTGCTCCAGTCCGCATATCCCGCAGACTGCTCCAGTTCGCATATTCCGAGTCCACGGCCATGCCAGCAAGGCAGCTGTCGGACTCAGCGGACCCAGCTCCAGCCCGCACACATTTGCGGACATAATCTCCAGTCCGCTTCTCCCAAACTCGCAACCAAGGCACACAGCTCTTATGCCGAGCTCAGCGGACTGAGAAGCAGTCCGCGCTCCACTGCGCGATCTCCCCGGACTGAGCCAAACATGGACTTGGTTCAGAACCAACCAAGTCCACACCACTGGCCACAAGGGCCAGTCCGTACTTACTGGCAGACACTAGATTCAGTCCGCGTGCACCGACGAATTCTAGTATCAGTCAGTGCTGACTGGCGATCTCCGCGGCTTCCACTTGCCGCTGCACCAGAGCAAGACAATGGCTTCTGCCAAGCCGGTCAGCAAAGCTCCAGTTCTTCACTCCGCTTCTTGCCGGACTTCGCGAATAGAGTCTCTATCTGCCCGGTTACTTCCTGGGATCCAGCTGCTTGCAGAGCATAAGCTGGCCTGGCTAAACGTCGCTGCTGTCTGCGCAGTCCGCGTGAACAGACCGCCTAGACCGCCACAGAACAAGCCGTCTTTACTAGCCCCGCAGACCTGGATGTCCGCCAACCCTGTACGCATAGTCTGCGCGGATAGGTTTGCCCAAGTCCTCTATTCACCAACTTTCACTTCATAATTTTCAACACGGACAAAGCCCCAGATCGTAGAAAGCGAGCTCACAGTCAAGTCACACAAGACAGACTGCTGCCGAGCTAGGCGGAAGAAGAAACCAACCCGCGCAGACTGCACGACCTCCTGGACTAAGCCGACCTAGACTTGGTCCAAATCCAGACCAAGTCCACACCACTAGAAATCCCTGGTGCGAACACAGCACCAGCGGATACAAAACCAGTCCGCACAAGACCGGCGAACTCCAGAGCCAGCTGCACAAAACCGACAACTGAGCGGATAACCATCCTATTCGCCTGAAATAACCTGGGCAACAAGCCGCAGAACCCTGGCCGACCTAGCAAGTCGCCAGCTCTGTCCGCTCAGACCGCCCGACTGATCACCGAAACCGCAGAGACTGTCCGCACAGTCCACCCAAACAGCTCGGCCAGGCTGCCACTTCCATTTCAACAATTTCAACAATACATGGGTCCGCCCCTGCAAACACATATTTATGACGGTGCACAAATGGCACACCAAACGGAGCCAAGTTGTGGGGCTGCTCAGCAATTACATTAAGTTGAATTATGAGAGAGTGATGGGGGGAGGCGAGTTTGAGGGTGAGATGATATGTTTTGGCACCCACAATCTCGTTTTGCGCTGTGGCCGAGTAGCGCAGATTTCATTCACGCCGCGGGGCTACGATCATGGTTCTCGCAGCGCGGATGAAATCCACGCTTATTTCTGCTAAATTAGTGGCGGGGCAAATCCCACCGCCTGGCCGCGGCCCCGCCAAACGAGTGACACTCGCGACCGGGCATTGTCGTCCGTGCGACCGGCGCAGATCCACATGTCAAACAGGGCTTCATAAGGTGATGAAGGCTCTGTTTGACATTCTGGCGGAGCGCCGTTCCGGCGGGAACGAGCCGGAGAAAACTGTTTGGAACGTTGTTTGCGAGCTCCCGGTGAGAACGACCGGCGTAAAAGTGTGCCAGCCCGGCATTTTTGTGCTAGTGGGAAGAGCACCAATCCGGCGTTTAGAACGACCATTTCCTCTCTCCTCGCTGGCCTTCCGCTGGCCCGGATTCTCAAACAGAGCCAAAGACACCCCGGGTGATCTGGCGTTTCGGTATAGTGGCAAAGGAGCTACGTGCAGTGAATAGATCATAAAGGAAGATATAGACCATAGAGAGAGAATCTGGGAGAATAACACAAAGCTTAAAATTACTGTATAAAATGAATGGTAAATAATATATTTGATAATTATAAAAAAAATAGTGCAGCCGTGCAGGAATAAATACAGGGTTAAAGCCTAAAGGGTTCTGTTATGTGAATATTAGGACTTCCCTTTTGTGCACACTCGGTATTAAAAAAAATTCCTTAATATTTTTTTTCCAAACACACCCATCCTCCTCTTGCACACTCCCGAAATCCGCCTGCTCCGATTCGTGAACCTCCCCCGTGCTAGGGTTTCTGGCTTCCTCTGACGGCAAGCACTCCGGCGTTTCCTCCGGCAAGCACTCCGGTGTTTCCTCCGGCGAGCACTCGGTGTTTCCTCCGGGAGCACTCCGACGAAACCTTCCAAGGCTCTGGCATAATCTGCAGCGAGAACATGAGGTTTTCCGGCGATTTCGCCCGCACATTTAATTTTCATAATTTTTTTGTTCATGCAAGAAATGATGAATTTTTTTTATGTGAATGACGATGGAGATCGTTTTATGATTTATATGATGTAAATGTTATCTTCTACAGGACATTTGACTGAATTGTGGAATTTCATTTGATTTTATGTTTTATATTTTCAACCTATTTAATGATTTAAATTTTACGTTTTTAATTGTAGAAAGGAAGAAGATTATTGTTATCAAAATAATTAAATTTCATCTATTTTATTTTGATGTATCCTTAATAGTTTGGTGTGCACATAAAATTTAACAGATGCACATAATATTGATATGTACAAAACGGAAGTTGATGTGTACATAACAGCACCCCAAATATAATATGTTTGAGACCTACACTGTTTCTTCTGTTTTTATTTGTAAAACCGACATTCCAATTAATATATAAAAGTAATAATATATAATTAAATGCACGTTTAGATAGAGAAATAAATGAACATAAAAGTCGGTGGCAGAACCGCAGAATGCATAGCGCGCCGAGATGGGGGCTGCCCATGCTTTCATTTGGTCGGTGGCCTGCTAAATACCGCCTACCGACACCGCGGGATTGCCGCTCAATTTACAACTTTACCCCTGATTAATTATGGGCTGGGCTACTGCCCCGGTTAGGCCCGACCCACGTTCCTTGGCCAAACACTGTCAAATTTTGGACCGCCACGGGGGAACGTCCTGGACACCTCAGCCCAGACCCACAAACGTCCACTGTTCGAGCGAGACTAATCACCATTGGTTAACGAGCCCCACCGCACGTGACCGCAAATGGGACCAGGTTCATGGCCTACTTGTACCTATGACAAGACACATTAGGCCCACCCCACGTCATCACTGTAAATTGGGTACTTCATTGGAAAGCTCTTTTATTTTTTGATGTTTAGGTCCCATATGGGGGACGGGAGATATTTGGGTCAGAATCGCGGAGGATGTTTATGATCCTGCATCAATGAGGAGGTTGCAAAGGAGGTGGTACTCATGCAAGTTTGGCTTGTGTCATATACTTTTGCGCGGGCCCCTCATAATTTATGACTCCTCATTGATTGTCATGATGGTTCTTTTTTCCCACGGTCCTGACCTAAAAACTACAGGTTGACTAGTGGTCGTGACAAATGGAGCGATCAGAGAAATAATAGAGAGCTGTTTTATAACACCCTTGTAATTGCTATTTAGGCTATGTTTAGGCGCGGTTTGTGATCTCCGGCGAGGTTGCGAACGAGCGGGGTTTGCGACTGGAGGTGGTGCCTCACTGACGTTTTTGTGAAGGTGTGCGAGATCACGTCGCCGCCCGCACGCACCGTCGGACCGCCATCAGTCCAAGCAGAGCCTTCAAATCTCTTTGGGGTGGCGGCAGTGGTGAAAAAAGAAATGACGGGAACCATTGATAGCATTAGACTTGTCCAAAAAGTTGCTTTGAAAAAGCTATGGAATGATTAAAAAATTACTGATTAAATAAAGAGTATTTAATTAATTACAGTAATCAATATTATTGTTGCGAGTCAACTCGATGCGCTTTTCAATCAGTTGAAGATCGAATCATACTAGCTCGGGAGCGGTCGAACACACAAAAAGTCATTGAAATAACTGACGGTTGGCAAGTGAATTTTTAATGCAAAAAATCTCAAAAATGAGAAAAAAATCGCATGATCGGGTCTGCGCCTACTAAGCATCTACTATTTTTTGTTTGTTATAAGAGTTGTAAAGAACTCGAGGACGATAAACCGTCTCTCCTTACAGTTGTAGAGAGAGAAACTCTGAGGGTGACAGACCACTCGTGGAGCTAAGTATTTTCTAAGTTGTTGTTGTTTGGACGGGGGAGCACTATGATTGCTGCATTCTGGAGTTTTTGGTTGGTGATTGGAAGCGGGAGTGGTGCGCTCGCCGCGATGTGGAGTCTACTGTTGAAGCCAAAAACTGGCCTAATCGAGAGTTCAGACCTTGGGGTGTAGCTGACACCTACTTCTCTCAAACTCAGTCCCCTGACTAGTAACAAAGAACCAAGAACTGACTCTAAGCCTCAGCTGGGAGGTCCCTCTAATAACCCGAAAGATCTTCGAGCGCTTCCCCTCCTTAGCCAATTGCTAGGCTAGAAGTACCTCAGAAAGCACTAATTGATTTGAGAAAATGTGAAAGCTTGTCTTCTGAGATACCCTATGGGTCATATTTATAGGCTCTCAGTGTCTGGTTCGCCAACAACGTAACTCCGCTGTTCTGAGAGGATATTTGCAGCCCAACTTGGTCTGCCAACAGCATAACTCCGCTGTACTAAGGAGCTAAACGCAGACCCAAGGGCATCCTGGTAATTTATCTCTGGACCCTGCTGGGAGGAAGCCCCTCCTCTACTCTATAAGCTTTCTGCCTGCCCTATGCGAAACTTAGGAGCAAGTCGCAAAGCGCTGAGAGCGCTGAGTGGCAGAATAGTACTTGACGCTAAGAGCAAAAAGGCATTGAGTGACAAAGCCTCACTCAACGCCAAAAGGCGAAAGGGCGTTGGGTGGCAAAGCATCACTCAACGTCAAGAACTGCAGGGCATTGAGTGGCAAAGCCTCACTAAACACCAAAGGCGAAAGGGCGTTGAGTGGCAAAACCTCACTCAATGCCAAGAACTGCAGGGCGTTGAGTGACAAAGCCTCACTCTACGCCAAAGGTTAAAGGGCGTTAAGTGGCAAAACATCACTCAATGCCAATAACTGCAAGGAGTTAAGTGGCAAAGCCTCACTCAACGCCAACTCTAAGGGCATCCAGCTTACCGAGGTACAAGCCTTCTCGCATGCCCCGGGCGGGAACCCTCTCGACTATCTACCTGTCTGATCCGACTTCTAGCCTAAAGTTAGCACAAGGCTAGCCCAACTATGATCCATCGAGCATCTAGGCCCCACCCAGCGAATATGGGGTTGTACACAATCTCAGCTCTCTGCGAGCTAGTTTTGCACTCGGAAAGACACGTCCAACCCCTGATATTCGCTGAGCGCTTGCTGACCTGGAAGTGAATCTTGGGTGGGCCCTTCCCCGGCCCTGTATATATATGTGTGTGTGTGTGTGTGTGTATGTGTGTGTGTGTGTGTGTGTGTGTCGCTGGGCCAGTCCTCAGGCCACCGCTGTTGCTGCCACCTCCCGCAATGAGAAGCCACTCCCGCAAGAACTCCAAGAACGACTCGTCGCTGCTTAGGAGAGAGCCCATGCCGATTGCGTCGGGGTTGCCCCCTGGATAATGGGCAAGAGGCCGACTAGCTCGCCCTCCCGACCGAAGAAGAAGAAAGCCAAATCGATTAGGCGAGACTGCTTGAAGAAGGATCTGGCCTCGCCCACCCCGACCCCCAGCCGCATCGAGAACCCTCCTTCCCTGCCGAAGGTACTCCTCTTGTCTCACTTTTTGGAGTAAACTCGCTATGTTGTGTCTGACACATTTCCCTTCTCGCCGACATGTTCCGAAAATTGCCACCGATAACCCTTCGGCGGATACCGAGTCGGTTCATCCCTTCGGTGAAAACCCGTCGCTGGTCTCAGAGGCTCCCCCCCCGATTACTCAAGGCCAGCCCACGATCAATCCCGGTAATATCTCCTCCTGTCATTCATCTTACATGACTTGTTTTTCTTTCACTGACTCGTTTCTTCGCAGCTCTCGCCCTCGACAGCCCAAAGCTCATCAACCGGAGCCCCCAAACTCCCGTGCCCAGTGGCGGAACTAGGATTTTGAAGTCGCACGGGCACAATCTAAGTACTGTCAATTAGGGGGGTTCGGGGGGCAGCGCACCTTGAGCTGGGATTCGGGGGCAGCGCCCCCAAAATTTTTTTTTTGCAGGCGGGTGACCCTCCTAACTCCTAAGCAAACTAAAACAGAAAACCGGGGAACAAGAGTAATTACCAATGGTGTGTTCCAGCAACAAAAGACGATTGAAGCTCCAAATCAACCCTTCACGATGGATTCCAGCAACACAATGATGTGTACCTAACATTAAAATGCTCGAAGATTGGCACAATGGTGCGTTCAAATCAACCTTTCACAGAAATCTGGACTGAAATCAGTCCACATTTCAGTCCAAATTTCAAGAAGAAGAAGAACCTCCTGTCCAGGGCTAGTTCGGCCCAAAACCGGTCGGGCACGTGCCGGAAGAAGAAGAACCTCATGTCAAGGGCTAGTTCCGCCCAAAACCGGTCGGGCACGTGCCCTACCGTGTCCAGGGCTAGTTCCGCCCATGCCCGTGCCCAAAGATCCCATCAACTCGGCAACTGGTCTTCCCCTCTCGACCAGGAGTGTTATTACCGTATCAACCGCACCCGCGTCATAGTCTAGTCCTCAGATGGAGGAAGATTTTGTCGCCCCCATCGCGTGGCGCACCCCCCGAGATGGGGCAAACCGATCCACCTGCTATTTGGAAAAAGCACTGAAGGGCAACCCGACCCTTCTCACCAATCCACTGCCAAGAGCCCATCGCATGCCATAGGTAAGCGGGAACTTTGCCTAGTCCTTTCGCCTCACTTGACTTGACTTTTCTTGCTAGATCTAAAGACTGCGGAGGTGGAAGCCGATGAAGAAGAGGAGATGATGTTGCCCCGGTCTCACCCCAACGAAATGGAGGACTATCTCGACGCCCGCAGGAATGGCAGAACTCAGCGGAAGCAAATAGCGGAAGTCCTGTCAAAGCTCGTTTGGATGCGCCGAGCCGATTCGCTGGCAGTGAACAGGCTCCAAGCGACAGTCGAACGGTGGATGGTCATGATCGAGAGGGATTACACTCACCTTCTCGGCGAGTAGGAGCAGCAGGGTGAACATGAAGAGACATCCCCAGGAAGGCACATCGCGCGAATCCGGGACCAGCTGCGCTTGGCCAACCAGAGGTTTACCGCCATGACCGCTTACTACTATCCACGAGTGCCACCAAGGTCAGGAAGGCGAGGTCGGGGCCGTTGATGATGAGAGCAGTATTGAGCTCTGCTGGATCTCGCTTCTTCTTACCCCAACCTCCAGGCCTACCCTTCTCACTATGTACTCTTTCCATCCTCTGAACAATTATACATTTGCTTGGTATTATTTTTTATGGCTCTCGCCTAGCGAGATGTCTATAACGTTTAGCTTTATATATTCTGCTTGCCGAGTGCCTGGTTCTCGCACCACTTTTACTTTTCACACTTGTATGATACTTTGCTCTTACCCGGGATCCCTCCCGGAAGATCTCGCCGTTTGCAGGTGCGAGAGGCGTCAACGAGGTGGGGTGGAATACGAAGAGTCAACATTAAAATTTGCTAACCGCACTTCCGCCGCCTAGGAAATCCCTAATGATTACCTCTCTCTATATAAATAGGCGAGTCCACCAATCATATTTACTTATTTCTGACTCGCGCCTTCGTCTTTCCTTTCCTTGCTCCCGTCGCTATCTGCAACTCAGAAGCTCTCGCCTTCTAGCCCTTTCATTCCCTTTTTGTCTTTTCTTCAAGACGCCTGGCGAGACCGAAGGTCGTTCTAAGTGTGCCCAAACCTTCCTGGACCATAACTTCCCGTCATGCCGGTTGACCGAGAAGGAATACCTTTCGGTAGTCGCAGATTTCATCCCGCCGGAGTTTGTTGCGCGTAACCCTGAAAATGAAGACAAGGTCAACTTTACACAGGAAGGGGAGCTCGCCGTCCCTCTGGAACATTTTGAGGTGGGGTTCCGCCTCCCCCTCTAGTAGGAGGTGCGCCAGGTGATAACTTCCCAAAAAGAAGTTATCTAGTACGTCATTTTGATTTAATAACTATCGTATTGAGAAACAAATGAATTAAATAAAGAAAAATATGAGTAAATTCATACTTATTTTATTTGTGATTAATATGTCTAATTTTCCATTATTTTCTTGCTAGAAATGTTGAAGAAATCGATCCGGAGAAGCAAAGCTGGAATTGTTTTTGGACTGCGCAGGTTGTTGCAACAACCTGAAAAAGTTGTTGCAACAACTGCTGGACGGATTTCGAATTCTAAATTCGAATTTTGCGCCAAAATGAAAACTGAAAAGAGGCAACTTTTGGTAAAGGGCTGTACGTTTTTAAGAGTATAATCTCATACCATATAGAGAGAACTAATGATCATTAAGGAGGAGATCTTGGAGCCATCATCTTGGAGATTACTTGGAGAAGAAGAACTAGGGCAAACCGGATCTCGGCGAAGGACTGCATAGGGTCGACTTGGAGAGCAATTTCCGGCACTATTTTGAATCCTTTCCATCATGTGCTGTAAGATCTGTCTTATTTTGTGTGTTGCTTCTCTTGCTATGAACTAAATTCTCCAAGCCTTGTGTAAGGAGAGTACTATGTGTGTTTTTATGGTGTATGTTTCTTGCTTGTTGAGATTTGTTGGATGATTTGTTATCTTGTGAACTTTTGAATCTACTTATGAGATTTTTTGGCTTTGATCTTCATCTTGTATTGCATTGCGAGAATCGAGAGAGGAGTGACATAATATATGCTTGAAGGTCAATTCATTGCACCGCAAGAATCGAGAGACGAGTGGTGTAAAACGTTTAACCAAAGGTCTCCACTTTTGCGTTGTACTTCGAGATTCGAGAGAGGAGAAGTGCAATCGCTCATTAGTTCACCGTAGTTTAGAGGAGTGGAGGAGACTCCCTCGTTTTGCTAGCAATTCGATTTTTATGATAATCAATATTCTTCATTCATCCTAAGTTAGCGATAACTAGGAGAATTTAGGACGTTGGGATTTCCGAGATTCGAGAGATGAGGATTTCTTCTATAAAAATCATTGCATGATAATTCCTTCAACACTTTCAACTAATACTATTTCTCCACACCATTTAGACGCATATAGGAAATCTGAAATGCAAGACTAATTTCTCCAATCGGTAAAAGAATTTCTAAGGATCTCCGTAGTTAAGTTAGATTAAATCTTTATTAAAATTTTCATTACTCCCAAAAGTATTTTACTCATCTTGTTTGGATTTAAAGAACGGTGTAGATAGTACTTGCAAGCATTAGGTTAATCACTTCTCCGAGGGAACGATCTCACTCACACTTTATTACTTGTTACGACACGTGCACTTGCGTTATTATATACATATATTTCGGGCGTATCAAGTTTTTGGCGCCGTTGCCGGGGAGGTGCTATTAATCTATTGTTCATTTTCTTGCAATATTAGTAAACCCTAATATTTGGAGGTCAAACTTTAATTTTGTTGAAATATCTGTTTTTTCAAAAAAAAAATCAAAGTAGGTTTATTCATTTAAATTATTTGTGTGTAGTTGATTTGTGCAAAGATTAATATCCATTTAGTGAATTCTCCCACGCAAAATCATGTATTCATATTTATATTCTCGATGTCATTATTGCGGGGCATTCAATCATGCTAGTGATGATTGTTATATAAAAGACTGTAGTTACATGTCATATGGCTCACCCTATGGAGTACCAACATCTGATGATACTTCATATAGTGCTCCTAATTTTTATAATTATGCTCCCCCACAACATGCAACGTTTCCGCATTTCAACCCGACCCCTCAAAGGCCGAGAAGAAATGAGAAACAATGCATATTTTGTCATAGCACCGGGCACGCTATGAAAGAGTGCACTGCATTTCAGCGTCAAAGAGAAGAGTATAACAAACCTAAAATTCAAATCCTCTCATCATCTTCTTATTATGACATTCCTTATGATTCTAATGATATATACTCATTACCTCCTTGTCTACGAGGAAGTATTGGAGATATAACCATCATGTTTGTTGATGATCTGTGCAACGACGTCACAGAGCTGCCTCTCCCTACACATTCATCACTTAGTTTGGATTCACACATGGAGGAACCAACCCACATATTCTCTAATAATACTATCACCCCCGTTCCTCCACCTTCTTTGCACGAATTTTATACACCTATTTTTATCAATCATGTCGAAGATATTGCGCTCGGGGATAATCCTGAACCTGAGGATGTGACAAAGTGTATCAAAGATATTATCCTCTCTAATGGAGGGAAGAATTCTTTGGAGCACTATGATGCGCTTGAAGAGGATATCCTTTCTGATGAGCAGATATACACTTCTTCATTGGATGAGGAGGTTCAACTCACCACTGAGGCCCTTGAGTTCTCGGGCCCCCCTTGTTATGATGCTTACGATACCGACATCGATCAATCTTCAGAACCTACTGGAAGTGAAACCGGGATCACTCCCATAATTAGAAATCATTTATGTCTTTCTTCTATTTTATTTCCTAATCTCCTTTCATTATCTGAGCCCAAGCAAGTTGATGCGTCACAAATGCTCAAAGAGGTTATTGAGAATTATCCTCAAGTTGATGAGATGGGTATCCCCTTATGTGAGGAGGTTGAGTCCTCCACCATAGTTGAAGCCTCATTCATTTTCTTCTCTCCCTATAGCCTTTCTGTTGACGAAGATACCTTGCTAGGCAAGGATATAAATTATGGTGAGAATAGTGAAGAGCACTCCACTTCTTACTTTTTGTTCCCATTACCGGCGATAAACATGTATTATTATTTAGGTAAAGAGGTGGTTATTTTATCGTCGTATCGGTACCCGCTGCCGACGCATATATTAGAACAATTACGTGTTCATTTCTCTTTTCATCGTCCCATAATTTAGAATTTTAAAATTTCTGAATAAGTCGTGCTGGGGAGACAATAAACCCAGTAGTTATCTTTCGTTTACTGCATATTGTGTTTTCATTTTCCTATCCATTGTTGTAGTCCGATAATAAACTATCCGCTGCTTGGGAGGCAACCCAATGTTTAATTTGCATTATTAGTTGGCTTTGTAACTTTAATTTAGCAATATATATAAATATATATATTTACTATTTTCGTACTAAGTATGTTTAGCAGCTTTTAGTTATATTAATAAATTTTTAAAAAAATTGTAAATAAATGATGATTAATGTATGAATGATGATGAGAAAAAAGAAAAGAAAAAAAATCTATTTAAGTCAAACTATTTGGTAGCTCTGATGATGCTTATCCTATGACAATTATTATGTTTTGACTTGAATATTATGGAATGACTTTTGGTGCAAGTCATGAAAATGGTTTCTATGATAATCATCGTGCGCATGTGCTATATTTGTGTGACTTTTGATTATTCTCAGCGAATCTAACACAAATATACATCATGTTAATGACTATGTCCACTTTGAGGATGAATGTTTTGCAGGTTAGACTAAATGACGGGATTATTGAGAAATATCGTATGTTGGGAGAAATGTGGGTGCGTCAACAAGAAGCAATAGATAACCACTCCATCACACCCAATTCAGGGGAGTTATTTAAATTTCAATTTTTTTCTTCCTTAAAATTATTTGTTTATTAGTAAACACAGCTTAGACTATCCATATGATAAAAAACGAATTATTTGCTAGGGACTAGCAAATGACTTAAGTGTGGAGGTGGCGTGCTATAACCCCTACCACTTGAGTGAAGAATAATTCATTTAAATATAAATTTAATGATCTTAATTCTTGTTTTACTTAATCATTAGGCTATTCTAGACACATTCAATGATAATTAATTGGTATGGCTGAACAATCCAAAGAGTTCATTCTATGAATTTGAAGTTAGTAAGATTTTTTCTGATAAAGCTCGCTCAAGCATTTTTTTTATATACAAAATATTTGTTTACTTCCAATGCAATATTGTGATATTTACCTCTAAAATAATGGGAAGAGATGAGCAAGAACTAAGTCAATGATATATGCCTACACATGAGTTTAGCTAGTATTCCTTTTGATCATTCACTAACATATTTGAGCTTGAACTTTGACCTACACACTATTTCATGCTCATCTGTCATTTGTTCCCACTAGTTGTACCTTAATAAGTTAGCCATTTATGGGTGCCAAAATTTTCTTTAAATGGTTAAATTTTATAGTGATATGTGGCCTAGGTATATGTCTACATACTTGGAATGATCCCAACTATGATGAAAAAAAATAATGGGAAAAGAAATTTGTGTCATAGTGATATGCGGCCTAGGTATGTGAATGCATACTTAGAATGATCCCAACTATGATAAAAAAAAGAGAAAAAAAATGGTTGAAACATCATAGTGATATGTGGCCTGGGTATGTGCACTTATACTTGGAATGATCCCAACTATAAATAAAAAAAATGATGATGCACGACCCCATAACCTGGTGAATTATTAAGGATACTAACTAGAGGTCATCATACTATTACCAAAGTTATCCATAAATTCCGAACCAAGCCAAAACTATCCGACTTTTATTTGAACTACTAACTCTTGAAGAGGTTAAATCATAGACTTAGCATATTCTTATCCTTTCCAATAAAATGCGGAGGTTCAATATAAAATTTTGCATGGAAGTAAACTATTTTTAAAGAAAACCATGCACCGCACTACGATATTTGTTTGAGCTTTATCTTCCATCTAACTAATGGAATTGTGAATGAATGAGCTCTCATAGATTGCTAAGCTTATCAGTTGAGTTAAACGAGTTTCTTGAGTATGCCGCGATTATTTTGTTTTCAAGAACTAAAGATCATTTGAGTTCATATCTTATTACTTCTTCACTCATGCTATTGTTATGAAATGACTTTGCTAGGGACTAGCAAACGTTTAAGTGTGGAGGTGTGATAACTTCCCAAAAAGAAGTTATCTAGTACGTCATTTTGATTTAATAACTATCGTATTGAGAAACAAATGGATTAAATAAAGAAAAATATGAGTAAATTCATACTTATTTTATTTGTGATTAATATGTCTAATTTTCCATTATTTTCTTGCTAGAAATGCTGAAGAAATCGATCCGGAGAAGCAAAGCTGGAATTGTTTTTGGACTGCGCAGGTTGTTGCAACAACCTGAAAAAGTTGTTGCAACAACTGCTGGACGGATTTCGAATTCTAAATTCGAATTTTGCGCCAAAATGAAAACTGAAAAGAGGCAACTTTTGGTAAATGGTTGTACGTTTTTAAAAGTATAATCTCATACCATATGGAGATAACTAATTATCATTAAGGAGGAGATCTTGGAGCCATCATCTTGGAGATTACTTGGAGAAGAAGAACTAGGGCAAACCGGATCTCGGGGAAGGACTGCATAGGGTCGACTTGAAGAACAATTTCCGGCACTATTTTGAATCCTTTCCATCATGTGCTGTAAGATCTGTCTTATTTTGTGTGTTGCTTCTCTTGCTATGAACTAAATTCTCCAAGCCTTGTGTAAGGAGAGTACTATGTGTGTTTTTATGGTGTATGTTTCTTGCTTGTTGAGATTTGTTGGATGATTTGTTATCTTGTGAACTTTTGAATCTACTTATGAGATTTTTTGGCTTTGATCTTCATCTTGTATTGCGTTGCGAGAATCGAGAGAGGAGTGACATAATATATGCTTGAAGGTCAATTCATTGCACCGCAAGAATCAAGAGACGAGTGGTGTAAAACGTTTAACCAAAGGTCTCCACTTTTGCGTTGTACTTCGAGATTCGAGAGAGGAGAAGTGCAATCGCTCATTAGTTCACCGTAGTTTAGAGGAGTGGAGGAGACTCCCTCCTTTTGCTAGCAATTCGATTTTTATGATAATCAATATTCTTCATTCATCCTAAGTTAGCGATAACTAAGAGAATTTAGGACGTTGAGATTTCCGAGATTCGAGAGATGAGGATTTCTTCTATAAAAATCGTTGCATGATAATTCCTTCAACACTTTCAACTAATACTATTTCTCCACACCATTTAGACACACATAGGAAATCTGAAATGCAAGACTAATTTCTCCAATCGGTAAAAGAATTTCTAAGGATCTCCGTAGTTAAGTTAGATTAAATCTTTATTAAAAATTTTCATTACTCCCAAAAGTATTTTACTCATCTTGTTTGGATTTAAAGAACGGTGTAGCTAGTACTTGCAAGCATTAGGTTAATCACTTCTCCGAGGGAACGATCTCACTCACACTTTATTACTTGTTACGGCATGTGCACTTGCGTTATTATATACATCTATTTCGGGCGTATCACCAGGCCCTCCGGTACTTTGGGGTGGTACTGGCCCAGATCAACCTTAACTATGTCGCTATCATGGCGGCTTTCGCCTGCTATATGCGGGTAGAAAGGATCGAATTCAACTTGTCCATCTTCTGGAAGATGTTCAACTTCCGCGCGAAGGGTGGGGTGGTCTTCTTCTCGGGCCAGATGGTGAAGACTAGTGGTCTCACCAATAATAACCACAACTAGTATAACGACCCAGGGAGGACCCCTAGCGCCGCCCAACCCAACAACAGTCCATGTAGAACCCATGACACTACGGTGGTACAGTCGAAATCTACAAGGCTTGCAAGCCGTACACCCCAAAGCATCTCTGGTATGTTTATCAGCACGGTGCATTGTTTCCACGGGGTCTCGAACCCGCAACCTTGATAAGAAGCCTTTAATACTACTCCTCATCACCAGCTCAGTTGGTGATAAGGAGTGGTATTAAAGGCTTCTTATGAAGGTCTCAGGTTCGAAACTCTGTGGAAATAATGCGCGCTGTCGATAAATAAGCGCGAGCTGCTTTGCGGTGTACGACCTGCAGGCCTTGTATATTTCGGCTATACCACCATGGCGCCTTGGGTCCTCCTTGGGCTGCTGGTGGGCTGGGCGGCGCTGTGCTCTTAGCAGGCCAAGTTGTTACAAAAAAAGTGCACTTTTTTTGTAACGACCCAAGGAGGACCCCTAGGGCCGCCTGGCCCACCAGCAGCCCATGGAGTACCCATGACACCACGGTGGTACAGCCAGAATCTACAAGGCCTGCAGGCCGTACACCCCAAAGCATCTCCACCCTATTTATCAACACAATGTAGTGTTGCCACGGGGTCTCGAACACTGCGGGTTCGAGACCCTGTGGAAACACTACACCGTGCTGATAAACAGGGCGGAGATGCTTTGGGATGTACGGCCTGCAAGCCTTGTAGATTCCGGTTGTACCACTGTAACGCCCCGAAACTCAAAAGAGCGACGGGGGACATTTTGGGCCAGTTTGGGTTCTGGTTGCAAGCACACGGCCTGGGACACGGGCGTGTCCTAGGGCGTGTCAAGCTTGTGTCGACACTCATCCGGGAAGTCGACATTTTGATCTCGACATTGTGTCGATACTGGGCACACGGCCTGCGACACGGGCATGTCGCAGGGCGTGTCGACCCGTGTCGACACTTAGCCCGCGAAGTCGACACTCTGCGTTCGACGAAGTGTCGAGACATGACACATGGCCTGCGACACGGGCGTGTCACAGGGCATGTCTACACTCGTCCCGGGGAGTCGACATTTTGCTCGACGATGTGCCGAGACAAGGCACACGGCCTAGGACACGGACGTGTCCAAGGCCGTGTCGTCAGGTCGACGATCTTCGCTTGACGAAGTGTCGAGTGTCGAGACCGTGTACACAGCCTGGAGCCCAGGCGTGTTGAGGTGACACGGGCAAGGACACGGGCGTGTCCTACAACCCGTGCAGTGCTCGGGTTGTTTTGGGGGAAAAACGATGGGGGTACACGACCGGCCACACGGTCGTGTCAGGTGGAACACGGGCGTGTCAGGTCAAAGACGGGCGTGTTCGATGCCCATGTGTTGTTCCAGGCGAGCCAATTTTGACGGCGAATGAGGCACACGGCCCTGGACACGGGCGTGTGCCAGGCTCTGTGCGGTCCAGATTGGGCATTTCAGTCCCGAATCAAAGCCGTTCATTTCTTTAATTGATGATCCAACGGCTGGGGGTTGTTCCTGAAGGGATATACCCGGGATTGGGCCTTAGAAACCCTCACTTTTCATGAGTGGTTATCTTTCTAAAAGCTTAGAGAGAGAGGAGAGCCAAGGAAGGAAGAAGGAGCTAGATCCGGCCATTGGAGGAGCTTCGAAGCTCCAAATCGCGAGCCAACTCCGGATCCACGGAGGCAAAGCTAGTGTGGTGTTTTTCATCCGCTTACTTTTCCATGGCGCCAGAAAAGAACGCAAGGGTAATGATTCTCTTCTTGAGCATGAGTAGCTCTCCTTCTTTGCATAGGAAGCCCGCTCTCGCGAGTTTGCGGAGAGTTGGAGGCGTTCCTTCAGGTAGATATGTGAAGTCCCCGTTGTTTAGAGTCCGTAAGCGAGAACAGACATAAGCATGATGTGTGAAGCCTATCCGGACATGTTGGTCTGGATCGGTGATGTTGCATTGCATAATGCCGAAGAAGACTCCGTGCTATTGGTTGTTTTTCGGGTTTTCTACACGGTAGATTGCAACATGGAGCCTTGGGGATTAACCCAAAGGTGCACCCGGAAAACTGGGTGGATGCGTGATCTTGCCAACTTGGAGGCCTGAGAGCCAACTTGAACATAACCGAGTTATGTGAAATTGTGTGACGAAAATGGAACTCGGGAGAAGTTTGACCCGCGCAAATGACTTAAATTGTCGTTGCGACGTGAGCACGGGTTAGATGGAACCGTACCCACTTCTATGTCGTTCGGGCTAAAGAGACCTAAAGTTACGTGGCACTTGCCGTTGGCATAGATGAGAGTTTTTGGCGGTCTATGGCTTAAACTATCGTGACCCATGCCAGGAAGACAAATTGCTCATAGGTTTGGCCGTCAAAGTGGCGGTGGTGAGTCCGGAATGTCTATGGCTTTAATTGACGTGACATCGACCGGTTCACCGAGAATGTGCCCTGAGAGCACGGGGCGTGTGGCCGTGCGAGCCAACGTCTGTGATGAAATGGTTTTATATATATTGCTCGCTTATGCTAATGAAATGCAGGGAAGGAGCATCGCCGCCCCGAGTTGGGGGCGGGATCGTTATAATTTGGTCAGCATTGCTGACCGTTGCCTTGTTTTGCCACCGTGTGGTGGTTTGTTGCTTGCAGGTGCTGCTGGACCAAGCGGTCAATAGCGGGCTAAAGCCCAAAATGCGAAGCTGGCCCTCGAAGGCCTAATTGGAGTGTTTACTGTTTTTATTCATGTATGACCGGCCTACGTGTCGTGGTTTGTAAATCATGTAATATCAAGTGAACCATTTTGTAAGGCCTTAAGACTTGAACTGGTGTATGTGTAACATTCTTATTTTGGTATTAGTGGACATTCATGTTTTAGTGCTGGGTTCTTTATTTCAACTTTTATAAACTGCTTCCGCTAGAATGCCCTGTGTAGGACGTTATGATTAGTTGGATGGTTTCCATGAGTAACCACCCGGTCTGTCTGTAGTATATGGCGTCGGGCCCCGGCCGGACCTACTGCTATATGCTATGCGACAGATAGGGGGTGTTACAATTTGGTATCAGACTACTGTTTTGGTCGGGCTTAAGATGAATTTGTGGACGAATTATTTTTAAGGGGTGGTGAGCACATTGTGTGCGTCATCGTTATAACAGAAAAAGAACCCATGAATGTCCACTTAGGAATGAAAATACACGTGTTTGAGGAACCTGCGTGTTCCTATAATTGCTGTTTGCAATTTTATTTGGTCGCTTAACGGTGTTTTGTACCACTATAGGTGACCAGAAGTGGTGTTGGGCCGTCGGAACGTCGAGTTTCTGAGGCTAGCAGTGCACCAGATGTTGCTCCTGCAACACCTCTATCGGCTGAGAACATATGATTGGTGGCTGAAGCGGTGTTGGCCGTGATAAATGCGCAGCCTGCAAGGCAAACGCAGCAGCCCGCTCCTGCGATGGAGCAGGAACCTCTTCAAGAGGCTGAGCCGAGGATAGTGGAGCAAGTGGTTGTGGAACCGGTGGTGCCAAGGAGGGCAACCAAGAGACAGCTTAAGCATATTATGAGCTTTAATCCTCTTGTATTCTCGGGGTTGAGAACCCCATCTCAAGCTGAAAACTGGCTCTCCAGGGTGAAGAGAGTCATGACAGCAACGGATAGGGGTGCAAGTTGAGTTGAGCCGGCTCGAAAGCTCGATGAGCCGGCTCGAAAAAAGCTCGACTCGAGCTCGAGCATGTCGAGCTCGAGCTCGAGCTCGTCGAGCTCGAGCCTGATTTCGAGCCGAGCTCGAGCCTAATTAAACCTGTTCACGAGCTCGCGAGCCGGCTCGCGAGCTTTTTTTTTAATTAAATAATATATATTATTAGTATTAAATATTTTAATATATTATATTATTAACATTATATTAATATAATATTATTACAGTAATAGTTTTATATTATTAATAAAATAAAAAATTCGAGCTGAGCTCGAGCTCGAGCTCGTCGAGCTGAGCTCGAGCTCGTCGAGCTCGAGCTCGTCGAGCTCGAGCTCGAGCTCGAACCTTGCTCGTCGAGCTCGAGCCCGAGCCTTTTAAAATAGGCTCGTCGAGCTCGAGCTCGAGCTCGAGCTCGAAAAAAGAAGCTCGAGCTCGAGCTCGAGCCGGCTCTTTTTGATGAGCTCGACTCGAGCTCGACTCGTTTGCAGGCCTAGCAACGGAGACGAAGGAGTGGCAAATGACCACCATTGCTACGTTCCTTTTGGACGGTGAAGCGAGATTATGGTGGGAAGGTTTGGAGCTGCATCATTTGAGAGGTAGACAACTTACAGACGTCCTGATGGAAGAGTTCTAGGGATTGTTCTTAGCAAGATACCTCCCTTCTACTCAGAGGATTTCGATGGAGAACGAATTTCTGAAGTTGGTTCAGGGTGAGAAGAGCGTGGATGAATATCTCCATGAGTTCACTCGTTTGAGTTGATATGCTAGCTCCACCATCGCGGATGAGGAGCGCAAAACGAATCGATTCTACGAAGGCTTGAGAGATGAGTTGAGATTACTACTCTCGGGGCCGATGACGCAGGGTTTCTTAACCTTGGTCAATACTGCCCGGTCCTTGGAGAAGGGCATGAAGAACGTACAGGCAAAGAAAAGCTTGGGTGATAGGAAGTCTGAATTCAAAGTGCCGACTACTTCAAAGTCCGGTTATCGAAGATTCTTTAAGAAGCATAGGACTTCGGGTCCAGCTCCTTCTAGTGCTTCTGGGGTGACTACGAGTCGGACCCCGGGTGCATGTTTTACTTGTGGAAATTTGACGACATCTCTATGGACTTTGTGCACGGTTTGCCAAGGTCGCAAAAGTGGAACGACGCTATTTGGGTGGTCGTGGATCGGTTAACGAAGGTGTCGCATTTTATTCCGCATAGGAAGGATGATCCGGTGGAGAAGTTGGCAAAACTTTATGTGGATAACATTGTACGGCTTCACGGTGTGCCCCGCAGCATCGTGAGTGACCGAGATGGGTGGTTCACGTCCAATGATTGGAGGCTAGTGCAACAAATGTTGGGAACAAAGTTGAAATTTAGCACAGCCTTCCATCCGCAAACGGATGGGCAGACCGAGAGGGTCAATAGAACCATGGAAGACATGCTCCGCATGTGTGTCTTGGATTTTGGAAAGCAGTGGGAAGACCACCTTTATTTGGTAGAGTTCGCACACAACAACAGCTACCAAGCGAGTATTCAAATGACGCCCTTCGAGGCCCTATATGGTAGAAAATGTCGCATGTCATTGTCTTGGTTAGAAACGTGTGAGTCAAAGTTGTATAAGCGATTAGAAGTGGAGGATGCTACTTCTTTGGTAAGAACCATTCGGGAGAGGTTGCTTGTCGCTCGGGACTGGCAAGCGAAGTACTATAATGCCAAGCACAGGAACGCGGAGTTCGCTGTGGGCGACTATTTGTACTTAAAGATCAAGCCATTCAAGGGTGTCTCGCGGGTGTGGCGATTGAAAAAGCTAAGCCCGAGGTACCTTGGGCCGTTTGAGGTTCTGGAGCGAGTTGGTGAAGCAGCCTATCGGTTGAAGCTTTCAGTGGAGCTTAGTGGTTTACATGATGTATTCCATATTTCGGTGCTTCGGAAGGTAGTGCAAGAGCCTATGCAAATGATCGCGGTTGACCAAGTGTCGGTGGATAGTGGCCTGACGACAAAGGTCAAGCCCATGCGGATTGAGAACTCGGAAGTCAAGCGGCGACGCAATAAAGAGATCAGAATGGTCAAGGTCCGGTGGGACAATTACGGTCGTGAGGAGCTCTCTTGGGAACGAGAGCAGACTATGCTTGACGAGTATCCGGAGTTGTTCCGCTCTGGTACAAATTTTGGTTTTGTACATGTCTTTCCTTTATATAATTTCGTGGACAAAATTCTTTTAAGAGGGAGAGAGTTGTAACGCCCCGAAACACAAAAGAGCGACGGGGGACGTTTTGGGCCAGTTTGGGTTCTGGCTGCAGGCACACGGCCTGGGACACGGGCGTGTCCCAGGGCGTGTCAAGCTTGTGTCGAAACTCAACCGGGAAGTCAACATTTTGATCTCGACATTGTGTCGAGACTGGGCACACGGCCTGCGACACGGGCGTGTCGCAGGGCGTGTCGACCCGTGTCGACACTTAGCCCGCGAAGTCGACACTCTGCGTTCGACGAAGTGTCGAGACATGGCACACTGCCTGCGACACGGGCGTGTCGAAGGGCGTGTCGACCCGTGTCGACACTCATCCCGAGGAGTCGACATTTTGCTCGACGATGTGTCAAGACAAGGCACACGGCCTAGGACACGGGCGTGTCCAAGGCCGTGTCGTCAGGTCGACGATCTTTGCTCGACGAAGTGTCGAGTGTCGAGACTGTGTACACGGCCTGGAGCCCAGGCGTGTTAAGGTGACACGGGCAAGGACACGGGCATGTCCTAGAACCCGTGCAGTGCTCGGGTTGTTTTCGGGGAAAAAAGATGGGGGTACACGGCCGACCACACGACCGTATCAGGTGGAACACGTGCATGTCAGGTCGAACACGGGCGTGTTCGATACCCGTGTGTTGTTCCAGGCGAACCGATTTTGACGGCGAATGAGGCACACGGCCCTGGACACGGGCATGTGCCAGGCCGTGTGCGGTCCAAATTGGGCATTTCAGTCCCGAATCAAAGCCGTTCATTTCTTTAATTGATGATCCAACGGCTGGGGGTTGTTCCTGAAGGGATATACCCGGGATTGGGCCTTAGAAACCCTCACTTTTCATGAGTGGTTATCTTTCTAAAAGCTTAGAGAGAGATAGAGAGGAGAGCCAAGGAAGGAAGAAGGAGCTAGATCCGGCCATTGGAGGAGCTTCGAAGCTCCAAATCGCGAGCCGACTCCGGATCCACGGAGGCAAAGCTAGAGCGGTGCTTTTCATCCGCTTACTTTTCCATGGCGCCAAAGAAGAATGCAAGGGTAATGATTCTCTTCTTGAGCATGAGTAGCTCTCCTTCTTTGCATAGAAAGCCCGCTCTCGCGAGTTTGCGGAGAGTTGGAGGCGTTCATTCGAGTAGATATGTGAAGTCCCCGTTGTTTAGAGTCCGTAAGCGAGAACGAACATATGCATGATGTGTAAAGCCTATCCGGACATGTTGGTCTGGATCGGTGATGTTGCATTGCATAATGCCGGAGAAGACTCCGTGCTATTGGTTGTTTTTTGGGTTTTCTACACGGTAGATTGCAACAGGGAGCCTTGGGGATTAACCCAAAGGTGCACCCGGAAAACTGGGCGGATGTGTGATATTGCCAACTTGGAGGCCTGAGAGCCAACTTGAACATAACCGGGTTATGTGAAATTGTGTGACGAAAATGGGACTCGGGAGAAGTTTGACCCGCACAAATGGCTTAAATTGTCGTTGCGTCGTGAGCACGGGTTAGATGGAACCGTACCCACTTCTATGTCATTCGGGCTAAAGAGACCTAAAGTTACGTGGCACTTGCCGTTGGCATAGATGAGAGTTTTTGGCGGTCTATGGCTTAAATTATCGTGACCCATGCCAGGAAGACAAATTTCTCATAGGTTTGGCCGTCAAAGTGGCGGTGGTGAGTCCAGAATGTCTATGGCTTTAATTGACGTGACATCGACCGGTTCACCGAGAATGTGCCCTGAGAGCACGGGGCGTGTGGCCGTGAGAGCCAACGTCTGTGATGAAATGGTTTTATATATATTGCTCGCTTATGCTAATGAAATGCAGGGAAGGAGCATCGCCGCCCCGAGTTGGGGGCGGGATCGTTATAATTTGGTCAGCATTGCTGACCGTTGCCTTGTTTTGCCACCGTGCGGTGGTTTGTTGCTTGCAGGTGCTGCTGGACCAAGCGGTCAATAGCGGGCTAAAGCCCAAAATGCGAAGCTGGCCCTCGAAGGCCTAATTGGAGTGTTTACTGTTTTTATTCATGTATGACCGGCCTGCGTGCCGTGGTTTGTAAATCATGTAATATCAAGTGAACCATTTTGTAAGGCCTTAAGGCTTGAACTGGTGTATGTGTAACATTCCTATTTTGGTATTAGTGGACATTCATGCTTTAGTGCTGGGTTCTTTATTGCAACTTTTATAAACTGCTTCTGCTAGAATGCTCTGTGTAGGACGTTATGATTAGTTGGATGGTTTCCATGAGTAACCACCCGGTCTGTCTGTAGTATATGGCGCCGGGCCCCAGCCGGACCTACTGCTATATGCTATGCGACAGATAGGGGGTGTTACAACCACTGTGGTGCCATGGGTCCTCCATGGGCTGCTGGTGGGCCGGGCGGCCCTATGGGTCCTCCTTGGGTCGTTACAAAAGCACAACGCCGCCCGGCCCACCAGCAGCCCATGGAGGACCCATGACACCACGGTGGTACAACCGGAATCTACAAGACCTGCAGGTCGTACATCCCAACCAATCTCCACGCTTGTTTCTCAGCATCGGAAGGTTATTGGCACGGGGCTTCGAACCCACAACCCTTGATAAGCAACCTTCAACAGTTCTCATCACCAACTGAGCCGCAGCTCAGTTGGTGATGAACTCTATTGGAAGAGAGTATTATCAAGGTTGTGGGTTCGATCCCCAGCAACAACCTTCTGTGGTGATAAACAGTCATGGAGATGGGTTGGGTGCATTGGGCCTGCAAGTCTTGATGTTTAGGCTTACTACCAGTGGTTCCGTGGGGCGAGACAAGCCGCCGGCCCAGGCAAGGGTGCGGTGGGCCTCTGAGCTCTAAACCCGGGCTGCTGGTAGGCCGGCGACGCCATGGGGCTGCCTAGTGGGCCTAAACCCGGGTCGTTGCAACTGGGCCAAGAAGTTCATTTTTGTTTTCGGGAACTTTGACAATGTTCCCCTCACGTCGGTCCAATATGACGAGGCGACCTACAAGCCCCGAGCCCTTGGGGGCATGAGGGCGCCCTTCTCGAGTTCTTCAGAGTAAAGACCTTTGACATCCAGTCCCTTCGGCTAGATCTGGGTTCTCTTCCGCCAGTCCCTCCCGATGAAGGTTCCTTTTTGGCCCATTTCTGCAACCCTTCATCAGAAAACATGAGTTTTAACTATTAAAGCTTTCGCAGGTGAACGAGAAATTCCCCTCCACCAGCCCTTTGATGAGACTAGGGGTTTCGCCAGCACCCTAGCTCTCGTCAAGTCTGCCACCCTGGCCCGCCGAAAGGAGCCCGACTCCTCTTCCATACAGAGTGCCCGAAAGCAAAAGCCCAACTCCCCCCTACAGCTCCTCCCAAGAAAATAAAACCGTTTGCGGCGCACAAGGGCAAGTCCCCTGCCGAGATCCTAACCGGACCTCCGGCAGAAACCCAGACCACGCTCCCAGCTTCAGCAAGGGGAGCCATTGTTTCCGCCGAGGTTCAAGCGCCCTTGAAGGGGGTTCCCGCCAAGCCCGTGTCGAGAGGGAACCACAACTTCGGCCTGGGAGGGAAGCATCTAGACGAAGAGGGCCGAGTACTCCTGTAGTGGGACCTAGAAACCAACCAGGTCACTCTCTCGTCACTTATCCCCTCCTGGTGGAACAAAAAACCTCTAGCGGTGAGGCCTATGCGATAGGCTTCGGGCTTTATAGCCGGGAGGACGCGAGTGTCTACGACCAAGAGACCACGAAGGTTCTCTCTCACGAGGTTGTGCGAGCCCAGATGCATGCGCTTGCGCTCACACATATGTGCGCGCGCCGCGACCTCCATATAGAGCGGGACCTAGGAGACGTAAGGAAGTCGCGGGATCAATCCACGGCTGAGGTGGCCGCACTGAAGCAGATCTGGCGGGCTCGCCAAAGCTTATCGCCCTTTGCCCGTCAATTGAGGTATGTAAGGCTTTTGATGCCTTTCGCATTTTTATTTTTGTCACAGCTAAATGACTTTTTAGGCAGGATTCCGCCCAAGCCCAATTATCACGTGCGAGGGAGGCCAGCCTTGCCTGCAAGATCAAAATTCTGAAGGCCAAGCCCAAGCTCACGCAAGAAGCCAAGGCGCCGGCTCCGTCTCCTCTGAACGAGAGGCTCCGAAATCATCACTTCACCGAGTATGAGATCAAAGTGATGATGCAAGAGAATGCGCAGATGGCGATCACGATGGTGATTACAGTGTTGTGGCAGTCTGGCATTTTGAACGAAGGTGGCGAGACCCTTACCGCATGTGGGGTCCTGCTCTATATGTTCGAGCCCATCCCCAAACCCGCAGTAGAGGGAGGTTCTCCGGGCGAAGATGCACCAGAGCTTGGCCAGGGTGACAAGTACATCGACGGTTCCTCTAGTAAAACCTCCAGCGGGACCTCCAGCGGCTCCGCCTGACGGCCTCTTGCCTAGCTTCTTTTTATAATTTCCCTTTTTGAGTTGCTCCTTCTAGCTGATGTATGAGGCGAGAACCCTTGATATTATGTAATTTTTTGGTGTTATAAAAAAACTTACTTTCTTTTGCCTTTGACCAAATGTTCTATTGTTGTCCTTTTTCTCAATTGTCATTGGCGGAATGCTTCTGCACTTTTGCTAGAACCCTATGCTCTTAGGCGATAACCGCAGACATGTACCCGTCGAGTGGGAATTCATAGAGCATGCCCTGTCGAGAAGGATTTCTCCGAAAAGCCCCTACTGAGAGGGTCTCATCCCCTCACCATTTTTGTTTCATGTCCACTGCACGCGGCTTGGTGCTTTCACATACATCTTAGGCTTTTTAGGTGACAACACCAGCCAGTTCGCAGCGTGGGTTATCGAAGTAAACTCCGACAAGAGGGGGGTGCCGAATAGGCGCGCCGAGAAGCCCATGCCGAGCGAGAAAAGCGTCGGTCAAGCCCTGCCGAAATGCTACGTGCCGAGAGGCCATGGGCTCCCACCCCCACCCCCCAAAGCTTGCTAGTGAAACTCTTCGCGATGTTCATCCTGGGCCCCACTTCTCCCTTAGCTAGGTGAGAGTCTGACGACGGGAGTGACCCCCAATTTCGTTATTCTTCCTTTTTGTCTTCGTCAACGGGTGAGCCTTTAGCCCCGACCAGCTTGGTGGGAGCCTGGTCGGTAGGCTCATTTGGTGCCAACTATAATCACAAATCACATCCCTTTCCTCCCAAGTGAGCCTGCGGCCCTGCCAGCTGGTGAGATCCTGACAACGGGTCTACTCGGGTCTGAGTGCGTCTTCCAGCCCTGCCAACTAATGGGAGTCTGAGCTGTGGGATCCTATCGGGGTATTCCCTTACCCCCCCCAAGCAAGCCTATGACCCTGCCAGCTAGTGAGAGCCTGACAGCGGGTCTACTCGGGGCTGAGTGCACCTTCCAGCTCTGCCAGCAAATGGGATCCTACGCAGCGGGATCCTCTGTCACAACCCGCATTTTCACCACAACGACGAAATATCAGAGTAAGGGAAAAATTCATGTCATGATGCCACATCAGCAGGGATAACTGCAGACGCTCAGGCAACACTCCGACTCAATACTAAAAATATGATTTAAATGTTTTATGAAAAGAGCCCTTGACCATACCAGCTAGAGAGAGCCGGACAGCGGGTCTACTCGGGGCCGAGTGCGCCTTGCAGCTCTATCAGTTAATGGAAGCCTGAGCCGCGGGATCCTTTTGGGGTGTTCCCTTACCCCCCCCCCAAGCGAGCGTACGACCCTACCAACTAGTGAGAGCCTGACAACGGGTCTACTCAGGGCCGAGTGCACCTTCCAGCCCTGCCAGCAAATGGGAGCTTACGCAGCGGGATCCTCTCTGGGTCTTGCAAACTACCATTATCTTTCCCTTTCCCCCAAGCAAGCCTACGGTCCTGCCAGCTAGAGAAAGCCTGACAGCGGGTCTACTCGGGGCCGAGTGTGCAACATCCCGACTTTTATTGAGCCACCAGAGCCCTAGTGAGCCCAATAAAAGTGGCCTGAACCCTACCCATGACCTGGTGGGAGATAACACTCGGCGGGAAATAAAGCTAGAGAACTCCGAATTTAGTTTTGTCAGTTCCCGTGACCTCGTATAGTCGATACGAGTGCATCAGAACTCGCTCGGTTGGACCCCGAGGTCATATAGTGGATGTCACGATTCCTCGTAAAACATAACGAGAGCAGATTTTGGATATCGAGATAGAGAACTCCGAATTGAGTTATGTCGATTCCTGTGACCTCATATAACCTAAACATGTGCATCAGAACCCGTTGCGTCACAACCCGAGATCTAACAACAATTTTACACATTTCGACCATTTTAGCGCGCTGCGACGCGCAAATTTTTGAATTTCACCAAACAGACTCCGATTTAACGCCAGTGAGTGGCATTGGACTCTTGTGGTCAAGACTAAATCAATGGAAGTCGTCCCAGTCAATTTCGATGACAATTGGTCAACCCATGGTCAAATCAAGCGTAGTCGTGCACCGAAAAGCGTGCGCACACCAATTATGACACGACACCCAAACTTTGACCCAACCCCGATGAATTGGACCCACTTTGACTTTGACCAATAAGGGGGACCCACCCTAGGGTTGACTTGGTCAACCCCTCCTAAAGACTCATTTTTGGATTTTTCTCCAAGTGGGGGCCCACCCCCTCTCCATGGGTGGATAGCCCTTGCCCCCTCACTCTTCTTTGAGCCCCAACCAGTAAGCCCCACGATAGGTTAGATGGAGGCCCACCCTACCCCTCCTCTCCTCTCCTTCCCCCTCTCTTTTTCAAAAGGCCCAAGCCCATAAGGGCTTCTTCTTATTATTTTCCCCACATGAGGGAAAAGATAGGGCCTCCAGCCGTCCTTGGACAGATGGAGGGTGGGTATTAATCCCTCCCTATGGAGGGATTAATCCTACCTTGGATAGGGGAGGAGAGCCCCTCCTCCCCAAGCCTATAAAAGGCCCCCTCCCCCTCTACTCCCCCTCAAGCCTCTGAGCAAGACCTTCCCCACTCCTGCACCCCCCCTGCCGGAGCCCAGGTGGCCGAAAAATCCAAGCCAAGGCCCCTTGCCCCCTCCACCACCGCCAAATTGGCATGGCCGACCAGGCCGGCCCCTCCCGAGTCCACCAGACCCAGGTGGAACCTCTATGTAACAACCACTATCCGTCGCATAGTATATAGCAGTAGGTCCGGCCGGGGCCCGACGCCATATACCACAGACAGACCGGGTGGTTACGTATGGAAACCATCCAACCAATCTCAACGTCCTACACAGAGCATTCTAGCGGAAGCAGTTTATATAGGTTGTAAACAAGAACCCAGCATTAGAGCACGAATGTCCACTAGTACATAATTAGGAATGTATACAAAATACCCAAAATCGGCCTTAAGGCCTTACAGAATGTTTCACTTGGATAATACATGATTTACAAACCTCGGCACGCAGGCCGGTCATACATGAATAAAACAGAAAACATTTCCACTTGGGCCTTTGAGGGCCAGCTTCGCGAAAAGGGCTTTAGCCCGCTATTGACCGCTTGGTCCAGCTGCACCTGCAAGCAACAAACCACCGCACGGTGGCAAACAAGGCAACGGTCAGCAATGCTGACCAAATTATAACGATCCCGCCCCCAACTCGGGGCGGCGATGCTCCTTCCCTGCATTTCATTAGCACAAGCGAGCAATGCATAAACCATAGCCATTTCATCACAGACGTTGGCTCGTACGGCCACACATCCCGTGCACTCAGGGCACATTCTCGGTGAACCGGTCGATGTCACGTCAATTTAAGCCATTAACATTCCGGACTCACCACCGCCACTTAGACGGCCATTCCTATGAGCAATTCGTCTTCCTGGCATTGGTCACGTCAATTTAAGCCATTGACCGCCAAAGACTCCCATCTATGCCAACGGCGAGTGCCACGTAACCTTAGGTCTCTCTAACCGAACGACACAAAGCGGGTACGGTTCCATCTAACCCGTGCTCACATCGCAACGACAATTTAATCCATTTGCGCGGGTCAAACTTCCACCGAGTCCCATTCTACCGCAAGACACATAACCCAGTTATGTTCGAGTTGGCACTCAGGCCACCAAGTTGGCAAGATCTCGTATCCGCCCAGTTTTCCGGGTGCACCTTTGAGTTAGTCCCCAAGGCTCCCTGCTGCAATCTACCGCGTAGAAAACCCGAAAAACACCCAATAGCACGGAGTCTTCTCCGGCCTTAAGCAATGCAACATCACCGATCCGGACTAACATGTCCGGGTAGGCTTCAACCAAAATGCCTATGTCCGTTCTCGCATACGGACTCTAAACAATGGGGACTTTACATATCTACCCGAAGGAACGCCTCCAACTCTCCGCAAACTCGCGAGAGCGGGCTTCCTATGCTAAGAAAAGTAACGATTCATGCTCAAGATGAGGATCGTTACCCTTGAGTTCCTCTTTGGCGCCATCGAAAAGTAATCGGATAGAAATCACCGCACTTGCGTTGCCTCCGTGGATCCGAAGTCGGCTTGCGATTCGGAGCTCCGAAGCTCCTCCAATGGCGGATCTAGCTCTTCTTCCTCAAATGGCTTTCCTCTTTCTCCAAGGGTTTGGAGAGATGATCAAGTGAAGAAAAATGATGGATTTCAAGTCAACTCCCGGGTATATCCTCTCAGGAACAACCCCCAGCCGTTGGATCTTCAATCAAGGAAACAAACGGCTTTGATTCGGGGCTGAAATGCCCAATCTGGACCGAACACGGCCTGGCACACGCCCGTGTCCAGGGTCGTGTGCCGCATTCGCCGTCAAAATCGAATCTCCTGGACCCTCACACGGGTATCGAACACGCCCGTGTTCGAGCTGACACGCCCGTGTTCCAGCTGACACGGCCGTGTAGCCGGCCGTGTACACCATGATTTTCCCCCGTTTTCAACCCGAGCACTGCACGGGTTCTCGGACACGCCCGTGTCCTTGCCCGTGTCACATTGACACGCCTGGACCCCAGGCCGTGTACACGGGACATTTCGTCGAGGGGAGAACGACGACTGGATGACACGGCCTTGGACACGCCCGTGTCCTAGGCCGTGTGCCTTGTCTCGACGATCGTCGAGTGAATCTCGACGACTTTCCCGGGACGATCGTCGACACGGGTCGACACGCCCGGCGACACGCCCGTGTCGCGGGCCGTGTGCCCATTCTCGACGAATCGTCGAGTATAACTCGACGATTTCACGGCTAAGTGTCGACACGGGTCGACACGCCCTGCGACACGCCCGTGTCGCAGGCCGTGTGCCCATTCTCGACGAATCGTCGAGTATAACTCGACGACTTCGCGGCTAAGTGTCGACACACGCTTGACATGCCCTGGGACACGCCCGTGTCCCAGGCCGTGTGCCCTCTGCCAGAACCCAAACTGGCCCAAAACGTCCCCCTTTGCTCCTTTGAGTTTCGGGGCGTTACAACTCTACCCCTCTTAAAAGAATTTCGCCCACGAAATTACATAAAGGAAAAAAAAACATGTACAAAACAAAATTTGTACCTGAGCGGAACAAATCCGGATATTCGTCAAGCATCGTCTGCTCTCGTTCCCAAGAGAGCTCCTCACGACCGCAATTGTCCCACCGGACTTTGACCATCCTGATCTCTTTATTGCGTAGCCGCTTGACCTCCGAGTCCTCAATCCGCACGGGCTTGACCTTTGTCGTTAGCCCACTTTCCACCGGCACTTGATCGACCGCGATCACTTGCGTAGGCTCTTGCACCGCCTTCCGAAGCACCGAAATATGGAATACATCGTGTAAACCACTTAGCTCCACTGAAAGCTTCAATCTATAGGCCGCTTCTCCAACTCGCTCCAGAACCTCGAACGGTCCAAGGTATCTTGGGCTTAGCTTTTTCAACCGTCGCACCCGCGAGACACCCTTGAACGGCTTGATCTTTAAGTATACATAATCGCCCACAGCGAACTCCACGTTCCTGTGCTTGGCATTATAGTACTTTGCTTGCCGGTCCTGAGCAATAAGCAACCTCTCCCGAATGGTTCTCACCAAAGAAGTAGCACCCTCTACTTCCGATCGCTTATACAACTTTGACTCACCCGTTTCTATCCAAGACAACGGTGTGCGACATCTTCTACCATATAGGGCCTCGAAGGGCGCCATATGAATACTTGCTTGGTAGCTGTTGTTGTATGCGAACTCCACCAAATAAAGGTGGTCTTCCCATTGCTTTCCGAAATCCAAGACACACATGCGAAGCATGTCTTCCATGGTTCTATTGACCCTCTCGGTCTGCCCATCCGTTTGCGGATGGAAGGCTGTGCTAAACTTCAGCTTTGTTCCCAACATTTGCTACACCAGCCTCCAATCATTGGACGTGAACCGCCCATCTCGGTCACTCACGATGCTGCGGGGCACACCATGAAGTCGTATTATGTTATCCACATATAGCTTTGCCAGCTTCTCCACCGGATCATCCTTCCTATGCGGAATAAAATGCGACACCTTCGTTAATCGATCCACGACCACCCAAATGGCGTCGTTCCCCTTTTGCGACCTTGGCAAACCGTGCACAAAGTCCATAGAGATGTCGTCAAATTTCCACTCCAGAATAGGCAAGGACTTAAGAAATCCTCCCGGCTTTTGGCACTCTGCCTTTACCAAGGCGCAGGTTTGGCACTTCGCTACGTATAGCGCCACATCCTTTTTCAAACCCGGCCACCAAATAGTTTCTTGACGTCGCGGTACATCTTCGTGCTCCCCGGGTGAATCGAGTACTTGGTATGGTGTGCCTCGTACAACAACTCCACCCATAAATTGCCCACGCTTGGGACGCACAGACGACCGTCTTTCCACAGCAATCCGTCCTCCACGACGAATTGGGAATTTGACCCATCCAGAGCCTCTATCATGAACTGCTTCATATGAGCATCCATATCCAAAGCCTGCCGCCGAATCCGATCAGCCAGGTCATATTGGACTTCAGTCCAATTCAGAACTGCTTCAGCACTTGCTTGCTTATCCACACAAACAATCTCCAACGCCTCCAACTCCCGCACCAACCGCTCATCATGCACCGATAGCCAATTGGCTTGAGCTGGGCTCGGCGACTCAACGCGTCCGCAACCGCATTCCCTTTGCCAGGCACGTAGTGGATCTTGAATGTATAGTCCCCCAGGAACTCCATCCATCTACGCTGCCGCATATTCAGATCCTTCTGATCTATCAGGTACTTTAGGCTCTTGTGATCGGTGTAGATATCAATCTTCACACCGTACAAATAGTGTCTCCACAGCTTCAAGGCAAAAATCACGGCCGCTAACTCCAAGTCATGGACCGGATAATTCCTCTCGTGCACTTTTAGCTGTCTCGAGCCATAAGCTATCACGCTTCCGTGCTGCAGTAGCACGCAACCCAAACCGCTGCCCGAAGCATCGCTATATATCTCATAGCTTTCGGTTCCACATGGCGAACTCAGCACAGGCGCCGTGGTCAACCGACACTTCAATTCCTCAAAAGCTCGCGCGCACTCCGGCGTCCAAACGAACTTATGCTCCTTCCTCGTCAAAGTAGTGAGAGGTAGCGCTATCCGCGAGAAGTTCTCTACGAAGCGCCTATAATAACCAGCAAGCCCCAAAAAGCTCCGGACTTCTGCTACCGTAGCAAGCTCAGGCCACTCCCGTATCGCAACAATCTTCGCCGGATCCACCGCAATACCCTCTCCACTCACTATATGCCCGAGGAACGCCACTGAGGATAGCCAAAACTCGCACTTCGAGAACTTGGCATACAACTGATTTCTCCTTAGCGTCTCCAACACCAAATGAAGATGCTTGAAGTGATCTTCCTCACTTTGCGAGTACACCAAAATATCGTCGATGAAGACGATCACGAAATGGTCCAAGTACTCCCTGAACGTCCTGTTCATCAAATCCATGAATACTGACGGCGCATTAGTCAGCCCAAACGGCATGACCGTAAACTCATAATGCCCGTATCTCGTACTAAACGCTGTCTTCGGGATATCACTCTCCCTTATCCGCAGCTGATAGTACCCAGACTTGAGATCTAACTTCGAGTACACCGTCGACCCGACTAACTGATCAAAGAGATCATCAATCCTAGGGATCGGGTACTTGTTCTTCTCAGTCAGCTTGTTTAGCTCCCGATAATCAATACACAACCTCAAGCTTCCGTCCTTCTTCTTAACAAAGAGGACCGGTGCGCTCCAAGGCGAAGAACTCGGGCGCACATACCCTTGCTCCAACAACTCTTGCAGTTGAACTTTCAGCTCCGCCATTTCCTTAGGCGCTAGCCGATACGGAGATCGTGACACAGGCTTTGCACCTGGCACTAGCTCGATCGTAAAATCTATCTCCCGTTGAGGCGGGGCTCCAGGAAGATCTGCGGGGAACACATCAGGGTATTCCGATACCACTGAAATACAATCCAACGCGGGCTTCGGCTTTACAACCTCCACTAGTGTAAAGAACAGTTCTGCTCCAGCACGAACCGCCTTCACCACCTGAAGAGCAGACATCAACGTCTTGCTCGACCCCTTTAAGCCCGTAAACGTCGTCTCACGACTTGCTCCCAGCTTGACTTCCTTGCTACCGCAATCTATATGGGCCTGCTGCTCCGAGAGCCAGTCCATGCCAAATATGACGTCGAACTCCACTAACGGAAGTAAAGACGCTCGCAGGTCGAACTCCTGCTCCCCAATACGAATCTTAACATCGCAGATCCTAACCGCTCGCATCGAACACCCATTGGGCAACAACACATCCAACTTATCCTTCGCCATCGAAGAAGGGACTCCGATGCGTGATATAAATCCTTCGGACAAGAAGGAGTGTGAAGCTCCCGTATCGAAGAGTGCTCGTGCCGGATTTTCACAAATCAATACAAATCCTAAACAAGTAGTGGTAAGGTAACATGTGCATAACAAGCATATAAAGGAAATTGACTTGCTATAAATTAAACCGTACCTGTCACCACATCAGCTTGTTTAATGGCCTCCTGTTGGCCAAGATTGTAGACCCTTGGTTGGGCCGGAGCATAGTGGGATGCGGTCGACTCCACCGCCTTTCCCTTCTCTTCATGTAGGTAGCTCCCGGCCTCCTCTCGGACTTAGGACGTCCGCTCCAACAATCACGGGCGAAATGCCCCGTCTTTCCACATGTAAAACACGCACCCGGGGTCCGACCCGTAGTCGCCCCAGAAGCGCCAGAAGGAGCTGGACCCGAAGTCCTATGCTTCTTGAAAGCCCTCCGATAGCCGGACTTTGAAGTAGTCGGCACTCTGAACTCAGATTTCTTTCACCCAAGCTTTTCTTCGCTTGCACGCTCTTCATGTCCTTCTCCAAGGACCGGGCAGTATTGACCAAGGTTAAGAAACCCTGCGTCATTGGCCCCGACAGTAATAGTCTCAGCTCATCCCTCAAGCCTTCATAAAAACGATTAGTCTTGCGCTCCTCATCCATGATGGTGGAGCTAGCATAACGACTCAACCGCGTAAACTCGTGGAGATATTCATCCACGCTCCTCTCACCCTGCACCAACTTCAGGAACTCATTCTCCATTGAAATCCTCTGAGTAGAAGGGAGGTATCTTGCTAAGAACAATCCCGAGAACTCTTCCATCGGAACGTCTATCAGTTGTCTACCTCTCAAATGATGCAGCTCCAATCCTTCCCACCACATCCTCGCTTCACCGTCCAGCAGGAACGTAGCGATGGTGGTCATTTGCCACTCCTCCGTCTCCGTCGCTGTCATGACTCTCTTCACCCTAGAGAGCCAGTCTTCAGCCTGAGATGGGGTTCCCAACCCCGAGAATAACGGAGGGTTAAAGCTCATTACATGCTTCAACTGCCTCTCAGTTGCCCTCCTTGGCACTATCGGTTCTACAACCACTTGCTCCACCCTCCTCGGCTCAGCCTCTTGCAGAGGTTCTTGCTCCATCACAGGAGCGGGCTGCTGCGCTTGCCTCCCAGGCTGCGCATTTATCACGGCCAACACCGCTTCAGCACCAATCGTATATTTTCAGCCGACAGAGGTGTTGCAGGAGCAACATCCGGTGCGGTGGCACTAGCCTCAGAAACTCGGCGTTCTGATGGCCCAACACCACTTCTGGTCACCTATAGTGGTACAAAACACCGTTAAGCGACCACATAACATTGCAAACAGCAATTATAGGAACACGCAGGTTCCTCAAACACGAGTATTTTCATTCCTAAGTGGACATTCATGGGTTCTTTTACTGTTATAACGATGACGCACACAATGTGCTCACCACCCCTTAAAAAGAATTCGCCCACGAATTCATTTAAGCCCAACCAAAACCAGTAGTCTGATACCAAATTGTAACACCCCCTATCCGTCGCATAGCATATAGCAGTAGGTCCGGCCGGGGCCCGACGCCATATACCACAGACAGACCGGTGGTTACGTTATGGAAACCATCCAACCATCTCAACGTCCTACACAGAGCATTCTAGCGGAAGCAGTTTATATAAGTTGTAAACAAGAACCCAGCATTAGAGCACGAATGTCCACTATTACATAATTAGGAATGTATACAAATACCAAAATCGGCCTTAAGGCCTTACAGAATGTTTCACTTGATAATACATGATTTACAAACCTCGGCACGCAGGCCGGTCATACATGAATAAAACAGAAAACATTTCCACTTGGGCCTTCGAGGGCCAGCTTCGCAAAAAGGGCTTTAGCCCGCTATTGACCGCTTGGTCCAGCTGCACCTGCAAGCAACAAAACCACCGCACGGTGGCAAACAAGGCAACGGTCAGCAATGCTGACCAAATTATAACGATCCCGCCCCCAACTCGGGGCGGCGATGCTCCTTCCCTGCATTTCATTAGCACAAGCGAGCAATGCATAAACCATAGCCATTTCATCACAGACGTTGGCTCGTACGGCCACACGTCCCGTGCACTCAGGGCACATTCTCGGTGAACCGGTCGATGTCACGTCAATTAAAGCCATTAACATTCCGGACTCACCACCGCCACTTAGACGGCCATTCCTATGAGCAATTCGTCTTCCTGGCATGGTCACGTCAATTTAAGCCATTGACCGCCGAAGACTCCATCTATGCCAACGGCGAGTGCCACGTAACCTTAGGTCTCTCTAACCGAACGACATAAAGCGGGTACGGTTCCATCTAACCGTGCTCACATCGCAACGACAATTTAAGCCATTTGCGCGGGTCAAACTTCCCGAGTCCCATTCTACCGCAAGACACATAACCAGTTATGTTCAAGTTGGCTCTCAGGCCACCAAGTTGGCAAGATCTCGTATCCGCCCAGTTTTCCGGGTGCACCTTTGGGTTAGTCCCAAGGCTCCCTGCTGCAATCTACCGCGTAGAAAACCCGAAAAACCCAATAGCACGGAGTCTTCTCCGCCTTATGCAATGCAACATCACCGATCCGGACTAACATGTCCGGGTAGGCTTCAACCAAAATGCCTATGTCCGTTCTCGCATACGGACTCTAAACAACGGGGACTTTACATATCTACCCGAAGGAACGCCTCCAACTCTCCGCAAACTCGCGAGAGCGGGCTCCTATGCTAAGAAAGAGGAGCGATCATGCTCAAGATGAGGATCGTTACCCTTGAGTTCCTCTTTGGCGCCATCGAAAAGTAATCGGATAGAAATCACCGCACTTGCGTTGCCTCCGTGGATCCGGAGTCGGCTTGCGATTCGGAGCTCCGAAGCTCCTCCAATGGCGGATCTAGCTCTTCTTCCTCAAATGGCTTTCCTCTTTCTCCAAGGTTTGGAGAGATGATCAAGGAAGAAAAATGATGGATTTCAAGTCAACTCCCGGGTATCCTCTCAGGAACAACCCCCAGCCGTTGGATCTTCAATCAAGGAAACGAACGGCTTTGATTCGGGGCTGAAATGCCCAATCTGGACCGAACACGGCCTGGCACACGCCCCGTGTCCAGGGCCGTGTGCCGCATTCGCCGTCAAAATCGAATCTCCTGGACCCTCACACGGGTATCGAACACGCCCGTGTTCGAGCTGACACGCCCGTGTTCCAGCTGACACGGCCGTGTAGCCGGCGTGTACACCATGATTTTCCCCCGTTTCAACCCGAGCACTGCACGGGTTCTAGGACACGCCCGTGTCCTTGCCCGTGTCACATTGACACGCCTGGACCCCAGGCCGTGTACACGGGACATTTCGTCGAGGGGAGAACGACGACTGGATGACACGGCCTTGGACACGCCCGTGTCCTAGGCCGTGTGCCTTGTCTCGACGATCGTCGAGTGAATCTCGACGACTTTCCCGGGACGATCGTCGACACGGGTCGACACGCCCCGGCGACACGCCCGTGTCGCGGGCCGTGTGCCCATTCTCGACGAATCGTCGAGTATAACTCGACGATTTCACGGCTAAGTGTCGACACGGGTCGACACGCCCTGCGACACGCCCGTGTCGCAGGCCGTGTGCCCATTCTCGACGAATCGTCGAGTATAACTCGATGACTTCGCGCTAAGTGTCGACACACGCTTGACACGCCCTGGGACACGCCCGTGTCTCAGGCCGTGTGCCCTCTGCCAGAACCCAAACTGGCCCAAAACGTCCCCCTTTGCTCCTTTGAGTTTCGGGGCGTTACACCTATCCCTCCCCTCTCCCCATTCTTGACGTGTTGCATGGCCCCCCCCAGCAGCCGGAGCACCGCCGGAGCCACCCGAGCCTTGTTCCAGGTCGGGTGGTGCCCAAGGAGGAAGGATCCTCACCCATCGCCGCCGGTGGTGGCACCGGGGAGTGTTATAGCACTGGGGCGGCGACCCCCCCAACGATAGAGAGCGGCGGTGCCGCTGGAGAAATGTGGCTCCGGCGGCACCCGCAAAACAGAGCAGCCTCTGTTTATTTTCTCGCGGCGGCGGCTGGCAGCGTATGGCCGTCGGACCACCACTGGCGAGAATCCCGACCCCCGCGCACGCCGGCCGGGGGTTGAAAGGTAGCCGACAAATAGCCCGAGGAGCGGGTGGTGCGTGGAGCCGGGAGCAGGGCCACCGCCACCCCTAAGCTCTCGGGTTTGAAAATTCCTACGGCGGCCGGGGCGCCAAGCCGCCGACCACCGCCCCAGAGAGTTGTCGTCCCCCCGACGAGTTGATTAGGGTCGGTGATGGTGGTTGGCGGAGACTGGCCGGCGGTGGTGGAGGGCTGCCACCCTCCACACCGCCGGGAGGCAGCAGTGGCCGTCCATCTCATGATGAGATTGGACGGCCCTGATCATCTTAATTCCCCCCCCGCGCCTCAGCATCAGCGCCCCACACAGCAGATCCACTGCCGATTCGCTATGGGGAAAAAAGGTTAAATTTCGTTCTACGACTCAATTTCAGCCGCAGGATCAGATGGATCTTCTATTGGCAGACCAAATCAAAGGGCAGGAAATTTGGGAAATTCTTGGCAAACCTATGCCTCTAGAAGAAAAATGACCAACATGAAAAATATTTCCCATAATAAGGGCTACCTCCACAAAAATTTAGAGAATTTGTGGAGTTAATTTAGTATTTTTAAAAGACAAAATAAAATTTGATTGGCTAAATAAAATGCCCAAAACACCTCGAAAAATTATAAAAAAATTATTAGGCTCATTTTAAGCACTCCTAAGGGTTGTATCAAAATTTGGGGTCATGGAGATAAGTTTTGATATTTTTTATAAAATGTTGGAAGCCTAGGGTCGCGCATGGATCTTTATTCCGCTCGTTTTCCCTAAAAGGTGGAAATTAGAGTGCGCGACCATTCCTTTATAATCAAATAAGTACTTTAAACAATTTTATCTATAAGTGAGGCCGAGGCAAGTGACTAAGCTCCAGGGTTTCCGAGATTTCGTAAAACCGTCGAGCGCCTCGACTCTCGGGTGAATAGGGCACGCTCGGAAGGTGAGAGTACGAGTGATGACTTGGAGTTGTCCCTAACAACTAATAAGAATATAACTCCTAGTCAACTCTTGATCTAATTAAGCCGTAATAAATATGACGCAACCAAATTAATTGGATCCTAATAATTGATGTAACCCAATAAAATCTCCTTTAAATCTCGAAGGAATTGAAGCCTTCTGAATAGGAGTGATTGGACTACTAACCATTTCTTCTTGAGTTTTCTCCAGTCTCATACTGGTCACGCTTTTCTCAGTACTTTCTATTCAATACTACTCCAGTCTTGTACTGGTCAAACTTTTCTCAGTACTTTCTATTCAGTACTACTCCAGTCTCGTACTGGTCAAGCTTTTCTCAGTACTTCCTATTCAGTACTACTCCAGTCTCGTACTGATCAAGCTTTTCTCAGTACTTTCTATTCAGAACTATTCAAGTCTCGCACTGGTCAGGCTTTTCTCAGTACTTTCTATTCAGTACTACTCCAGTCCACACTGGTCAAGCTTTTCTCAGAACTTTCTATTTAGTACTACTCCAGTCTCGTACTGGTCACATTTCATTCCATCACTTTAAATAAGCAACATAATCACCGCACTTGTCCTCTTTGCAATTTACTATTCAATCCCGGGTCCTGCTCTGACGAGCAATCATTGCTAAAATTGAGCCATATTTGGGGATAACCGGAGTCGAAGTAGTCATCCAAGTCTAGCCCCAAATATTACGCTCCCACGCTCCTTGTTGAAAGTTGAGCTAAGAGCCGACACCCGAAGGCTAAAGCCTAGTAGGGCAGACCGACGTAGACCCGGTGTATATATATATATATTGTTTGCCTTTTGTTTGATTGTTTGTAAATTGCTTGCGGTGAAATAGTGGCTGGTCAGTCCCTCCCGCAGACAGTTCGTATCGGTGCGTGAAGGTCGATGACTCAAGGCGACAGGGAGATGATTACTACGGATGACTGGACGTTATATTATTCCCCGTCGGGCTTTTCCTCCGCTGGTCGGCCAAAACGATTCGCCGGATGTCGCTCACATCTAAGAGTACACAAGGTTGTACGTTAGGGCCTGGGGTTGTGCGGTGCGATCACCCCCAGAAGTGGCAGGACTGGCCAGTGTCACCGACGACCACATCAGTGAGGCCCGCGGGGCTTGCTACCCTGCTGGAACAAAAGCGGTCCACACTATGTCGACATAGGGTTTGTGTGCACGACTATGAATGCTTGCGGTGTGTGCGCGGCTGTGAACGCCTGCGATAAAGTTCAGGTGTGAAAACCTGATGTGCTGATGTACTAGTGGGGCCTTGTTATAACTGGTTTATATTACTGCTGCTTTTCTTTCCAGTTATATTATCCCTCACTCTTTTATAATTGCTCCTAGTTGTACATATATGAAATATTGTGTTAACCCTCTCTTGCTTCGACTATTTAATTTTGTTACATGGGTGTGTGCTCATCCCAGGATATGGATCTGGGGAGAAGATTTGTTTCCACTTAGTTCTATGATTAACGGTTATTTAAATAACCATTCATAGGAGGTGGATCACCGTATTGACCTGCTGCCCCAGGAGATTACGCCAACAACTAGGACTACTCGAGTAGATGCACCCCCGCCGTCCCCAGAGTTTAGAGACGTGAGTACCGCCGAGCAACGTAGAGATAGAGTATGAGTGATATATGTAGTACATGTATAGCACACAGGCTTATATAAACGCTTACGATTCGGCCCTAGAACCTATGTGTTATTGATATATTATATATATCTGCAATGGTTTCATGTTAATGCTTCCGCTATACTTTGATGGGTTGTGAATGTTATGATTTGAGCCGAGCAAGACGGCTATTTAGTGCTTAGATAGGGTGGATCGTTTCCCTTAAGGAGCACTGGGTGGACGTCTTGGGCCAGTAGTACCCCTTCAGCCCGACCTGGACAAAAGGTTGGGGGGCACTACAAATGTATCAGAGCCAGGTTCAGGATCAGAGCCATCACGATTCGTCCTTGTGGAGCAGTCTGAGGATCCCTCCATCCCTCGCTTCATTCTGGGTTCGGGATGAACCTTGCAGTGGAATCCTGGTGGACCCTAGTGTAGAGGCTTAGTGATTCTAGACTGTACGATAGTACGCCCATACACCGTTGTTTTCCCTTGGGTTGTCGTTTTTTCAAATTTCCCCTACTTTTGCCAAATACTGACACTCTTTCCTGTTTCTTCTCCAGATAACGGAGTACAGTAACATGGGATCCTCGTCCAGAGGATATGTTCCAGCTACCCCACCACCAGACCCAGTCGCTCCCGCGGGCGTACCGTTTGCCGAGACAGATATGGGCAGACACTGACGGATATTCTAGCGACTTTCCGGGCTGCCCTGACACAGACACCGCGAGAGATGACCGCACCCACCGATCTGCTAACGACTTTCTGAGGACTGAGGCCTCCCCCTTTCAGAGGTACATAGATGGCCATCCAGGTAAAGGGGTGGGAGGAGCGGGTGGAAGAGCTTTTAGTAGGAATGATGTGCCCAGCTATGGTTGCAGTCTCTTTGGTAGTGACCCTTTTGGAGGGATACGCGAGGGATTGGTGGAGAGCGGCTAGTCGCTCTACTTTTCGACGTCGGCCGTTGAGAGCGATCCTTTAGGGGGAGTTTTCTGTGGCTCTACTGTAGTTCTTCATCACGGATGCAGACCGAGCTGCATTGTAAGAGAGGTTCTTTCTCATTCGACAGGGCAACCGCATAGTGACAGAGTGTGAGAGAGTTTATACACCTGGCACGCTTCTTCGGGAACTTGGCTGCCTCCGACAGGGATAGAGCTTCTCGGTTCTACCGAGGACTATGAGACGACCTGAGGCAGGCCCTGATCATGCTCTCTCAGGCCACCTTTCAAACCATAGCCACCCATGCGGCAGTATTAGAGTTGGACCAGCAGACAGTAGCTTAACGGCGTAGAGGTTAGGTAGAGATTACTCGAGACCCGAGGCGAGACGGAGGAGTCGCTCCCCATAGACAGGATAGAGAGAACAGGCAGCGTCGCCACAGATAGCCCTATAGGCGCCCACCAGTACCCCCAACACCCCCAGCTGCGCAGCTAGATATTAGACCAGCTCCAGCACCGCAGCCCCCACCAGTGACCCGACGAGATGTTCCCTTCGCAGGGAACTGCTTCTTATGTCAGCAGCTGGGACATATGAGGGCCTTTTGCCCACAGGCGACATGGAGACCGGGATTAGGAGCAGTTCAGGATGGCCAACCGGTATGGGGACAGGGTCAGAGAGGCCGCAGAGGCAGAGCATGCAGGAGAGTCCAGTAGGGCCGAGCAGCGCCCCTGGAGGAATACGCACTGGACTTGCAACACAGACCGCCCCTGACGTAGTCATAGGTATATACTTTAGGTGATAGGGAGATATCATTTCTTACTACTGGTGTTGTATATTACATATATATATATGTGCTTACATCTTCTGTATTAGTTAGATGATATATATGTATATGTTTCTCATATCGTCAGGAATCTTATTGATAGAAGGATACCCTGCTAAGACTCTTTTCAACATAGGAGCAACACATTCTTTCATTTCCCACGATTTCATTGCAACAAAAGGAAACGTTATTCGTTCAACCGGACTGTCTATACGAATCCGTTTACCGGACGGGTCAGATGTGGCATCTACGGAAAAATGCTCATTCTAGGCTGTGCTGGGAGAAGTGGAATTTGAGATCTACGCAACCATCCTAGCAATAACTGGATTTGACATAATTTTGGGGATGGACTGGCTGGCCGAACAACAAACACAAATAAACTGTTCCACGCGAGAAGTTCGACTACAGAACCCAAATGGCCAGAGCGTCACGTTGACAGGTGTGCCCTCTGTCTCGCGTATTATTCTAACTTCTACGCGGATTGTGAAACCAGTCCGACAGAAGGACAAAGTAGGTGTGCCCTCTGATACTAGCCCACAGTTTTCACATATAGTCAACTTCACTTAGTCGCGCCGGTTAGAAAAACGTAACAGTAAGATCTAAATGTGAGTTAAGTTCTCACTGTTATCGATATTTATGACGAGTCGGAGAGTCCTATTTATAGGCGTGAGGAGGAGTACCGTCACAACCCATAGTGATAGGATAACCCCTCGTCAATCCCACAACTAGCACCACGTACCTCCACAAGTGCGGATATAGGCATCAGTCCACCACTGATAAAAAACTGTCTACAAAGAAGTGCGGACACACCACTCTATCCGCGCACGATAAACCAACTTAACAGTATACGCGGAAAGCACAACAAATTCGCATAACGAGCAGACAACAACTCAATCCACGTGGACTTGTGACAATCAATCACAGGTTCTGAGCCAAGTCCGCACCAATGAAGGACTACTAGATACCGCCACCATACCGCGTTGATATGCCAACTCCGCATCTAGATCGGCAATACTGCAGACTCCGCGAACCCCAGAGCAGATTACACAAGCAAGCAGATACAACGAACTAGGCAACAACCTTGTACTTGTCATAGTGCCATGACAAAGTCCACAACCAGCGAACTTTGGCAAACAACCCGCCCGAGAAGGCTCCAGTAAGCTATGCGGTTAGCCCCAGCAGGTCCCGCTAACCATCTGCCTTCTTGCGAGCCAGAGTACCTGAAGCTTCAACGAACTGTGTGGTCTCACAACCCAGACCGCAACAACCATAGTAGACAAAGCTAACCACTCAGTTTACTCCACCATGGTGCTTGTTGATCCAAACCGCATGAGAGAAGAAGAGAGGAAGTCAACCAGGCTAACTACCCACTTCAACCCGCAAGGCCGCGACGGTTTGTGCGGTCTGCCTCTTCAGACCGCCCACCTCCACTGCACTCTCACTTCAACAATTTTAACAATGAGGTGCTGCATCGTATGTGCTATAGGACGGGCGATTAGTCTCATTATATTCAAAAGGTTGTGATAAACCTAATAATCCCCCTCTCCACACCATGTACACATGCAAACCATACGACAAACAATATTTCATTGAAGTTAAGGGAACTCCCATAAGTTAAGAAAGAATTATGAGTATTATATCATTAAATTCTCCCCAGGCATTATCATTTCTCCTTGAACCCACAACCTCACTCTGATACCACCTATATGATTAAAGCGTCCATCCAATTAGTCCATAAACTCAAACATTAGAAAAGTGCAACAATTTTCTTGTAAACAAATCACAAACGATAAAACTATTAGGCTTAGGCTGTGTATGAGAATTCGGCCTGGCGGGAGGCCTGCGAGGAGAGAAAAAAACAGCCATTCTAAACGGTTGACTGTGTTATGAAAATCGATCAATCCGAGTGCAGATGAGAAATCTCATGTTCAAATAAATTTTCTAACATCCAAGAACGAGATTATGAGTAATAATGATAATAACGAACAAACAAACAAAGTGCAAGCACCACAAAAGAAGAACAACAAGATTTAAAGTGGTTCCCGAAAATTTGGGTACGTCTACTGTGCAGGCAGAGATAAAATTCACTATTAATTTCTCAAACATACAATATGACTAAATATGGAGGAGAAGAATAGACCGAGAATTTAGATGGCAGTCCAAATCATCTAAGGTCCGTTGTACGTGTTGCGACGAGAAAATAGATCCGGCAAGAGATAGAAGACCAGTTGCGAACGGCGAGAGAGAGAAGACCAGTTGCTAGCGGCGAGAAGAACTTCGAACTCCGGACTCCGACGGTAAAGGAAGAAGCTGAATGCTTGCGATGAGAGGAGCCCAACTCGTCGAGAGGAACACGACGATGGCCGAATGAAGGTCGGCTGGCTAAAAAGCTGCACCGAAGAATCTGCTGAATACATTCGGAAGAACCGACCACCCTCCTATTTATAGGTGGAGAAGAATACCCTAAATTGGGCAAGAAGGAGAGCGGGCCGGCTGCCATCATGAAGGGAATACATCTCTTCCAAAAATAGAGTTGTCAAGTTTACAAACTCCAAATAAACCAGGCTGCCTTCATAGGAAGGAGAATTAACTCCTTTCCAAAAGTGATTGTCATGTTGGCAATCCACGAGAAACTGGGCTGGGGAGGAGAGAAATCTGGCTGAAATCAGGGGATCCAGGAGGGGCGACACTGATTACACAACAATCTCCACCTTGACGCCTCTTCCAGGACAAGCTCCACCTGGCTGAGAAAACTCCAAAAAAGCCCTAACGGTCAACAAGACCTAAAAAAGAACACAAAAGAAACCAACTAAATGTACTTCGGATGATAATGGATCACAAGAGAACTCCTCTGACTTTGAGCGGCACACCAACTGGACTGACGTAGTTGACTCGAAAACGCTTCACCTGAAGCATGATATCAAATTCTCCACCTCCAGCGGTGGTCTCCCATAGCAAAATTGAACCTGTCAAGACTTCTGGCCTTTGATGCGCGCGCAGGAGAAAAATTGATAAATGCAGACACACCAAAAAAATATAAATAAACTGACCTCAGCATGAAAAGATGAACTCCTATGAGAACTAGTCAAAGACGGTGGATTAGACACACTCTAAGCTCATAAATGAGGAGTAACAAAACAAAAGCGCAGGTAATAGGGGGAACAGAACGCATTAAAAAAGTTCTTGACCAGAGAAAATAACTCAAAACTGAGAGTTATAGGAACACAAGCTTAGAAATAGCATGACTACAAAAGGAGAAATGAAGGCAAACAAATGAAGGGAAGGAAACGGAAAAAAGAAAAGGATGAAGAAAATATAGGAAGAAAACACACAATGAAAAAAAATAAGTGAGAAAAGTACTAAATGACATCGTCATCAACATCCTCAAGGCATAGGGATGCGACAGACTTTTCATTTTCATCACCAGAGATCTTGCCCTTCTCCTTGTTCTGAAGCTTCCAACAATCCTTTATTCTATGACCATTCTTTTTGCAGTAGTTGCAGTAACTATCTGTACTTTTCTTGGACTTGCCTCCTCTGCTTGAACCAGCCTGACCCCGAGAGAATAAAGCTGAGCTTTCAACAATGCCTGAGCTGGACGACTTCCTTTGGATGTCATCTGAGAGTAAGACTATCGTGACCTCCTCAAAGTCCAAAATATCCTTACTGTAGGTGAGGATAGTGACCATGCCCTCGTAGGACTTTGAAAGAGATTTCAGAAGAATAACTGCCATGTCCTATTCCTTCACCTTGATATTCATGCTGAGACACTCAGATAACAATTTATTAAAACTGTTCAGGTGGTCATGTAGAGAGGAACCCTCCTTCATGCTGGACTTGAATAATTGTTATTTGTGGTAGATGTGATTGGGGAGAGACTTCATTATGTAGATACTCTCCAGCTTTGCCCAAAGACTAGAGACAGTCGTCTCTGAAATAACTCTATATAACACATCATCGTGTAAGCAAAGTTGTATGGTGGACAAAGTTTTGAGATCTGAATCCTCCCACGTGCGGTCGGTAACCTCAAAGTCCTTATTGGTCGTCCCCAATAGGACACAATGCAAACTTTCCTTAATCAGTATTGCTCGGACCTTGACCTGCCATAGGTCAAAATTATGCTTTCTGTCAAACTTCGTAACTTCAAACTTCGCACATGGTGTGGAAGTCGCCATAGAAATCAAATTGAAGAAATCTGCATGGAGACCGAAGCTGCTGTATAAATTCACGGATCAAGATTGGGAAGATAGGGAGTGGACCTATGTCGTCACCTACCGTTACCAAACTCAAAACGGAATGTCCAAACAGTCGTCGATCGAACCTCCCTCTAATACCACTTGTTATGAAAAATCGGTCGATCCGAGTGCAGATGAGAAATATCTCGTTCAAATGAATTTTCTAACGGCCAAAAATGAGATTACGAGTAAAAATGATAGTAATGGAGAAACAAACAAATAGCATGCACCACAATAGAAGACACCAAGATTTAAAGTGGTTCCCCGAAAATTTGGGTACATCCACTGTGCAGGCAGAGATAAAATCAACTATTAATTTCTCAAACATACAATACGACTAAATATGGAGGAGAAGAAAATACCAAGAATTTAGATGGTGGTCTGTATCCTCCAAGGTCCGGCCGTATGTGTTGCGACGAGAAAAATAGATCCGGCGAGAGAGGGAAGGCCGGTTGCTAGTGGCGAGAAGAACTCCGAACTCCGGACTCCGGCGGTAAGGGAAGAATCCGGAGGCTTGCGGCGAGAGGAGCCCAACTTGTCTAGAGGAACATGACGATGGCCGAATGAAGGCCGGCTGGAGAAAACTCTTCATCGAAGAATCTGCTGCATACATTCGGAAGAACCGATCACCCTCCTATTTATATGTAGAGGAGAATACCCTAAATTGAGTAAGAAGGAGAGGGGGACCGACTGCTATCATGAAGAGAATAAATCCCTTCCAAAAATAGAGTTGTCAAGTTTACAAACTCCAAATAAACCAGGTTGCCTTCATAGGAAGGAGAATTAACTCTTTTTCAAAAGTGATTGTCATGTTGGCAATTCACGAGAAATCGGGCTGGGGAGGAGAGAAATCTGCCAGAAATCAGGGGATCCAGGAGGGGCAACACTGATTACGCAACATAACTGGTGCTCCTCCCACCAGTGGCAAAATGGATGGCTCGCACCCATTTACGCTGCCGTTCTCAGAGGAAGATTGCAAACCGCGCCCAAACACCTTCCCTCCAGCTTGTTTATTTGAAGAGGGGCATGGGCCTATTATATAATAATAATAAAGCACGGTCTACATAGCATAGTCATGTTGGATAATAAATAAAAGCTCTTGAGATTGAGGCATTCCTCTTTCCCAATCAAAATCATACTAAACTGCGATCTTTGAGACATGTCAGCGGCTTTGTTTGCTTCCCGGTCCACCAATGAGATGACGATGTTGAAATTTGTGAAGTAGAAGTAGTTGACGGGACAGGTCGGGCGGCCTGGGCGGACAGCATTGGTGGACTAGGCGGACTGGGCGGACTGTGATGTGCGGCCTAGTGGAAAGTCTAGTGGAAGCCAGCTGTCTTCTGAGCGTGTTGTTTGCACGGGTGAAATCCGCGGACTATGAGGCCTGGTATCTGCGGATAAGGCATTGACTGTGGTTTTACCAAGGAGCGGCCTGAGCGGATGGAGGCTTGCGGACTGATGCATTGCTCAGTGGCCGTGGTGCAAGCTTGTGCTGTTAGACGGTTTGGGTCGTGTCCGCGGGAAGCTTGCGGACTGATGTGTCCGCGGTGTGGGCTGTTGCGGACTGAGCTTAGAGCTTGGCTGAGGCCTTGTCGAGCTCTGGTGGTACAGCAGGTGTTTTGCTGTGGAGGTCGTTGGCGGACTGGTTTTGGAGTCCGGGATGGTTGCTGCGTTGGACAGGAGTGCGAGGAGCTGCGGACTGTTGACGGTCTGTGCTAGGGTGTTTGGCGGACGGGTGTTTGTGTCCGCCAAGCTCCCATTGGCCTTTGATGGTTTTGGACTTGGTCACACTCTGTGCCAAGACCATGGTGTTCACGGTATCCGCCAAGTCCGCTATGACCGGGCGGACTGTTGCTATCTGCCTTTGGTCGTGGACTTGTGGCGGATTGAGGTATAAGTCTTGCAGACTGCCTCGGGTTTGGGCGGACTACCATTGAAGGGGGATTGCTGTCCTGTAGTGGTTTGGAGCTTTGCGGGCTGATGCCTTGTCCGCATAGCTCGGGCGGACTGGAGAGGGTTCACCAATGTTGCCTTGCTCCTGGCGGTTTTCCTTGGTATCCGGCTAAGTCCTTGCGGACTCTGCGGACGGTGTTTTGCGATCGCACGGGCTGGGGCGGTGTCTCTATCTCTAGGGCGGTGATCACACTCCTCACCTCGCCTATAAATAGGACCCCCTGGCAGGTCTACAGTAACTTGAGTGAACAGTAAGTTGGGTTGGGCAAGGAGCTGCGATCTCAGTTTGTCTGTCCGCGCGGATTGTTTCAGTGCTGATGTTTGATGTGTGCAGGTCGCGCGGGTAGCTTCAAGGAGCCAGGAGTTTGGCTGTGACTTCAGTCAAATACTTGGAAGTGTGCGGTCTCTGCGGATTCAGCAGGAGGTCGCTCTGCGGCTTGTCAGCGCTGTTTCATCTTTGCCAGCTTCAATAACCTGTCCACCGGCTTCAGGCGGGTAGGGGGTGTTCCTCAGTTCAGCCTCAGCAGGAGACAAATAACGGTGTGTCCGCGCGGCCTCGCGGCTTCGGCGGACTCCGTGGCTATTCGGCGGATTGCAGCTAAGTTCGGGCGATTTCAGCAGACTCGGTGATCTCGGCGACCTCGACGGTCTCGGCGGACTCCGGTGCTGTCCGCCCGGCTTGAGTTTTGGTGCTTTCTGTTTACAGCTGTTATACTAGCGAAATCATGTCTCGCTATGTATGCCTCGTGTTGTAAAGAAGTGAATGAATAAAAGATCTGCTTGTGCTTCCATTGTTTGTTGGGATTAACCTTTGTTCCTTGGTTTTTCCGCTGGTTCAACGTGAGAACTGGGTAGTTCCGAAGATATTAATTTGGCGTTTGGGCAACCTTGCTGACCACGTTGAGAAAATTTAACATGGTATCAGAGGGAGGTTCAGGTGCATGGGCGGAAGTCAACCAGTGTTGTTACTCAGTGATTGAGTGGTGCTCAACCTGTGTTGTTGCTCGGAGCTTCTGAAAGGTTGCCAACATGTGTTGCAATGGAAGGGAGCTTTGCAAGAGGTCTTGGCATTGAACTCTTAACGCCGACTAACTTCAAGAAGTGGAAGTCGTGCATGAAGAGTTATCTTCTTGGCTAGGAGCTGTGGGAAGTCGTCAGTGGTGACGACAGGCAGGAAGTCACGGCTGCGTTCGGTACTGCTGAGCAGGTTAGGCTCTGGAGAAGAACAAATTCTAAGGCGGAGTTCATTCTGAAGAGGGCCGTGTCTCCGGAACTATTTGATCACATCGTTGGATGTGAGTCGGCTGTTGATATTTGGACAACCATTGATAAGTTGTTCAATAGGAAGAATGTGGCTCGACTTCAGTTCCTAGAGAATGAGTTGGCCAGGGCAACTTAGGGAGACCTTTCAATCTCGAAGTACTTCTTAAAGATGAAGAACTTGTGTGCTGAGCTGTCGGCACTGGATCCTGATGAGCCTATCTCTGAGGCTAAGATGAAAAGGCACATTATCCGCGGCTTGCGGAAGGAGTATGTGGCCTTTGTCACGTCTGTTCAAGGGTGGGCTACTCAGCCTTCTTTGCTGGAGCTGGAGAATCTACTTGCATCGCAGGATAGCTTGGCAAGGCAGATGGCTGGAGTGAACCTGAATCAGGAAGGCAGCGAAGCTCTCTTCTCAGGAAAGAAGAAAGGATGAGAAGGGAAGAAGAAGAAGAAGGTGCATGTCGTTGGTGACAAGGAGACTTCAACTTCATATCATCCGGAGAGGAGCAATGCTCCTAAGGATTGGAAGAAGAATTTGAAGTGCTACCGGTGTCATCAGCGAGGGCACTTCAAGCGGGACTGCAAGGTCAAACTGCAGTCTGGGCATGCTGCGGGAAAGGATGAAGCTTGCTCGAGAAGTGAAGAAGCATAATGGGGCGGAGCTTTTATGACGGGCACTTGTGTCCGGGCCTTGTCTGCTGAGGACTTCAACGGCGAGTGGATCGTGGACTCCGGGTGTGGTCATCACCTCACCGGAGACAAGTCGAAGTTCACCTCCATGCAGGTGTACTCAGGTAATGAAGCTATTATCACCGCTGATAATACTGTTTATGCAGTAGAGAAAGAGGGAGTCGTGTCTTTGGGTAGTGATCCGGGGCCACTCATGTTAAGGAGTGTGTATCACATGCCGGGCATGAAAAGAAACCTCTTCTCGGTGACCAATGCGGTGGATGCTGGGTATCACATTCTGTTTGGGCCAACAGACGTGAGGTTCCTTCGCAACGTATCAGCGGTAAAGGCTGATGTTGCTCATGTAGGGAGGAGGGTGAAGAACTTGTTTGTTCTTCCCGCCAATTATTATGTTGATCGGATGATGGCCAATGATAGCGCTGCTATCTGGCATGAGATGCTGGGGCATGTTGGCATGGACAAGCTGAAGGCGATGGCGAGTAGAAGTCTGGTGAAGGGGTTGCCTAAGTTGTCCTCCTTTGGTGATGGGCATGTTTGTGCGGGCTGTCAATACGGTAAGGCACATCGCCTTCCGTTTAATAAATCACAAATAAGGAGCAAGAAACCATTGGAGTGCATTTATGGCGACCTGATGGGACCGACGGTTACTGCCAGCCTTGGTGGAAGCAGATACATGCTTGTCTTGGTTGATGACTACTCAAGTTATACTTGGGTGTACTTTTTAAAGGAGAAGTCGGAAGCTTTCCGTTTGTTTGTGGAGTTTAAGGAGTTGGTAGAAGGCCGGCTTGACATGCAAATTAAGAAGATTAAAACTGATAACGGGGGTGAGTTTGTCTCCTCCGAGTTTTCTAACTTCTACAGGAAGCAAGGGATCCAACAAGAGCTTACTTGTGCTCACACTCCACAACAAAATGGGGTAGCGGAGCGGAAGATCCATCATATGACGGAGACATGCAAATGTTGGCTTCATGCGAAAGATATCCCAAGGTCCTTTTGGGCGGAGGGGATGTATTGTGCTGCTTATATCATCAACCGGATGCCACTCAACCTATCAACATGAAGACTCCTATTGAGCTGTTGCTGAAGGAGAAGCCGAGTGTGGGACACCTTAGGGTGTTCGGTTCAACTTGCTACGTGCATGTCCCGGATGCTTCACAGACTAAGCTGGATGCTAAGACAAGGAAACTTGTCTTTGTTGGCTACGATGAGCGGAAGAAGGGATGGAAATGTATGGACCCTGTGACGAAGAAGTTCGTGGTATCAAGAGACGTTGTCTTTGACGAGCTGACGTCATATGGAGGTGGCTCAGTGGAGCTAACCGGAAGTAGCAAGGTTGATGAAGCACCGGTGGTGGCTGCTGAAGTCTTGGAAGAGGAGCTTGCTGTTTCATCAGTAGCTCCTGTTGCTTCTAACTCCGAGGCTGAGCCTTCTGGCTCAGTAAGCAGGGGGAGCACTGTTCAATGCTTGCCCCAGGTAGGAGTGGAGCCTGAAGAAGCAACAAAAGCAGTGAGCAAGGAGCCGACCCTTCGAAGATCGAAGAGGGTGGTTAAGCCACCGACTCGGTACTATGATGGGAATGCAGTGAGCTTTGTCTCATGCTTCTTTGCAGGTCCTTTGGATGAGCGAGAGCCTGCAAACTTCAACGAGGCCACTGGAGTGAAGGAGTGGGAAGGTGCCATGAAGGAAGAGATTGATGCTCTGAAGAAGAATGAAACTTGGGACCTTGTGCCCAAGGTTGATTGCATTACTCTGGTTACTTGCAAGTGGGTGCATAAGTTGAAGAAGAAGGCTGATGGGAGCATTGATAGGTTCAAGGCTCGCCTGGTCGCTAGAGGATTCTCACAGCAGTATGGAGAAGACTATGAGGAGACATTCAGTCCAGTTGCGAAGATGACTTCAGTAAGAGTGGTGATCGCCTTGGCTGCTAGCAAGGGATGGAGGTTGTGGCAACTCGATGTGAAGAATGCCTTTCTTTACGGAGAGATTGACAAAGACATCTTTATGGATCAGCCGCTTGGTTTTGTCTCTTAAAAGCATCCGGACTATGTCTGCAAACTCAGGAAGGCTCTCTACGGGTTGAAGCAAACTCCTAGAGCTTGGTATGGGAAGATTGCAGAGTACTTGCAATTCTGTGGATACCTTGCTTCTAACTCGGATTCAAGCTTGTTCGTCAAGAAGAAGGGAGAGCTACGAGTCTTGGTCCTGCTGTATGTGGATGACATGATCATCACAGGGAATTCGGAGGGGAAGTACCAAGGCTCAGGGCTGAGCTTGCTATACGCTTCGAGATGAAAGACTTGGGAGAGTTGCATCACTTTCTCGGTCTGGAAGTGGAGAGGAAGGAGTGCGGGGTTCTCATTTGCCAGAAAGGGTATGCTGATCGCATTGTGAAGCGGTTCGGCATGGGCGAAGGGAAGAAGTGCTCTACTCCACTAGAACTTGGGCTTAAGCTTCGACGAGATGAGAGAAGGGTTCTTCATGATCCCTTGGTGTTCAGGGCTCTTGTTGGGAGCTTGATTTACCTGACGATTACAAGGCCAGACATTGGTTATGATGTTGGCCGAGTAAGTCGGTATATGGCTGAACCAAGGCAATCTCATCTAGTGGCGGCAAAGGGAATTCTGAAGTATGTCAAGGTGACTTCTGACATGGGACTCCTCTATGGAAGGGACTCGGAGTTTGCATTGCTCGGGTACACGGATGCTGACTATGACGGTGATTCGGATGATCGGAGGTCTACTTCAGGTTATGTGTTCACTTGCGGTTCAGTTAGCATCTCGTGGTGTAGCAAGAAGCAGGACTCGGTGTCGGTTTCAGCCACGGAGGCGGAGTATAAGGCTTCGGCCTTGGCTGCTCGGGAAGCTGTTTGGTTGAGGAGGCTTATAGAGGATGTTCATGAAGAAGTGCAAGGGCCTACTTTACTCCGGGGTGACAATGAGAGTGCTCTCAAATTGGTTAACAATCATGTTGGGTACATTGGAATAAATGTACCTGATTTGAAGAAGCCTCACCCTACTCAATGATATACATCAAAATGTATTTGATGTATTTTAAGTTGTCTTGTGCAGGTTAAGTATTTACAGGGAAAGCTGAAAAGTTTCTAAGTCCATGTGTCGACACCCAGAAGGAAAGTGTCGACACTTAAGAAGACTTGTGTCGACATCCAGAAAAGCAGTGTCGACACTTGGAGTAATTGTGTCGACACCAGGGATGTAGAGTCGACACCAGACATAAAGTGTCGACACATACAGTTTGTGTCGACACTCAATGAAGAGAAGTCCAGAGAAGTAGTGTCGACACTTAGCAGTAGTGTCGACACCTAGAGGAACTTTGTCTACACCAAAAAGTGTCGACACTAGGAGGCTGTGTCGACACTTAGCAAATTTCAGCAGAGTCTAAGTATAAGTGTCGACATAATGAAAAATGTGTTGACACGCAGCAGAAGATTCAACACATGAAGAAAGTGTCGACATAATAAAGAATGTGTCGACACTCAGCAGAAGACTCAATACATGAAGAAAGTGTCGACACTAGGAGGCTGTGTCGACACTCAGTAAGTTCAATAAATTCTAAGTACAAGTGTCGACACAAAGGAGATGTGTCGACACTCAGCCAAAGTCTCAACAGAAGAAGAATTTGTCGACACAAGGAGCTGTGTCGACACTTAGAAAGTATCAACACAGAAGGCAGGTGTCAACACTAAGTATATATGTCGACACTCAGCAAGTATCAACACAAGAAGATGTATCGACACAAAGGAGTTGTGTCGACACTTACAAGAATTCAACTAAGTACTGAATAACAAGGAGTTGTGTCGACACACAATATCAGTGTCGACACATGATGAAGTAGTAGTGTCGAGAAGAAATTTCTACAACACAAGGAGTTGTGTCAACACCTTGGAGGCTAGTGTCCACACTTAGTCTACTTGTGTCGACACTTAGTCTATAAGTGTCGACACTTAAAGACAGACTGTCTCGACACTTTCAGACAGTTACAGATATTTCAAGAAGTGACTGGATGACATGACAGCTGTCATTCCAGCCGGTCTACTGCAACTGTCAGAGATGTCAGAAAGACGTTAGAAACCGGATCAGCCGGTCACCATGAAAAAGGCCTATATAAAGGCTTATTCTGTCTACAGAAGAAGATGATCAACAATAAAAGAAAAAGATCTAGCTATTCATTGAAGAATCAATTCAAGTGAAGATCCAAGTAGTTGGAGAGAGAGAGCTCCTTCCAAGAAGACAGCCGTTGGAACCAGGCAGTGAAGAAAGTTTCAGACCTAGTTCTGATTCTTAAGTTGGCAGTGATTGAAGATCAGCTGTAGAGAGTATCAACCCTATTGTGTTCTACATTCAAGAAGCTTTGAAGAAAGCCAAGTGAGGTTGATCTCAGCAGAGTTCTTTCAAGAACTCATCAAGAACCTATCAACTCTTCTCTCTTATTCTGAGTTGTAGGTATAAACATTGTATTCTTATTTTCTTGTAGGATCCTTAGGGATCTGAGTTGTAAGCCTGAAATTATAAAGGCTGAGTGTAGGTCTTTGTGAAGACTGAGTGGTAGGGCCTGTGTGCTTGAGTGTAGGAGATCTATTTCTCTGAGTGTATGCCTTGTGGCTGAGTGTAGGTCTTTGGAGAAGACTGAGTTGTAGGGATGTTTAGTCTGAGTTGTAGGAGTGGGATCACTCTGAGCTGTAGGAACCATTTGGGGTTCTGAGTGTAAGATCTGAGGATCTGAGATAAAGTGGAGGAGTTTGGCCGAATCTAGTACACTACTAGATAGGCGAAGGTGGAAAGTGGATGTACCCAAACTTGGGGAACCACTATAAATCTGTGTGTTCACTGTGTGCATGCTTTATTCTGTGATTGCTGATTGTTTGCTGTGAAGAAGTAATTATAAATCTGTGATATTATCTGCAATCTGCCTAAAAGTTAAAAAAGATTTAGTCATCTATTCACCCCCTCTCTAGGTGATTAGGTACAATTTCTTTCAAGTGGTATCAGAGGGAGGTTACTCAAAAAGGACTTAACTGTCTGAGTAGATCCTGTTGGCAGATTCAGTATAAGTAAAGTGCAGAATCAAGAAAATCAAGAAAATGGGTTCAACAAAGAATCATAAGAAACTTGGATCCATGAAGGTGCCCATTTGCAGAAAAGAGATTTTTGGCATCTGGAAAGAAAGGGTGAGACTGTTTATGAAAGCTTCAGACCCTAGAATATATATCACAGTTAAAGAAGGGTCATATGTGCCTATGAAGGTTTCAGTCCTGGATGCAAATCAGAGAACCCCTAAGGACTTTTCTGAAATGACAAAAGATGAGATTATTCTGGCCACCATGGACAAGAGGGCTCAGAATATCATTGTGAGTGCCATAGATGATGCTACATTTCAGAACTTGATATACTGTAAGACATCAAGGAGATGTGGGATACTCTGATAGTATACATGGAGGGTTCAGAAGAGTTTAGACAGGACAATAAGTCTTTGCTAAACCAAGAATATGAGAGCTTCAGACAAGACAGGTCTGATAGCATAACAAAATGCTATAAGAAATTCTATAGGATAGTTAATGAGTTAATGTCCTATGGAAGAGGTTTCAGTAATTATGAGCTGAATGATAAGTTCTTAAGGTCCCTAACAAAGGATTGAGACACCAAGATATGTGCCATAAGGGAAATGACCAAGTTAGTAGATATTCCTCCTCCAACTTTGTTTGGAAAACTGCTATCCTATGAAATGCAGTTGATGGTAAGGAAAGAAGAGGAGAAGACTACCAGAATTGAGAATAAAGAAAGAGCAGTGGCATTCAAGACAAAAGCCACCGGAAAATACAAAAGTAAGTCTCCATCTCCACCTCCAAGGGTTGCTGGAACTGAGTCAGATGATTCAGAAAGCAGAAAGTCTGAAAGCAGTGAGAGTAATGAGTACTTTGCAGCTTTCACAAGACAATTTCAGAAGTTTCTAAACAAGAAACAGTGGAGGTCAAAGTCATCCACTTCACAGGGAAACGATGACTATTATCAGAACAAGAAGTCATCAAAGAAAGACAGGAGAAAGCCCAAGTCAACCAAATCAACTTTATCAAAAATTGTATGTTATTGCTGTAACAAGCAAGGACATGTTGTTGTAGACTGTCCAGAGAAAAGAAAAGAGTCAACAGATAAGAAAAATACTCAATTCAAGGGCAAGAAGGAAAGGTCCTTTGTTGTCAAGAAGGACAAAGGCCTGCCAGACATGTCTTCTTCAGAAACTGAGTCAGAAGCTGAAGCTTACATAGGACTGTTTGCTGAAGAAGAGGAAGAGGAGTTCATCCAACTAATGAACTCTATATATGAGCAAGAGGACAATCAATGTCAAGGACTGATGGCCTTAACAGAAGGTGACAAAATCCAGGATCAGCCTGGAGCTAGTAAGGTACAAAATTGTTCTTTAAGTTCAATTTCTAGTGCTAGTTCAGATTCAGTTACATCAACATCAAGTGATGCCAGTGGATCTGAATCTGAAGGGGATATTCATCAATTGATTGATGAATATAGAGTTCTGTTGCATGCTTTTAAGAAAAGCAAATCCTTGGCCAAGAGTCAGACAAAGGAGATTGCTAGTCTCAAAGAGGCTGCAACTGATTTTGATAAGTTAGTTGATCAAAAATTAAATGAAATAGCCAGGCTGAAGAACATAACTGTTATTCAGATGGGGACTATAGCATTTAAGAATGATCAAATCAGAAATCTGGAGATTAGTCTTCAGAAGGAGAGAGATATAGTAGCAAGGTTCTCTAAACCAAAATCAGTTCTACCTTTGATAGATGAGTTTATACCTTACAAGGGTAAAACTGGACTGGGGTTTACTAAACCTGCTAGGACTGTTCAGTCCAAGTCTAAGGGCAAAGCCCCAGTACTCAACAAGCCTGCTGTAGATAGAACAACTAGGGTTGTACCTAAGCAAAGGTACAATAGTTTGAGTGCTGGTGCTGTGGCAAGGTATGCCACTTTGCCATAGACTGTTGGCATAATACTAATGCCAAAGTGAGTAGCAAACTGCCTGTTGGAAGATCTGCAGGTAGCTTTGTTAAGAGGCAAACTAACCAGCACCAAGGACCCAAGAATTCTTTGGGTTCTAAGGTCAACTAATCTGTTTTGCAGGTGAGTCCAAGTGGCCATGCCCCAATATGGTACTTGGACAGTGGATGTTCCAGACACATGACTGGAACTAGGGGATTGCTAAAGGACTTCACACCAATCAAGGATGGTCCTAAAGTCACCTTTGGTGGTTCTGAAAAAGGAATCATCAAGGGTTTTGGTAACATTTCTAGCAATCTTATAACTGTTACTCAAGTGGCTTATGTTAAAGGTTTGAAACATAACCATATTAGTATAATTCAACTGAGTGATTTAGGATGTGACATCTCATTTGTCAAAGATGGTTGTCATATCAGGAGATCAAATGATCAAGAGATCATTTTGACTGGTTATAGAAAGAGAAATGTCTATTGTCTAGACATTATGTGTGAGAACAATGGTTCTCCAGTGTGTCTTGTAGCAGATGAGAAAGTCTTTCATTGTGTCAAATGACACAAGAGGATAGCCCATCTTAACTACAAGACAATTGACCAACTCTATAGCAAAGAGTTAGTGAGGAATGATCCTCAGGTTAAGTGTATTAAAGATGAGATATGTTCAACTTGTCAGAAGGGCAAGCAGACTAGATCCACCTTTAATAGCATTGAAAACAAAGATGCTGTGAAGTGTTTATACCTCTTGCATATGGATATCTTTGGTCCTATGCCAGTTCACAGCCTAGGTAGGAAGGTCTACACATTTGTGGTTGTAGATGACTACTCAAGGTTTTCCTGGGTGTTCTTTCTTAGATAGAAATCTGAAACACCTAGTATCTTCTATAGCTTTGTCAAACAAATTCAGAATGAGTTAGACAGTACAGTGGTCAAATAAGAAGTGACCATGGTACTGAATTTCAGTCTGATAGTATGACAAAACTATGTGAAGAATTTGGGATATTTCAGGAATTTTCTTCACCAAGAATACCTCAGCAAAATGACATTGCTGAAAGGAAAAATAGAACCTTGATTGAGGCTGGTAGAACCCTATTAAGTGACACATCTCTCCCAGAATATTTCTGGGCTGAGGCAGTTAATACTGCATGCCATGTAATTAATAGGGCTATCATTACTAAAAGCCACAATAAGACCCCCTATGAGATTGTGAAAGGCAGAAAATCAAATCTATCCTATTTCAGGATCTTTGGTTGTAAATGCTTTATACTTAACAATGGAAAGTCTTACTTGACCAAGTTTGCTGCCAAATCCCAAGAGGGGATCTTTGTTGGGTACAATAATAATAGTAAGGCTTATAGAGTCTACAACTGGACTACTCAAGTTATAGAAGAGTCGGTACATGTAGTATTTGATGAAGCTAGACTTATTAACAATGAGTTGTCTAGAAGTATTTGCAGCTCCACAGGTGTGACTAAGAAGATGGACAAGCTCACTATTGAAGAAGGATCTACTGCAAGTCAGCATGTAGATGATAGTGGCTGTTGTCTAGAGGGGTACTACATGCACCTGATGTAGAAGAAGACCAAGATGTGCAGCAAGTTGAAGAAGCTGAAGGAGTTCAACCTGGAGCCAGGCTGCCTCCAGCTACTAGGTATCTAAGAGATCATCCAGCAGATCAAATCATTGGTAATCTAAGACAAGGGGTACAAACAAGGAGCAGAAATCTAAGCGCAGTACTCTACTCCAGTTTCCTATCCCAAGTAGAGCCAAAAAATTTGAAGAAGCCATCCTAGACCCTCATTGGATTAAGGCAATGCAAAAGGAGCTGAATCAGTTCAAGAGATGCAAAGTATGAGAGCTTGTTCCTAAACCAAAAGACCACAATATAATTGGAACTAAGTGGATCTTTAGAAATAAGATGGATGAACATGGAGTGATTATTAAGAACAAAGCAAGACTGGTTGCCAAGGGATATAGGCAGGAAGAAGGTATTGACTTTGATCAAACCTTTGCTCCAATAGCCAGACTGGAAGCCATAAGGATGTTCCTGGCCTATGCAACCTATCAAGGATTTAAAGTATACCAAATGGATGTTAAGTCAGCCTTTCTGAATGGTAATCTGAAGGAAGAGGTCTATGTGGAACAGCCATCAGGTTTTGTTGATTCAACTCAACCTAATTATGTCTATAGACTTAGGAAGGCTTTGTATGAGTTAAAACAAGCCCCTAGAGCTTGGTATGAAACCCTGTCTAGTTTCCTCATTGAGAATAAATTCACAAGGGGGAAAATAGACAAGACTCTATTCCTTAGGGAATCCAGAGGCAAGATAATACTAGTCCAAATATATGTAGATGACATCATATTTGGGTCTACTGAAAGTAGTCTTTGCAAAAAGTTTACAAAACTTATGCAAGGACAATTTGAGATGAGCAGTATGGGGGAACTTAAGTTCTTCTTGGGTCTCCAAGTCAGACAGACTGAGAATGGTTTATCCATATGCCAGTCTAAGTTCACCCTAGAATTAATAAGGAAGTATGATATGAAATCTTCCAGTACCATGAAAACTCCTATGGGGTCAAGTATATCTCTTAGCAAAGATGATGCAGGGAAACCTGTAGATGAGACTTTGTATAGAGGGATAGTTGGATCCATATTATATTTGACTGCAAGTAGACCAGATATCATGTATACTACATGTGTCTGTGCTAGGTAACAAGCATGCCCTAAAGAGTCTCATTTGACAGCAGTCAAAAGAATTCTAAGATATCTTAAGGCACTCCTTATCTAGGCCTTTGGTACCCTAGGAATGAAGACTTTGAACTAACAGATTATTCAAATGCAGATTTTGCAGGCTGCAAGGAAGATAGAAAGTACAACTGGAACCTGTCAATTCCTAGGTGAAAGACTGATATCATGGAGTAGCAAGAAGCAAACAAGTGTGGCTATCTCCACAACAGAATCAAAGTATGTGGCTGCAGGAAGTTGCTGTGCTCAACTTCTATGGATATAACATCAGCTAGAAGACTACGGTATTCAAGTAAGTAGAACACCATTATTTTGTGATTCTACTAGTGCTATCTCTATTGCTAACAGTCCTGTTTCCCATAGTAGGACTAAGCACATAGAGATAAAATACCATTTTCTTAGAGAACATGTGGAAAAAGAAGATATTTCACTAGAGTATGTTAATACAGATAATCAACTAGATGATATGTATACTAAACCCTTAGAAGAAATCAAGTTCAATAGGTTTAAAATTGAATTAGGTATGATAAACTTAGAATAAGTTTACAGAAATAGCTAAGTAAAATAGTGTCGACACACAGAGTTGTCTGTGTCGAGACAGAGAATTGGTGTCGACACTTCGGAGAAAAGGTGTCGACACTTCAGAAAATTAGTGTCGACACATACAGGGTCAGTATCGACACAACCAAGGTGGTGTCGACACTTAGAATTTACACAGATTTAGACAAGTAAAGTCTCGACTAAGTGTCGAGCTAAGCCGTGTCGACACATAAACAAGTGTCGACACATATATTCTATCGACTATACTTGTGTCGACACATATTTGTCGAGACATTATAAGTCTGTGTCGACACTTTTCAACAGTGTCGACACAATTTAAGTTTCTTGACGCGCCCTTTCATCTTCAATCCTAGAAAGGTATAAATAGGATTTCACCATTGACTGTCGACACTCTCACCAAAGTTTCGAGACCAAACTTGTGTGTTGACACCTCTCTTCTCTAGATTCAATATTCTTCAAACCCTAATAGCGCGCAAGCTCGAAGAGAACGTGAACGAAGGATATGAACTGGTGCGGCATGCGTTTGATGATGCAGAACCAGAGATCAAGGATGTGGTAACCCTAGTTGCAAACTCTGGATTAGATTTTCTTGTTTCAGAGCCAACCAAGATATGGAAGAAAGAAGTTCTGGAATTTCTGAATGGAGCAACCCTAGACGAATCTGGACTCAAGATAAAGTCTAGGGTACATGGGGCAAAGGTGAAGGTCTCACCTAAAAGTCTGAGAAAGATACTTCAGTTACCAAGGACTAAGGAAGAAGAGAATGTTTCTGCTTCTAAAACTAGGGAAGCATTAACTTAGTGTGGTTTGGATTCCAACATGAAAATTGGATCTGTGTTCAATAGGAAGGGGATGAACAGCCAAGACAAATTTCTATCAAAAATAGTTGGAAAAGTTATCCTGTGCAAATCTGGAGGACATGACAGGATTTCAGCATATATGTTCAGTCTAATGACAAGGTTAAGCTTCCAACTAAATACTGATTGGTCTGCAGTATTGTTTGATAAGATTAAAGAGAGCCTGAAGAAACTCAATTTGGGTAGGATTCTAAGTCTTTACTTGGCTGGTAGTATACCAGAAATAATGAGCCAAGTTGCAGGATCAAAGATCAATCACATGAGGAAGATGGGCATGAAAATCTTCTCTAGATGGGATAGGGTCTTGACCAAGGAATTGCCAACTCGTGAGAAGGTAACACCCCAAAAGAAGAAGAAGATAGCTCCAGTGGCTCAAGAATCATCTACTAGCTCTGAAGAGCAAGTTGTCTTCACTCCTGATAAAGAAGACACTGGAATTGCTGGAAAGTCTCCAGCTGGACAGGTTGATGCAGAGAGGCAGGGGGAGCTAGCACAGGCTAGCCCACTTCACCAGGAATCCATCCAGGGGGAGCCTTTACTTGTGGAAGAGCCAACTCCACTGGAAAGTGAACAAGCTACCCACACTATTCTTGAGGTAATCACTGAAATCAACCAATTAGATTTCCTTATTGAGAGTGAAGTTATAATTGACAAATTATCTGTTGCAGATCAAGTAGTATCTGATCAAGTTGTTGATGAGACAAGAGAATCTCCACCCCATCCTCAACAGGAATTTACCCTAGAAGAGCTATTCCCAGATCTTCTACAAACAGACTTTGAGAAAGAAAGTGCTGCTGCTGAGGGGGAGAATGCTCATGTTGAGGGGGAGCAAGTAGTTATTGTTGAGGAAACTGCAAGGAAGGAACCTGAAGTGTAGAAGGAGTTACCTCCAAGCCCTAAGGACAGGGTTGATATAGCAAGCACATCTGCTTCTGAAGATGAGGAGGCTGCCAGAGTTAAAAAGAGAAAGTTTCAAGTCTTCAAGAGGAGAAGCCAAAATTATAAGAAAGCTCTGCAAACCATTGCACCACAGCCTACACCACAGCCAGTACCATCTGTAGATTACAGTTCTCTGATGGTTTCCATGCAGATAAAGCTTGATGAGCAAAGGAAAGCAATAAAGAAGTATATGGATGAGGGGCATAAGTCTTTACAGTTTGATCTTGCCCAAGATATTAAATCCATTAGATTTGAAATGAATCTAAATAAGAAGGAGATAACTGACTGCTTCCATAAGGGAGGGAATGCAGTAGTCTATCTAGCCACTCATCAAGAGAAGATAAAAGCTCAAGTGGATGATATTGCACTGAAGCAAGGCTATGTTTTGGAGAATCAAATAAGAATGAATGATAACTTGACAGTTTCCCACAATGCTATTGTAACTGAACTAAAGAATATAGCAACTACACAGAATGCTGCCCTGACCACTGCCAAAGAAGAATTTGACAAAGCATTGCAAGAGAGCCTCACTGCTGTTACTTCTGCCATTCAAGATTCACAGAAGCTCATAACTGAAAAACTCTAACGGTTGAAACCTTTCTACAAGGATGGAGTGAATTATCTAAATGCCCAGATAAGATTTCAGAAAGATGATCTAAGAAATCACATTGAAAGAGAAGTCATAAAGGGGGAGAGAGTGTTAGTCAAAGCCAGCTCTGATCATGCCAAGTGGATTTCAAATTCCATCAGAGCCACCCTTGGATATCCTCCATTATGTGATGATGACAATGTAGCAGAGTCTGGGATTAATCCTGCATATCTTGGAGGGGAGCAAGCTGAAGTGGCTCAAGTAATATACCCTGCACCAGACTTTGATATGGTACAAGCAGATATACAATCAATGTATAACCCTCCTGAGGGAAATCAAAAGGTCATTATTGAAAAAGTGGTTCAGCCAGTATCTGAGGCTATACTGAAAGAACAAGAGGCTCTGCAAAAAGAACAAGAGACCCAATTGTCTAAAAAGAGATTCAGGGAGCAAGCTGAGTTGAGGCCTGGCTTTGAACAGTGGAGCCTCACTTCAAGGAATATTATCTTAACTGCATGGAAGGCTGCCAAGGATAATATTCAAGATAGAAACAAGTGGTATTCTGAACTGGAATGGAGAAAGCATGAGTCCAGGCAAGAAGTCATTGTGCAATACAGAAGAAAGGCAAAGATGGGAAAGCTACCTCCTATTGCCCAGGAGCCTAGTAAGTACTTTCCCAAGCCTTATCATTACTTTGAGAGGCAAAAGATCAAAGCTGAAGAGCTAAAGAAGAAGGATCTTAAAGGCAAGAAGCTTGCTGCTGCTGAAGATGTTGAAGCCCCAGTACAAGCAAAGATATAGTCTGGAAAGGGCATTATGATCAAGGAGGCTGAGCAGCAATAGGATAAAATTATCTTTAGTTTACAGTTGTAATCTTTTGATTTTAAACACTATGTAAACTGTTGTATAATGAATATGACAAAGCTGTTAGAACAATATGATGTGTGATAAATCTATTACATAATTGTTCTGAGATATCTGTGTATACATGTTTTGTTTTAATACATGTTTATGTACTTACCCTGTTATATAATCCAGCTTTACATCATACTGTGATTTTATTATGAATGATGTATATCATTGACTAAGGGTTATGACTTCTCCAAATAGGGGGAGATTGTTGGGTACATTGGAATAAATGTACCTGATTTGAACAAGCCTCACCCTACTCAATGATATACATCAAAATGTATTTGATGTATTTTGAGTTGTCTTGTACAGGTTAAGTATTTACAGGGAAAGCTGAAAAGTTTCTAAGTCCATGTGTCGACACCCAGAAGGAAAGTGTCGACACTTAAGAAGACTTGTGTCGACATCCAGAAAAGCAGTGTCGACACTTAGAGTAATTGTGTCGACACTAGGGATGCAGAGTCGACACCAGACATAAAGTGTCGACACATACATTTTGTGTCGACACTCAATGAAGAGAAGTCCAGAGAAGCAGTGTCGACACTTAGTAGTAGTGTCGACACCTAGAGGAACTTTGTCTACACCAGAAAGTGTCGACACTAGGAGGCTGTGTCGACACTCAGCAAATTTCAGCAGAGTCTAAGTATAATTGTCGACATAATGAAGAATGTGTCGACACACAGCAGAATATTCAACACATGAAGAAAGTGTCGACATAATAAAGAATGTGTCGACACTCAGCAGAAGACTCAATACATGAAGAAAGTGTCGACACTAGGAGGCTGTGTTGACACTCAGCAAAGTTCAATAAATTCTAAGTACAAGTGTCGACACAATGGAGATGTGTCGACACTCAGCCAAAGTCTCAACAGAAGAAGAATGTGTCGACACAAGGAGCTGTGTCGACACTCAGAAAGTATCAACACAGAAGGCAGGTGTCGACACTAAGTATATGTGTCGACACTCAGCAAGTATCAACACAAGAAGATGTGTCGACACAAAGGAGTTGTGTCGACACTTACAAGAATTCAACTAAGTACTGAAGAACAAGAAGTTATGTCGACACACAATATCAGTGTCGACACATGATGAAGAAGCAGTGTCGAGAAGAAATTTCTACAACACAAGGAGTTGTGTCGACACCTTGGAGGCTAGTGTTGACACTTAGTCTACTTGTGTCGACACTTAGTCTATAAGTGTCGACACTTAAAGACAGACTGTCTCGACACTTTCAGACAGTTACAGATATTTCAAGAAGTGACTGGATGACATGACAGCTGTCATTCCAGCCGGTCTACTGCAACTGTCAGAGATGTTAGAAAGCCGTTAGAAATCGGATCAGCCGGTCACCATGAAGAAGGCCTATATAAAGGCTTATTCTGTCTACAGAAGAAGATGATCAACAATAAAAGAAGAAGATCTAGCTATTCATTGAAGAATCAATTCAAGTGAAGATCCAAGTAGTTGGAGAGAGAGAGCTCCTTTCAAGAAGACAGCCGTTGGAACCAGGCTGTGAAGAAAGTTTCAGACCTAGTTCTGATTCTCAAGTTGCAGTGATTGAAGATCAGCTGCAGAGAGTATCAACCCTATTGTGTTCTACATTCAAGAAACTTTGAAGAAAGCCAAGTGAGGTTGATCTCAGCAGAGTTCTTTCAAGAACTCATCAAGAACCTATCAACTCTTCTCTCTTATTCTGAGTTGTAGGTATAAACATTGTATTCTTATTTTCTTGTAGGATCCTTAGGGATCTGAGTTGTAAGCCTGCAATTATAAAGGCTGAGTGTAGGTCTTTGTGAAGACTGAGTGGTAGGGCCTGTGTGCCTGAGTGTAGGAGATCTATTTCTCTGAGTGTAGGCCTTGTGGCTGAGTGTAGGTCTTTGGAGAAGACTGAGTTGTAGGGCTGTTTAGCCTGAGTTGTAGGAGTGGGATCACTCTGAGCTGTAGGAACCATTTGGGATTCTGAGTGTAAGATCTGAGGATCTGAGGTATAGTGGAGGAGTTTGGCCGAATCTAGTACACTACTAGATAGGCGAAGGGGGAAAGTGGATGTACCTAAAAGTTTAAAAAAGATTTAGTCACCTATTCACCCCCCCCCCTCTAGGTGATTAGATACAATTTCTTTCAATTCTAGTGTGTCACGCCAGGACCAAACATATAGAGATTGATCACCATTTCATTAGGGGGAAAGTGTTGGAAGGATCTCTGCTGGTCGGGCATGTTCGGAGTGAAGATAATCTTTGTGACATCTTCACGAAGCCACTGTCGAAGGGGCCCTTTGAACGCTTGCGCAGCTTGCTGGGCTTGGTCACCACTTCCCACTTCAAGGGGGAGTGTTGAAATTTGTGAAGTGGAAGTGGTTGACGGGATAGGCCGGGCGGCCTGTGCGGACAGCATTGGCGGACTAGGCGGACTGGGCGGACTGTGATGTGCAGCCTGGTGGAAAGTCTAGTGGAAGCCGACTGTCTTCTGAGCGGGTTGTTTGCATGAGTGAAGTCTGCAGACTATGCGGCCTGGTATCTGCGGATAAGGCGTTGGCTGATGTTTTACCAAGGAGCGGCCTGAGCGGATGGAGGCTTGCAGACTGGTGTATTGCTCAGTGGCCGTGGTGCAAGCTTGTGCTGTTAGGCGGTTTGGCTCGTGTCCGCGGGAAGCTTGAGGACTGATGTGTCCGCGGTGTGGGTTGTTGCGGACTGAGCTTAGAGCTTGGTTGAGGCCTTGTCGAGCTCTGGTGGTACAGCAGGTGTTTTGCTGTGGAGGTCGTTGGCAGACTGGTTTTGGAGTCCGGGGATGGTTGCTGCGTTGGACAGGAGTGCGAGGAGCTTGCGGACTGTTGGCGGTCTGTGCTAGGGTGTTTGGCGGACGGGTGTTTGTGTCCGCCATGCTTGCATTGGCCTTTGATGGTTTTGGACTTGGTCACACTCTGTGCCAAGACCATGGTGTCCGCGGTATCCGCCAAGTCCGCTGTGACCGGGCGGACTGTTGCTATCTGCCTTTGGTCGTGGACTTGTGGCGGATTGAGGTGTAAGTCTTTAGGACTGCCTCGGGTTTGGGCGGACTGCCATTGAAGGGGAATTGCTGTCCTGCAGTGGTTTGGAGCTTTGCGGGCTGATGCCTTGTCCGCATAGCTTGGGCGGACTGGAGAGGGTTCGCCAATGTTGCCTTGCTCCTGGCGGTTTTCCTTGGTATCCGGCTAAGTCCTTGCGGACTCTGCGGACGGTGTTTTGCTATCGCACGGGCTGGGGCGGTGTCTCTATCTCTAGGGCGGTGACCACACTCCTCACCTCGCCTATAAATAGGACCCCCCTGGCAGGTCTACAGTAACTTGAGTGAACAGTAAGTTGGGTTGGGCAAGGAATTGCGGTCTCAGTTTGTCTGTCCGCGTGGATTGTTTCAGTGCTGACGTTTGCTGTGTGCAGGTCGCGCGGGTAGCGTCAAGGAGCCAGGAGTTTGGCTGTGACTTCGGTCAAATACTTGGAAGTGTGCGGTCTCTGCGGATTCAGCAGGAGGTCTCTCTGCGGCTTGTCAGCGCTGTTTCATCTTTGCCAGCTTCAATAACCTGTCCGCCGGCTTCAGGCGGGTAGGGGGTGTTCCTTAGTTCAGCCTCAGCAGGAAACGAATAACGGTGTGTCCGCGCGGCTCGCGGCTTCGGCGAACTCCGTGGCTATTCGGCAGATTGCAGCTAAGTTCGGGCGATTTCAGCGGACTCGGCGATCTCGGCGACCTCGGCGGTCTCGGCGGACTCCGGTGCTGTCCGCCCGGCTTGAGTTTTGGTGCTTTCTGTTTACAGCTGTTATACTAGCGAAATCATGTCTCGCTATGTATGTCTCGTGTTGTAAAGAAGTGAATGAATAAAAGATCTGCTTTTGCTTCCATTGTTTGTTGGGATTAACCTTTGTTCCTTGGTTTTCCGCTGGTTCAACGTGAGAACTGAGTAGTTCCGAAGATATTAATTTGGCGTTTGAGCTACCTTGCTGACCACGTTGAGAAAATTTACAGACGACCCTTGGAGCCTCCAAACATATCTTTGCCAAAGCAATTTCGGCACTCTCCAAGGCTGCACCCTCAAGGATGCGGTTCAGCTTAGTGCAAGTCTCCATCGAGTCTCCCTCCAGGATAATTCAAAAAACATTGCGCAAGTTCCAAGCCCGTGGAAGCACTTTTGAACTCTGTCATGCTAACCGAGCGGCTATAGGTTTTGATATCTTTTGCCGCAAGAATGTCCCCATGATGGTCGCGCACGACATATCCCAAACCGGCCTTGAAATTAGTGTAGACCGAGCCGTCAAAATTTACCATCAACCATCCAACGGGCGGGGAGGTCCAAGAGGTTTGTTGGTTACAATAGACATTCCAGCTCCCGATATTGGCGTCATCTAAAGCGTTGATGGCGATGGTCGATGGTTGTAAATAAGGCTCCTCGTGGATGAAACAATTTCTTGCTTTCCATGTGTAATATACAATTGAGGCCAAGAAAATGACACGAGCATATTTTTTTATTACCCGCACCTTCGTCAAATAGGCATGCCAAACAAGTGCCGACGGGAATAGTAGGGACGGCGGACAATCTGGAGCATTCCTTCCAATTTTTTGAGAAAAATTTGCATTCACCCAAAAACGTGGGAGATGGATTCGGCTTGTTCGCATCCCCAGGGGCAACCGGCATCTCTTCTCTTAATTTGTGGAAGAGGAGCCAGTCATGTGTTCGTAGTAGGTTATTGTATGCTCTCCAGGCATGCGCGAGCATCCGTGGTGGCTGGGCTTTTAGCTTCCATATTTCTCCTCAGGATAGAGACGAGCTCTGACATTCCTCTTTATAAACGGCGGCGGCATTCATATTTCTGCTCTCCGAATGCGACCGAATTAGCTTGTCCGAGCCCCCCATATCATCACTCAAAAGTCTAGCAATTCTCGCCTCGAGGTCGACACGAAAGTAGACTTGAAGGTGCTCGGCCCAGCAACCATTGGAGGCAAACAGATCCTTAATTAAACAGATCATCCCTCCAGCTTGTTTCGGCGCAGCGCCGCAACGTCAAACAGATCCTTAATTAAAAAAAAAGAGCGTCCAGGTTGTCGTCGTTCGAGGTGCGAAGCGACTGCGTACATTTATAGCCCCGCGTTTAATTATCTTAAATATTTTCGTCAAAACGTCATCACCTAATTTTTCTTAGCGAACACGTCTGCCTGCCCCGATACAAAACTCTATAAATACCTGCTCCCTGCTCTGCCGCTACCTTCTTCCCTCCCTCCTCCCTTTTCTCTGATTTTTTTTCAGCTTTTTTCCACCCTCCTCGCCCCCGATTGCGGCCTGAGGCGCTGGTTCTGCGCCACTGTCGCTTCCCATTTCTCGCTTCTCTCGGGGGTCTTCTTCAACCTCTTCTCACGACGAAGCCATATTTTCGTCGCATTTGGTGTAGATTTCTGATCTCCGATCGGTCATCACGTCGCCGGATTCATCTCCCTCCAGGTGCTCTCTCTTAACATTTGCAATCTCGTTCTTATATTACGACGTACATTTGAAGATAGCTAGCTAGTTACCTTTTGAGCACCATTTTCGTAAGAATGTTTTCTGTCCCATCGAATTCTTGGCCCCTTGATAAAACTTACTTTAACCTACCCAAATTTCTTTCCCCAGCTCTGATTTATCACTCGAATCTGGTTCTTCCATTGCCCGATTCGAGTCCGACTTGTCTGATTTTACACCTTCAGCATGGAATTTAATTTATTGGGTTTCCTGGATTTACCTTCCGGGGAACATGAATCTTCGACTTAGACTTCGACTTCGAAATTGGCATGGTTGAATTGCTGTTCTGGGGATTGATGGCGAATGATTTTTATACGCCATAAATATTTTTCCCCATTCGCGATTCTTTAGCTGACAACTGTTCCCCGTCTGGGCTTACAGGGGGTAGAAGACGACTAAAATAAACATAGTTCACAGGCCCACCTTCTTTTTCCCTTTAACCAACACACTTTTTTCTTAATGCAGTGCGCCCCACGCACCGCCTTTTAGACGTTTCCATATCAATGCCCAAAATGAAGATTGAATTAAAAACCTCTACTTTAACTTGCTGCAGTCCATAAAGATTTCCTCTTCTTAAATCCTTGCTACGATAACTTTTTGTGCTCTCTGCATGCTACGAATTGCCTTGTTGGTGATAGTGCGATATATGCGCTGTAAAGTATAAGTTATTAAGTGCCTGCTGTTGTTTTGATGGCATTCAATAGGTAATTGGAAACTTTAAATATGCAATTAATGATTGTGTACCGGTTAGTAAACGGTATACATCGACTGCTGTTTATATATCGACTTTATTATAGTTAAACAATGCATTTAAATTTTTTATGTATATATAGGAATAATTGCCAAAATTCCCCTGAAATTTAACATAATTACTTTTGAAATTATTACAAAAGTACTCTTATAGAGGAGGTTTTTGTAATTTTAAAAGTAAGAGCGGAGAGATTTTTGTATTTTCCAAAGTAAGAAGGGTGAAACCTGTAATTTAGCTGATTTAGAGGTAACTTTATGTCTTTATGTAGACAAAATATATGTTGGTGGAGAAATAATAGCATAGGCTTTTGAATTGGATATGAGTAATGTATTTCATCAAAAAATGAGGTTTTTTTTGGCACATTGCATCCCCATTTGTTCCTATTTGACACTTTGCATCTCAAAATTTAAAATATGGCACTTTGCACCCTCATTTGTATTTATTTTGACACTTTGCACCTCGTGCTTAAATTTAGGGGGTATTTTCAGTTCAGATTAGGTCAAAATTCCTTAAATTCAAGGGGCTATACCCGAAGGATTTGAGGATGCTAATAAGAAATTGGGCGTATATGTTTATTGGTAAGGAACCTGAACGAAAATATCCCTCATTACGTTGTTATAGCGTGCAAAGTTTCAAAACAAATGCAAATGTGTGTGTGTCGGTGGTGGGGGGCAATGTGTCGTATTTAAATTTCGGAGTGCAAAGTGCCAAACATGCGCAAATGGGAGGTGCAATGTGCCAAAAAACTAAAAAAAACAATTCCCCCTTAGTTCGAGATCCCTAACAATCAAGTGATGTTAGAGTTATGGTTTACTATGAACAAGCATACAATTTTTTTTCTCTTTATGATGGTCAATCCTTCACGGAAGGATACCCTGATATGGTATAGTTGAACTTGATTGAAGTCATTTATTCATTTTTTTTAATATTCATCTTTTTTTTAAGTAATTATGTACAGATGAGATGACCATTTTCATTAATTATCTGAAAATCTCCATTAGTTTGGGGCCTTGAGCATCATGCAAAATATTTTTGTGGTTTATAACTTGCCAGTATATATAATAAAAGTTTTAAAAAGTGCATTGTCTAGTTCCAAAGATGTTTACTATAGTTGATATTCTCAATTTGAATTTGTTTAAAAACTGCCCCATAGTTTTCATGAAAAGATGAAAATGCATCTAATTTGCGAGATAAATCGTCATCGCTTATTGAAGGTGCTGTTTTTTTCATGTTCTTAATTCTCTTTTGAAGATAACCAACCTAAGGATCTTTTTATCAAAGAAAAGGGGAAGGTTACAAGAAATGTTTATATATTCTATATCTATTAGTTTGTCTCTCTAACTGCTAATGCAAAATTGCTTCAACTGACCACTATTCATGGAAGATCAGCTCATCTGTGATTTCCTCTTCCCGTATTGGAATTTTGAGGTAGGAATAATAATTGGAACATTATTGCTTATGATTAAGATACAACTGTTCATTCCAAATGTTAAACAAATGCTGGAAACCAACTGTTGGAGATGCGGAGATATTTTTGTGAATAGTTTAAGTTAATTTCATGCTATCTTTCTAAGAACCATTCATATGAAATATAACACTCTCGTGATCCTTTGTATTGACTTGGATAAATTGCAAAGTCAAATAAAATTCTTTGTGCTATTTTTTTAAAATAATTTTTGTTCTTGTTTTGCTCTCTCTGACATTCTCAGGAGCATTCCTTGTCCTAATTTTCATATTTCACAGAGTTTTAGCATTTCAAGCTATTGGTTGAAGCTACGTCTAGTCTTTGATCGGAGAAGTAATTATTTGTCCAAATCATTGACAATCGGCTGTAAATGGTTCTTAGCTTAAGCGATGAGCAGGTAACTTTAAGTCTTTAACTCATCTTTTCTTAACTGTAAATCATTTGAGTATATAACTTGACTCGGACAGTGTAAAACTTCAAATTGCAGGAATCCCGCAGTTAATGGACTGCGCCCTTAATTGCAATTACAAGAAGACTGAAACGGTGGTTCTTCATTGATAAAAGGGTTGGGTAGATATATAGGAGGGCAAAACAAAAGAACAGGAAGCACTTACAGTTGGTTTCTAACTTGAGAAGTTTCTATGAGATTCCAAAGTGATCTAGGTCCCATGGATTTGAAATTGAATCATGCCTCTCCCATTCTAGCTGATCAAGTCCCTGTGAATATGTCACGGTTAGGCAGATCATCTAGTTTGACTCCATACTCAGCAACATATTCCTCTGGGATGCATTTAAACATCCCCAGAAGAAGAGCTCTTTCTGGCAAGCTCGATGAGGTCCGTGCTACTAGTTGGCTTGATGCCATGAAAGCTTCATCGCCTCCCCGCAAAAAAATGAACATGGATATCAACCTTGACACTTCTCCTGAGGAAGTTGATGCACTATATCTCTCTTGGGTGGTAATTTTCTGTTCATTTCAACTTCGATGCTGCTGTTTAGGGATCATCTGGTTGGTTGTACGTAAAAAAACATGATTTAAAGAGTGAAGATTTAGTTTGTTTCACTCGTTTTAAATGTGTCATTTGGTTGATATTACAACTTGTCTTTCACTAAGTTTAAATGTGAAAAATGGGATCATCACTCTTGAAAACTGTTTCCCACGCTGCAATGTAATCTGATAAACCGTGGTTTTCGAAGCATGTTCAAAATAACCTCTTGAGATCTTTGTAAATTTGATTGACAAGAATACTCTTTACTGTGCAGAAGATACATCCTTCTGCTCTGACATTATTTGAGCAAATCACAAATTACGCAAAGGGTAAAAAAGTAGCTCTTTTCTTGGATTATGATGGAACTCTCGCACCAATTGTGGACAACCCTGATCATGCTTTTATGTCAAGTGATGTAAGTGATAATCATCCAATTAAGCTCTTAGCAAAATTGACCATTGTTGTATGACAGAATTGTGTTTTTTTGTTTGTAATCAAGCAATTGTATTTATAATTACAGTTGACTATCGTCATCTCAACTATATGAATCTTTAAAGAATCCACATAAAAGATGCACAAATCAATTAGAAAAGGGGCACTGAATTGAAGAATAAGAAATTACTTTGATAAGATAAATCTCTAGCAATGATGAATATAATATAATCCAGTTGAATCCTAATAGTTTTGATGTATCTATCAGTAACTGTGATGATACTCATCCATGTCATTGCGGATCCTTTAGCCCATATGAGAACAGCTAGAGGGTTGATGTTAGTTTGACAGTCAATGCTAAAATTTAAATAAAATCAAATAAAATGATAATGATTTAATATTTTTCTCTTTTGGCTTCACCCAAGATGCGCGCTGCTGTCAAAATTGTCGCAAGTTATTTCCCAACAGCCATTATAAGCGGAAGGAGTCGTGACAAGGTACTTGTCCACATGTTCATTTTATGCATTCTTGTTTTTTTCAAAGGCAAAAGCTTTATAGTCGTAATTGTCTCTTACAAAGTTCATTTCCCAGGTTCACGAATTTGTCGGGCTAACAGAGCTTTATTATGCTGGTAGTCATGGTATGGACATAATTGGCCCTCTCAGAGATTCTAAAATCCCTTCTAACAATCCAAATTGCATTACATCTACTGATGAACAGGTGCGACAGCCCTTTCTACCCTTATCTTTTTTCTTTAAATGTATGCATCCTGCATGCCCAGAATTCTCAATTGAAGTTAAGATCCTATATATTCTGCAGGGCAAAGAAGTAAACTTGTTCCAACCTGCAAGCGAGTTTCTACCAATGATCGACGAGGTACTGCCATGCACATGCTTGATAAACACTTTCACTATATATATAACAATCCAACATTGATCGAACTCCAACAGGTTTATAGATCTCTCATGGAGAATACTAAGGACATAATAGGTTCAAAAGTTGAGAACAACAAATTTTGTGTCTCTGTACACTACCGCCTAGTGGATGAGAAGGTATTGAGGAAACTATTTTTTTTCATTTTTATCTCCAGTTACATTGCTCTTGTACTAAGGATTTCAGTTTGAGTCACAGAGTTGGGATCTGGTTGCGCAGCGTGTCTTTAAAGTACTAGAGAACTATCCTTGGTTGCGGCTAACTTATGGGCGGAAGGTATATATTATCAGAGAGATTCCAACCCCCCTTTTTTGAATGATTTCTGTGGTAAAGCTCTTTTGTGGTGCAGGTTTTAGAAATCCGCCCAATTATCGATTGGAACAAAGGGAAAGCAGTCGAGTTCCTGCTGGACTCCTTGGGGCTAAATGATCGCGATGACGTGCTTCCAATATATGTCGGTGATGATCGAACCGATGAGGATGCTTTCAAGGTTTTATTTTTGAGGTTTTATATGAACAAGTTTGTCATTAGTATGTGCTGCCGTTAATACCCTTTTGCAGGTCTTAAGAGAAGGAAACAAAGGCTGCGGCATTTTGGTTTCCTCTGCACCGAAAGATACTAATGCCTATTACTCTCTGAGAGACCCATCCGAGGTATGTTTTTTCCCACTATTTATTGATGTTCCAGGCTTTCAGTAGTACATTTTTTTTAAAAAAAAAACTTGTATTTTTGATGTTCCAGGTCATGGAATTCCTTACATCGTTGGCAAGGTGGAAAAAGACTGAAATGGGAACACATTGATTTGCTGGATTCTTTTCTCTATCTTTATTTTTTGTATTACTAAAGAGCAGATGGAAGGGTGGCATCATTCAAGCCCTTCATTTCCATCGCTATTTATTATCAGGCTTTCAATTCCATCCCCCTTCTTCTCTGGCTATTTAATATCTTTCGCCCTCTGTGGTTTTTTGGTTATTTATTTCTGTTATTCACACACACACCCTCCAGTGTTCCGCGCAACAGTAATTAGGCCACGACATTGCCCCGACGCGACGACATATCCGCCGCTTGCAAATCCCCGAGCGCTATACTCTGCTCATCGCTCAATTTTTCTGTGTACACAGGAGTTTGGAAGCGACGGGGAGATCACATTCTTTATTATGGTAAAGAATTTTGAGTTTTGACTATATAAAAACACTTGTTTAAAAAATTAAAGAAAAACACAAATAAAAAAATTATAATAAAGAGGGGTTAAATTGGAATTGATGGACACGGGAATTGATATACATAAGATTAAATTTTGTGTTAAATAGTACAGATATATATAAATACTCATCTTCTTTTTAATGCAGTTTTTTTAAAAAAATTTGTTTGTTAATTAATTAGGACACATATCCACACAGCCTGGCAATCCTTGTTTTTGGTCAATTTGCCAAACTCCTACGTGCGCGCTACAAGGTGAAGTGGTAAATTGTTGCGGACTTGGCTCTCAGAATCGGGTTAGGTCGGGTTGGGTCTTAGGTAGGCTAGTTTTTTTTGGTGTTTCCCACGATTCCTTTCCACAACTCTCAGCCTAAGAATCGTAACAGGATCACGACCCATACACTCTAATCCATCACCGTGGCCAGTATAACCCTAGCAAGTAAGTTGTTGAGGCCAGGGATCGAACTCCCGACCTCCTTGATAAGGAGTCTTAAACATAACTTCCGTCACCAATTGAGGCGCAATGATGAGTTGAAATGAATGAGCCGCGACCCTGTTATGATATCCAGGCTGGGAATTGTGGTAGAGAATCATGGGAATTGCCCAGGAGGAACCTTCTTGGGGCCTAATCCGGCCCATCCCGATTCTGGGAGCAACGGTCATAACATAAAAGTCACTGGATGGGCTTGTGTCACGCTGTTAAGCTGAATTCTCACAGAGAGAAATTTGAAATTCGGCTTTAAATACAAATATATAGCAATGTTAATAACACACCTGATTTTACTACTAGCCACCATGCCATACTAGTATCTCATAAAATTCTATTTTCATATTCAACAAGCTATTAGCACACCACCCAAAACCTTAAAAAAACATTCAATTCATTTCAAATTTACGAAACATTACAAGATTGTTGCAATGCTAAATTAACATTAATCTCTCCAAGAATTTGAAAGTAGACTCCTATTGAATACTCCAAAACGCAGCTAATGCCTAAATTGGAATGGGCAAGAAGATACAAAAGGCTGGAATTGCACAATATTTGAAGGGGAAACATTATCTTTGTAGTCGGCGGTAAGTTTGTCTTGTCGGCGGTGAAGTTTACTAAGAGGTGATGATTCGTCCAACATTGTCTTGTGTTGGAACTACGGCTAGATCCAGTTGGCAGTGATGTTTGGTCCTTCACCATCCAGCATGCATGTGAGCTCGGGATCCAAATAATTTTTAATGGTCAACTATATTTTGATCATATATGGATCGAAATCATTTCCTACACGAACGCCTTTTGCCCGCACACCAAATAACCGTTTGGGCTGCGGACAACGAGTCTTAGGCAGTGATGGTGGGGGGGGGGGGGGGGGGGGGGGGGGGGGGGGGGGGGGGGGGGGGGGGGGGGGTGGGGGGGGGGCATCCACCCCTCACGGCCTCACCTAAAAAGTTTCTCAGTGTTTTGATTTTGCTCAAGTTTTCATGTTGGCTTTGTCTAGTTGATGCATGCCAATGACACTGAATTGTCATTTCTTTGGATATTAGCTGCTGAATGTTGAAATGGTGAATTTAGTAGTCCTTCATTTTTTTCCACCGGATCCATTCGATTAGCGCGTTCATCTTGATCAATTTTTTGAAACCAAATGTATGTTCGGATCATGTTGGAATCATATTCGGGTTGCGACATCGGAATATTTTTCAATGATTAATGAAGATTTTGGAGATATGTAGGAGAAGCAATGTGGGTGAAAGTAGGCTAGTGGTCCATATGGTCCCAATATCAAGCATTCAATCTGTATAACCTGTAATTCGTCGCGTAAAAATGCTCAAGGGCAACACCGCATGATAGTGCTTAGTGGCCTCAAGGAGAGTACTCGGTGGTCTCAAGGATATTACTCGGCGGCCTCGAACGAGAATACTCACACCCCATCTGGGTCTGAGAATAACATTTTGGTTAAGGCGGGAGCGGCTATTCGTAAACCATACCCCCATTTTCCCTTGAATTTGCCTATAAATAAGACCTTAAGACACAAGTAGAAGACACCTTCACCCCTCCCCCCTATATATAGGTGCGAGTTCATTGTCTGCCTCTCTTATGCCGAGCTCAACATTGACTTTAGGAGGGGAAATTCCGATAGACTTCTGGGTGTGTGACGGGACCTCCGTGCTGCAGCACTCCGTTGAACTGGTATCCAAATTTCAACACAATCCATGTGAAGTAACCTTTATTTGTTTCAAGCCACTTAAGCTAGCCTGGTTCCACATGCAAAAGTGTAAGCGATCCGACATACTTAACTTCTTAGAAAATTGCCCTAACAGATCGAGCTGATTTCTCCGGGTCCAGACAGGAGTTGGATACAAAAACACCTCCTGTTCTATACAATGTTAGAAAAATAGAAGCTTAACAAACCACTCTTGCCTTACCAAAAATACATTATGTAAATTTTCGTGAAAGCGGGGTAGTCGCAGGAATACTCAACCAATTAAGACAAATAAACTAGTAGCAAACAAAATAACAAGAGCTGAAATTGCATTAAATATCTTCTTACAATGCGAGACATATTGCAAGACATGATTTCACAATGCATCTGATGAAAATCAACAAAAACAACAAGAGCAAAAAATCGGCGGACAAAAATCTGTAACCGCCCAAGCCGGCTATCCGCCAAGGCTAATCGTCAAGTCCGACAAGTCGCGCGAACAACTCAAACCAACAAGCCGCTGAACTGGCAGACCGCGCCCTTAGCCGCACGAACTGCTGCTTATTGCGTACTGAAGAAAACAACCATGTCCACAACTTCTGGACGCTTGACCGCGAGGTCGTCTAACTGTTGAAGTCGCTGCAAACAGAAGAACTGGAACTGAGCTACTCATTGTCCGCAACTCCCGATCGCCTAACCGCAGAGTAAGACAAACAGCTTATTCGAACTGCTACCCAGTCCGCCAAAGGCGAACTGAATTATCCAAGCTGGGAAACTGTCAAGGAAGAAGATCGCCTAGTCGTCGAACCCGCGACCTGCTGCTAACTGCCGCTGCGAGCTGCCAGCTATCTGCACTGCCTTCAGAACCAGTTTCCTAGCTGCCAAGTGTTAGCCGCACAATCTGCAAACACAATAATAACTCGGTCACTAATCCTTGCCGCACGGTTAGAAAAAACGTAACCATCGAGTTAAACCCAAACTACAGTTCTGACAGTTTCTGTTATTTATGACGAGACCAACACCCCTATTTATAGGCGGGCCGACGGATACCGTCACCGCCCAGGGGGATAGAGTGACCGCTAGTGACGTGGCAGCTAGCATCACCAGTCTGTCTAACATGTGGAGTGCCAACACCAGACCGTGCACGATTAACTCCACCAATCTGCACCGTTATGAAGACAACAACTTCAGTCTGCGTAGACTTAAGTAATCAATCAAATAGCCATGTGACCTGAACCTTAACCGTGCCAACGACAATCTGTCAGTCTCCGCGGTCTCTTAATCCAGACAGCGCGGTCCACAGTTAGCTCAAATCTAACTGCACAGTTATCATTCCAGGGTTACTGTTGAGATAGGACACAAGAAGAAGAGAAGCCGAAGAACAGTCTATTCGCCAGAACCTATCCTCACTACCCACGCGGTCTTCGTGGTCTACGCGGTCTGCATACCTCAGACCGCCCACTCCCACTTCAACAATTTCAACACTACTCAATGAAGTGGAAAGTGAAAGTCAGCCTAAGTAATCCCCATAACCGCATAAATGGTCTCAACGACAACGGCTTTGTGAAGATATTTGCGACATTATCCTGACTCTACACATATTCCACCATCAGAGATCCCTCCAGCACCATCTCCTAAATGAAGTGATGCTCGATCTCAATGTGCTTTGTCCCCGCGTAATGCACCATCTCCCTAATGAAGTGATGCTCGATCTCGATGTGCTTTGTCCTCGCGTGACAAGCTGGATTTGTAATCAGATTGATAGCACTCTCGTTGTCACCGCATAGCAGAGTAGGACTTTGCACCTCCTCAGGGATGTCCACCACTAACCTCCGAAGTCAGATGACCTCCTAAGCTGCTAAGTTCGACAACTTATATTCTGCTTCAGTAGTGGAAACAGACATAGAGTCCTGAACAGGCTGGAAAAAGACGGTCCATGTAACCCACATTAGATCACCATGTGCGACCTTCGATCCCGCCGTATATTTCTGTCAGCACGAATTTTCGCTCATGATTGATCTAAAATATAATCAATTTTCAATGCGATCGTATTAAGGCTTCGTTGGTAACCCGTTTTCGCCGGGCGTTTGGAGCAAGCGCCGCCGTACGGCTGGAAAACAAACGGTCTCCGACGACGTTTGCTCTGTCTGCTCATGCCGCGCCCTGAAGAACTGAGCAAAAAGCTCCGTCTGGATCCCCTCCTTCCCACCTCCAGTTCGAACTCTCCGGTTCGACCCGCCGGTTACTCCCGCCACCGCAGAATCAAACCAAACCTAAACCATCCAAACCACATATCATACTACTGTGCTTACTTTAACATGATTAATTACAGAGCGTTACAACTTGCAAGAACCTAAATATTTCTCCTCGGCTAGCGTGTTCCCAATTCAAACATAGATGCATGGTCACACTTATTACGCCTACAAATTAATGACTAGCGATAAACAAAGAAACGTACCATCTAATTCTTCCCCAAAAAAGAAAGCTTTTAACTTGCTAAAAACCATGGCCGCTGCTTCATCTCTATCCCTGGAATGTCTTTCAATACGAAGGCGGCATCAGTATAAAATATACACGCCCACAGCCTGCCGTGATCTCCTACCATCAAAAATATTAGAGATTTATCAAGGCTTTCGATCGGTTGATGGCCCCCATAGATGCTGCTTTCTTCTTCCTGGTTCTTGTGGGCTTGGGAGGCAGCCTGGCCGCCGGCAAAGCTCAGGTTCCGGCCATGTTCGTGTTTGGAGACTCGTTAGTCGACCCGGGAAACAATAACAACCTGCTGACGCTGGCCAGGGCAAACTTCGACCCCAATGGTATAGATTTCCCTGTGGGGGAAACTGGGAGGTTCTGTAATGGCGGCACCCTCATTGATCATTTGGGTATGTCCTACTTTTCTTCTTTCTTCCTCTTTTTTCCTTCAAAATTTAGAATTTGTTTGGCAGAGCGGTGGCCTTCCGCGGAAATTACCCCACGGTCCGCTGGATCCAGAGAGGGTCTAATGGACATTAGTCCAAAAAAGATTCAGTGAACAAGAATTTTTTGAATAAAAAAAAATATAAAACGATGGATAAAACAAAGTTGGACCAAAAAGCAAGAGATTTTGTCCGTGAAATGGTCCCCACGGAATGGAGAGGATCCTGGAGCCCGCCCGACCCCCATGCGGTTCCAACGTTGCTGTGGATTTTCGCGGAAATCCCGCGGCCACCACGCACATTCCTGAAATGTGCGGAGGAGGCAGGGCGGTGAGGTACACTCAACCGGCACGCATCTGCCGCGTCAAAGGAAACCTTAATATTACGAAGTTGTACAAACAATTTTTCCGCAAAAGAAGTAGATCAATTCAAGCAAATATTGGCCTATATATAAATATCATTATTTTTGCGCATTGCACCCTCCTAAGTGCTTCTAGTTGGCATTTTGCGCCATAGGTTGATTTTTTGAGGGATATTTTAGTCTGCAATTTAAAAAGGCTCAATTTTGTAGCGGTCGGGAGAACATTGCTACTGTCATGCTTATTAGGCAAGGTGATGGGGGAGGCATAGGTGAAGACGACTTTGTTGTTATTGTTGACGCGTTCATCTCTGTGGCGGACGATGATAAGGATCCTGCCATGGGAGTTGGAGTACATGAAGCGCGCTACAAAGACCCGTTGAGTGTTGGTGGTCTTGCTCTTACTTAGCTTCTTCTTCTTCCTTCTCGAGCGAATTGAGTCCGACGGGTCATCGATGCGCGCCGATATCCTAGAACCTAGGGATGCCACAGAACATTGTGTGACATGTTGGAACCACACAAGGCGGATTCGTAGGTTGCGTTTAGTCATGGGTGTAAAAGTTATGGACTCTAATGCCCTTCAAAATGAACCTTAAGGTGCAAAATGCTAAACTAAAGCAATTTGTGATGTGCAATGTGCCAAGTTTATAAATTCTCGTTGTAATGTATCAAAAACATGATATTCGGAGGTGCAAAGTGCTAATTTCCCCTATTATAGCTCACAACAGCAAATGTTTTCAACTAAACATGAACAGACATCAACATTTATTTATTTATTTTTATCAGTGATAGAAAATGACAAATGATATTATAAAGTAATATGTATATTTGTAGCACACCTAACTTTGAATTTGGATCATTAAATTAAATCTGATCAAGCATCCAGTAAAGAAAAAGAGAGAAAAAAGAGGATATAGAGAGAGAGTACTTAATATTAAAAAAATAAAGAAAGGGCGTTTATATTGGCAGCCCGCATATCGATATTGGCAGTCCAGAAAATAAGGAAAAACATACATAATATGACCGCTAATAGCAGCCCAAAATGCGGAACACGCGTCTTTTAAAAATAGGTCTACTATATGACATTTTTAGAAAAAGTGTTCAACATGAAAGTTGTAGATCTTGTCGAGATCTACAACTTTTATGTTGAACACGTTTTCTAAAAATGTCATATAGTCGGCCTATTTTCAAAAGGCGCGGAACCCGGGCGGAACTATGCGAGTTCCGCCCGGGTTCCGCGCCTTTTGAAAATAGGCCGACTATATGACATTTTTAGAAAACGCGTTCAACATAAAAGTTGTAGATCTCGACGAGATCTACAACTTTCATGTTGAACATTTTTTCTAAAAATGTCTATTTAACAATTTATTGTTTGGGCTGCCAGTATCCATCGGGCTGCCAATAGCCATATTTTAGGCTGCCATTATAATTGGGCTGCCAATATCGATATGCGGGCTGCCAATATAAACGCCCAAATGGAGGGGGGGGGGGGGGGGGGTGGGGTGGGGGGATGGGGATCCTCATTTATTTCGCGGTCCAAATTTTTTTGGACTGGATCACTAATTTTCAACATTTTATATTTTTTTAAAATCAAAAAACTCTGCACCCTTAGATATTTTGGAGAAAAATCTTATCCATTGAATGGACAAATGGATCCCCGGAGAGGGCGGCGCCCAAGAATGAGGGAGAGATAGAGAGAGAAAGAGAGAGGGGGAGGGAGGAGGGAGAAAAAGATGAGAGAGAAATTAAATTTTTTTAGATAAAAATAAAATTAGAATGACCGCGAGTTCGCCGGAGTCCGATAAACCGCCGGTGGGCGTTGGGTAGGCCGGCGGCGACTCCGCCGCACATGACAACACTAAAATGAATATTTGTTGTATAACTAAAATTGTCAGGATTTTTGCCGTCGGGCTATCCATGAATTTCTTATTTTCAGCTGTTGGCAGTCCACAATGGAAGGATCCAATGGCCAAAAATAAAAACTTTTTTTTAGCTGTTTGATGGGACGGTCAAAATAAAAAGTCTGATATGCTCATATGCATATGCTTTCCAATAAGATATAGAAAAATAAAATTTGGCCTTTGAAGGGTGCCTTTATGAAATTACAAACATGCTGCTACAACCACACGTGCGGAAGTTATAGAGCGTAAGTCATGGATTGTTCATAATAAAATGATAGAAATTATTATTTACGAGCAAAGTGATTAATGATGGAGTATTATTATTTTTAATAAAGACGATGAATCTAGCCAACCTAGCTAGCTAGCTATATGAATATGATGATGGTCCAACGTCTATGATTTCCTTCTTCCCTCATTCTCTTTAATGGAACGGTAATTAACTCCATGTGAGAGAGAGCCCATGGGTTCTGCATGTGCCAAGTAATGCATTGCATGCTTTAATGGGCTCACTCGATTGCTTTTACAAAATTTCTTTTAAGGCGCAACATATCTTTGACTATTCGCAGTTCAAAATTTTAAACAAAACATCAATTTTATGTGTTTAATTGCAACCTTAAACTCTTAAGACCCTAACCTTAAACTCTTAAAACCCCAACCCAGTAACCCCTCGTGCATCCCATTAAGGTGCGACAAGTCAAAATCATGTTGCGATTAACAATCTTCTTTTATTGGTGAAAATAAAATTGATAAGGACTCCCTTAATTTATAGAAATTCCGTGCATCCAAGTGGAGGGGCGGTCGGCCAACCGCCGGCACTGCAACCACGTGGCTCTCCGACCGCGCGGCCACGAGGCCGCACACTCCATGCAAGCGGCCTCAAGATCAAGCAGGCGGGTGGCTCCTCGGCCACACGCCGGAAGGCCTGCCAATCTCAGGCCGGGGTGTGCATAAAAAACCGAAACCGATCTAGTTGAACCAATTTTCGGACCGAACCGATCGGATCGGTTCGGTTTTGACTTAGGGGGGTTAAAAACCGACATCATTTCGGTTCGGTAAACCGGAAAACCGAACTGAACCTAATTTTTAGAGCACAAAAACTATTAACAAAGATAATATATTATAATTATGTTTGTATTAAGACATCCAACTTCTTTGTCCTAGGTGTCAACAACCAACATTAAATATGCTGTAATTAATATTTCTTTTAAATGTTGATAAGCTTGTTTATTTGGAAAATATATTTTCTAGTTAATCAGACTTCCACTCAACTAGTAGCCGACCATCCAAGAAAACACTAACAAAAATCAGTATATTTTTGAATATAATGTTTTAAGTTTGTTGGAAAACTGAATCGATGTTAAAAAACCGAACCAAACCGATCAGCTTTGGTTCAATTTTGATTTTGAGTGTGTAAAATCCAATGATATTCGGTTCGGTTTCGTTTTACCTAAAATCAAACCAAACCGAACCACTTGCATGCCTACCCCCAGGCCAGCCTCCCCTAGGGTGGTCAGCACTAGGCCGGCCACCCGCCGCATGACCGCATGGGCGGCCTCTCGACTGCCCGCGGGGTTGCGACCATTTGGGCCTTGGTCAATTGCCCAGACGGCCTCCGCAGGTCGGGCCCCATCACCGGTCAGTCCCTCCGGTCGGCCCTCCTCCGCCGTCCGATTGGCAATGCACGATCTCCACCATCCAATCGCCAAATAACCACTTTCCGTAACCACTCATTATGAGGAAGTGCACATAACCAAAAATTAAAACCAGTGTACGCATAGTAAACTATTTAAAAATTCGTGTCATAATCTATAAGGAATCAGTCTGCAAATAGTAAATAGGGTGTTTAAGGTCTACATATAACCGTGTAACCACCATAACCACTCATGGGGCCTATAAATAGGACTCTGACGACTCATTCATTTTTATCCTTTCCCTCTTCTCGCTTCACCTCCTACACACGTGAGAGTTCCACCAGGAATCTCCTTCACCTTCGAAGATGACCTTGAAGATCGTTCAAACGCCTTCATCAACATTCGAGCACTCCTACGCACGCTCCACTCTGCACTCTTTTCGCCACAACAAGCATCTCATGCATAACGCGGTCAACACTTTAACACCCTCAAATCAACAACAAGCTCTTTGCTCCCGACTCCACATCAAACAATAGGAGACGAACCATAAATGTCGAGACGCGCAGAGCGCTCCCCCTCAACTTTTGAGCACAAGCAAAAGATCACCAAGCTTCCAGAGTGCAGTGCTCCATACTGCGGAAAGCAAAGTACTTAGCTCCGCGAGCAGTGACCTGTCACCCTTCGAGCACCTCTCTCCCCCCAACAACTGTAATAAGGAGTGGTCTGTCGTCTTTGCCCTCTCTCTAAAGCTCTGTAAAACAACCAAGAATAGTGAATTTTGTCAGTACAGCCCTGACCACGTGTTTTTTCATCTCTTTCTGAGGTTTTCCACGTAAAAACACTTCTTGACAATCGTCTTAATCTCTGTGGCTGTTTGCACGCTCGACTTCTCTCAGGCTAAGACGGTTTAATATAGAATAGTCTACAGGAGCCTCAAGATTGTCACAACAGTTTGGCGCTGTCTGTGGGAGCACAGTTCCCCAAAGCTTAAGAGATTTTAAAGGCAGTATCCCCTATGCAATGATACTAGCAGACATTGACAATGGCAAGGAGCATAGGAACCATTGCCGAGTCCCCCAATTTTGCAGCCCAGATACTCACCATCGATAAACCTGAAAGGTGGCATGACAACAAAAGGTTTAGGCGGGACATGACTCTTACCTTCAGAGAAGAAGATCTTTGACCTAGAGAGATATTTCCAACTCCTTCACCGCTTTAAAATGCAGCTCAACCTAGCAAGTGTGCATTCAACGTTATAGCAGGAAAGTTTGGGTTTTATGGTAACCACCGGGGGGTTGATGCAAATCTTAATAAGATCAAGGCGCCTAAGTTATCAAAGGCGCAAGGCGCACCGAGGTGCAAAGGGCCCCTGAAGCCTAAGCGCAAGGCGCAAGGCGCAGACGCGCGCCTGAGGCACATGAGACGCAAAATTGGGGGAAAAAAGAAATTGAGCGCTCAATTCGCTGAAATTGTGCGAATTGGGCGCCCAATTCGCTGAAATTTTGCGAATTGGGCGCCCAATTCGCTGAAATTTTGCGAATTGGGCGCCCAATTCGCTGAAATTGTGCGAATTGGGCGCCCAATTCGCTGAAATTGTGCAAAGTAGGCGTCCAATTTGCTGAAATTGTGCGAATTTGGCGCCCAATTCGCTGAAATTGTGCGAATTCGCGGAATTTCAGCGAATTGGGCGCCAAATTCGCTCAATTTCAGCGAATTGGGCGCCCAATTCGCGGAATTTCAGCGAATTGGGCGCCCAATTCGCGGAATTTCAGCGAATTGGGCGCCCAATTCGCTAAATTTCAGCAAATTGGGCGCCCAAGTGCGCCTAGGGGGTTCCTCGGGTGCGTCTAAGATCATGTTTTTGCCCATATCAATTTTTTTTAAAAAAAAATACCTTGAAAGGCCCGGGCACGCCTTTGGCGCTCCTGCGAGCCTGTAAGGCGTCCGCCTAGGCGCATCTGGGCGTGCCTGAGGAGCGCCTGGGGCACATCGCTCGCCTCAGCTGTGCTGATGCGCGGCGGGCTGCGCCTGGTGCACCCGGCGCCTCAGGCGCGCCTAGGCGCGCACCTTGACAACTATGCAAGGCGCTAGAAGACATGACGCCCCCTCGCTCTATCAAGGAAGTGCAGCAGTTGAATGGAATGATCGCCGCACTCTCACATTTTATGTCACAAACGGGAGACAAATATCTCCCTTCTTCAAGATTCTTCGGGGGGGGGGGGGGGGTGTCATGCAGGGTTCTAATGGATGGATGAATGTCAGAAACCATTTGAACACCTTAAGCAGTACTTGGCTTCGCCCTCGTTCCTTTCAAATTCCATCATCGGAGAGTCCTACTTCCTTACTTGGAAGTTTCTCACATGGTCCACAACTTAGTGTTTGCAAAAGATGAAGGAGTTCAACGACCAATCTATTACCTCAGCAAAGTCCTCACGGACACCGAGACCAGGTACCCGGCGGAGGATAAGAAAACCTTGGCCCTTATCTTCTCAACAAGAAAGCTCTGACCCTACTTCCAAGCCCATGTGATAATGGTACTAATGCAGTTGCCGCTACAGACCATACTCTATAAGCCGGAGGTCTCCTGAAGACTAGTCAAGTGGACGGTTGAGCACGGAGAATTTGATATCCAATTCCTCCCTCGATTAGATATCAAATCTCAGTTACACACCGACTTTATCGTAGAGTACACCATTCCTTCGGAGCCACCTCCCGTAGAAGGTTCCTTCGTTGTCTGCTGGACTCGCTATGTTGATGGCACATCTGAAGCAGTAGGTGCCGGGGCAGGTCTACTCCTAATAAGTCCCAAAGAAATCACTATGGATTATGGCCTCCGGCTAAAGTTACCAGCCACCAACGACATTGTAGAATACGAGGCTCTGATTGTTGGCATTCGGCTCTCCATCGGCTGTAAGGTAGAAAATCCAACTGTCTACACTGATTCTCAGTTAGTGGTTTTGCAAATTGAAGGTGACTACAAGGCAAAAAACGACCAGCCGGCACAGTACCTCACGCTCGTTAGGTCCCTGCTGCAGAAGATACCCTCACATTAGGTGCTCTATATCCCCTAGGAACAAAACATCAGAATTGATGCCCTCACCAAACTCGCCACCTCACCGACCAACTACCAGTCCCGGAGACAAAAGGTCGAGGACGTCATGGTCTGGAATATTCAAGGACCATGGGAGATCGCCATAGTCAACAATGAAGAGTCGTCCTGGATGGACTCCTGTGAGCCTACCTCGAACATGGGGCACTCCCTATCCCCGAGGATCCACTGGAAGCACGACGACTCCAGATACGACCGACAACGTTCACTATCATCGACGAAGAGTTGTACAAGCATGATTTTTCTGGGTCATATCTAGAGTGCTTACCAGCGACCGAGGTAGAGTATACCTTGCACGAGGTGCATGAAAGAATCTGCGGGGAACATTTAGTTGGAAATGCCAAGGCCCCAAAAATCCTCAGCCAAGGATTATATTGGCCAACAATGAACAATGATGTGACAGAGTTCGTCCAGAAGTGCAAAGGCTGTGAGTTTCACGCCAATACTTTGCACCAGCCACCGGTCTCCCTCACCGCACTCCAGAGTCTCGGCCATTAACACAGTGGGGAATTGATCTCCTAAGACCTCTCCCCGTGGCATCAGTGCAAAGGAAGTTTATAATCACAGCTATCAATTACTTCACTAAATAGGTGGATGCTGTTAGGAGATAAAATAAAAAGAATCAACGGCCTCAGATTTCCTGCCTCATCCAACGGCCCAATGTCATCAAGGACAGCAGGGCATCATGCGGTTCAGAGATTTACAAGCAGAGCATCCAACGGTTCCAATATTTAAAGGCAGATCATCATCATCGGACCATATATATCCTACAGCAGGGCAACAATGTTTCCATCCAACGGTCAGCAGAAAAGCGGAAGCCTTTATTACCAGGCCTTTTATTCCAGCATTTGACACGTCTTAATATTCTCTTGTAATTAATTAGAGAACTAATTAGAGGCTAACGGTATTATTGTAACGGTCAATTTTGACCAATGTATATATAGGTTAGATGAATTCTGTAATGGGTTATGGATGATTTGAATAAAGGTTATTTTCCCCTCTAATTCTTCCTCTTTCATCTCTCAACCTGCCGGCCACCTCTCTTGGCCATTCTTCTGAGTGAAACCACCGCTACCTCCGGCGGGATCGCTACATTTTGGTGCTCTCGTTGAGATAATACCGCATCCCGCCGAGTAACCATGGGTGACGGATTAAGATCCATTTCAGACATCAAGAACGCCCTGCAGATCGAGCAGGATATCAGAGCCAGCCAAATCGAGGAACTCCAGCGAAATTTCACCACCGAACTACAAACCAAGGAGAACCTCTTAGCGCGACAGATTCTGCAAAATCGCGACAATACAGCAGATCTTGCGGAGCAAATTACAAATCTGTGAAACGATATGTTCCAGCAATTCCACAACATGCAGAAGTTGTTGGGCAAGGGAGTGACAGGCACAACACCAGCCCTTGAGGAGGAAGAATTACAAAGCGAGGGACATCATCCTCCGACGCATAATCCTACTCAATCATCTAATGGGATTCTTGGACCCGCACCAACATTGGCTGGAACTCAGGTTGTTTCTGACGCCCTGGCAATCTTGATATTTCTTGTCCTAGGTTTTCTGAGGGTAATCCTGTTGATTGGCTTTACGAATTAAGAAATTATTTCGAATACAATAATATCCGTAGTCAAGATTATTTACTGATTTCTTCTTTACATTTAGACAAGCCGGCCTCTAAGTGGTATCAACCACTTTTAAGGATCACCCGGCCTTATCCTTCACATTATTTGTAGACGCATTAAAAAAAGATTCGGACCGTCTCAATATGTTAGGCCCGCCGGCTTATTAACTAAACTGCACCAAGAAACCACAGTTATGACATATAAAAGGGACTTTGAAGAGTTAATCACACAAGTTCCCGGACTGGCACCAGATTTTGTCACGGATATGTTTGTATCGGGATTGAAACCTGAGATTAACAACTCAGTCCTTATGCATCAGCCCAAAGAATTACACGACGCATATGCCATCGCTAGGATGTATGAAGACAGATTTCACCCGGATAATAAATATAGAAGCTATCAATCTAGAGTTCAGTCCGGACAAAAATTCGAACGAAAATTCGAACCCAGAAGAAATACCCAATTCCAACCAAATGGCCAACTAAACAATTACACTAAGCTTCCTCCTATTAAAGATTAACACCTGCAGAACTGCAATCAAGAAGAGAGAAGGCCTTTGTTATAATTGTGATGAACGTTACCAGATAGGACATCGTTGCAAAGGTAAGGGGGCGTTATTTTATTTAGAGGGGTAATGAGGACGATGAAAATACAGAGGGAGCGAAATTCGGGAACTT